>OW387023.1:64221043-64701043 GCA_936439885.1 Nowickia ferox | reverse complement strand
ATGAAAAAACAACATGCATAACTCAGTTAGCGAGACCTGAAGATGTCTCAGATGTTCGTAAATTTTTGGTATCACTGGTTTTTTCCGGAAATTTGTTGCAGAGTACAGTATTGTAGCCCAGCCGTTAACTAAACTTTTGAAGAAAACATCTACATTTATATGGAAAGAAGAACAAGAGTACGCGTTTGTGAAATTGAAGTTTAGTATTACAAAGTCGGTTTTAGCATTGTTTGACGCTGAAAGGAAGCATGAGGTGCACACCGACGCCAGTAGTGTTGGGTTGTCAGGGATTTTGCTACAGTGGGAAGGTGACGACTTTCGCCCAGTATTTTATTATATTTGCCATTGGTTGGAAGCAGAAGCGAAATACGCGAGTCATGAGCTGGATGTATTGGCGATAGTAGACTGTTGAGAGATATCGAATCTATTTACTGGGAAGTACATTTAGTATCATGACAGACTGCAACGCGGTAGCGACAACTAAAGCAACTTCGCCATTGCCACCTCGCATAGCCCGCTGGTGGCTCAAACTTCAAGAATTTAATTATGTTATGGTTCACCAATCCAGTTTTAAAAAACCACATGTCGACGGAATGAGTAGAAGTCCAACTTAACCTGCTGATAGAATCCAGGCGGTAGCTGAAAGGGTATTAATCGTATCACCTAGTATCCACGACTGGATTTACCAACTGCAGATGGCGGATAAAAAATTAAAATCAATTATCAATACCTTGTTGGGAGTGAACAGGGTGAGTTCAACTGGAATGTCACAAATAAAAGCCGATTATGAGGTCGGAAAAGGTCGTTTATACCGAATTATCGATAAAAAGAAGTATTTTGTCATTCCAAAATACTAAAACGTGTTTTTTGGTTTCAACGAATGAGATGTTATGTCAAATCGTATATAGCATCATGCCCTCAGTGCTGTTACAATAAAGCAACGGAGGGCAAACCTGAAGGAGAGTTACATGTAAGCGAAATCTTACCGATTCCGTTCAGAAGTATCCAAATTGACCATCTGGGTCCATTCCCAAAAAGTAAAAAGGGAAACGTTTATGTTCTGGTCATAGTGTGTGCATTTAGTAAATACACAATCATCAAGGCAACTAGAAATACCAAAACAACGCCAGTAATCACTTTATTTGTGGAATTGATGTCAGTATTTGGTTAGCCCTTAAGAGTCATTTCGGATAAAGGTACAGCATTCACCTCGAACGAGGTCCAATCTTTTACTGATATGGCATTCAACACATTCAAAAAGCGGTACGAACTCTAAGAGCCAACGTCCAAGCGGAGCTGGCCGAAATATTCATGAAATACAATGGAGCATAAACTCTCTACGAAACACTACCACTAACTTTAGTCCTAATGAGTTGGTTTTTAATTTCAATCCAAGGGATGTGAGTAGCAATCGAATTCAAGCCATGAACGATGACGTTCACGAATATTGAGATAGACAAGACAATCAAAAGCAAGCTACCGAAAACATTAATAATCAACGAAGCAAATTAAAGAATCGTTATGACGACCTTCACGTAAAACCCACAGTTTACACCATTGTCGATTTAGTTGTTGTCGACTTTGTTCCACAAGCCACCGGAGAATCCTACAAATTGGATACGAAATATAAAGGCCCGTATGTAGAGGAAGTACTGTAACGTGATTTCAAGTAACCATATGATATGGTGTCATTCCAATCCCGAAATCCAGTTGGAAAGCGATTCTGAAGATGACGAGTCTTATGTAAGTCCATCCAACATGGATGTCATATCAGGCCCCTCCTGAGCTGTCAAGTCAAATTCAGTTAATGTCGAGAAGTTCGAACGAGTAGACGTGTGTGATGTGCTGTCGGTGTTTAAAACTAACAATTGTAGTAATTTATCATAAACTTGTCTTTTAATGTTGCTTAATAAATAACTTACGGCCTGGCCCACGATGTCAACAAGCAATTTTTTTCATTTATTTATATTGAAAACAAAAACAAAATAAAAAAATTGTTTTTGTTTTCAATATAAAAAAATTGTTTTTGTTTTCAATATATATTAAAAACAATTCGGTATTTTAACACTATGCAGGAATGATATCTCGTGAGAACGTGAGAATTCGTGCGTGATTCTTAAAATTAGCTCACGAGCGAGTAATTTTTTTAAGTCACGCTCACACACTCACGCCTGATTAATTATAAATTTGATCACGATCACGCGTGAATCACGCGTGACATTATAAAATCACGACATTTGCACATCTCTAGTTTGTGCTCTATAATTTGTAATAAATCGAAGCTTAAAGTTTGAAACTTTATTATTATTGTATGTGCACAATTATTTACCTGTATTATGGGGGGTGAAAATGCATAATCATTCCAATCTTGAGCTAAGCCACTGGGTTTATTGTCATTTACTGCTACTTCTGTACTAATATTTTCTATCATATTTTCGGCTTCATTAAGTATAGATGATACTTGATCAACGGGAAGGTTTGGTATAGATTCAATAGTTTCAATTTCTGTGTGTATTGGCCTTATTGGTCTATGATTCATGTTAACAGTAGTAAGACTGTCATGATTAAAGTCGTCCACAGCATCAATTCCATGCGACAAATTTCCTGGCGTAAAACCAAGATCACCTAGAGATTCCAGATTATCAATATTACTTATATCGTTCATAGCAAATAATGGACTGGGACTTGGACAGCTTTCGAATATTATTGGTTCCGCTGTCTGGGCAGATTCACTTGTAATTAAATTACTAATTTTCAAAGAATCATTTGCGTTAATAAAACTTTCTTTTCCTCGAATTGTTTCAGGAACTGTTAAGCTTTGAGCTGTCATATCTTCATTAATATCTGCATATGATAGTACATTATTATGTAAGACATCAAATTTTCTTTTGCGACCCCTTTTATTTTGTATTATTGTTGAATAATCGTTCTCATTGTTAATGTGATCTAAAGCTAATATATCGGATGGTCCTAAGCATGTAAAATCTTCCAATTGGGTGAAATGTGATATAAGATGCCTATGATAATTTAGAAACAGTGCTCGTGCTGGTATTGTTCTAGATGGTAAAGAAAATAACTTTTCCACTCCGCCTGTCTCTTTCCAATACATTAACCTGAAATAGATATTAAATTAATAAATTTGTTTGCATTTTAAGTAGATTAAAATAATTCACCACCTCTTCGTTGGTGGAGCCAAATCCAGTGTGGTTACAATGTCTGAAGTATTCGCTAACTGAGCCTTCATTTCCTCCCCAGATATGTTTTTGATTTCATCAACTATAAGCTTCCTTTTACGTTTTGTTTTTGTAACCCCTTTATAAGCTGAAGCATCTACAGGAGCTAAAGCGAAACTTTCATCTTCATTTTGTAATAGTGTCGACTGCTCTAAATTCTCAGTTATGGCTTCATGCTGTTTTAAAACCGTTGTTTCTTCTTCATAGATATCATCTTTAATAGAAATTATAAAATATGTGTGCATTAGGTTGTACTGAAAATAAGTTGAGGCAGTCTCCCCTTACGATTAGATGAAGACATTGTTTTTTAATTTTTTGAAACGATCCTGACTGAACTAAAAAAAATCCGAAAACTCGATTTACTAAAGAAGGGAGGCGCCTTCTGTTTTATGTCTTAGACTAAGAAGACTTTCATGCTAGGAACACAATTGGGACAAACAACGAATTTACTCAGCGAATTCAGCTCTTATATTTAATAAAGTTGGTTAGTCCCGTTGGTTAGTTCACACACTTCAACTTTTGTTGATCAACTCGAAATTCAGCTTGTAGAAAAAAAGAGATGTGTACATTTCCTTCTCCGTCTTTCTTACAGCTGAATTACGAGTTGATCGACAAAAGTTGAAGTGTGTGAACCGGGACGTATTCTGTCAGCAAAGAGAAAGAGAGAAAATTGTTTTTCGTCTTTCGTAGGCGTACAAAACAGAAATAAATCTATTTCAGAGTTCGTCAGCACGACGAATTTTGTTCTACGATGGTGTTGTGTTCATTTTCATTTTATTTTTTATGACGAAAGTTCGCACCGAAAAATTCTTCGTTCGTCCCATTTGTGGTCCTAGCATCAATTAATATTGAAAAACGGGTCAACACAAAATTTTACTTGCTATAAAAACAGGTTACAAAAAAAGTAGTAAAATACATTTTGTGAATGGAATTGTGGATTTGGAGTATTATTGACATTATTTAAAAAATCGTGGTGGAAAGTACCAAAAATCGTGGTATAAGTGTCGACTTCATATTGCAACAGGACAGCGATACCAACAATAAGTCTTGGAACGCACGAAATTAGCTACTTTTTTATTGTCCAAAAGTAATGGAAACTACTCCCCAGTCACCAGAATTGAATCTTATATAGATTATGGGGGAAATAAAAAAGGGGTTACGCGAGGGGAAAACCTTCTGACGTACTGAAGGAAGTCGTAGCGGAAGAATGGTGCAGTATTAAACCCGAATTATAAAAAAACTGCTTGAAAGTCAAGAACGGTGTCTTCAAGTTGTGAAATCAAGCAATGGGGAAAACAACAAGTATTAAAAATGTATTCAACATTAAATCCAAACATGAAAATTGTAGTGTACCACTTTGAGTGTGAGCTTTGCTTTAATTAGTTGAAATGTAAAATGCGTATATATATATTGTTTTTATTGAATTAGTAGGACTTTTTTTATTTGACTTTATATTTCTTTAACAGTGGGTTAAAACTACCTAATGCGCCGATTTTTAATGTCAAAGAGCATGGATGAACTCGGTAAGACCATATTCAATTTTGTCACTTATGCTAACCGGCATGAAGTTTTTTGATATGCTGTAAGTATATACCAAATAAAATTACTCTAAGATTATAAAAAACAAAATACTTTGCATAATTAGGTTGATGAATTTGTTTCTTTAGTTAATTGTCTTTTTTTATTAATATATTTTGCGTGGAAAGTGCCGTGAAGTAAAAAAGTGTTTGAACTAGTCAACCGATTTCGATGAAATCAACTGTCTTGGAAAGAAGTGTTGAACTTTTGAGAAAGTGTATTTGGAGGCATCCTGTTGTAAGACAGGGTAGCTGCAAAGAGCGTCAAAGTGGGAAACTGTGGGTTTCGAAATTATTTCGGAGGTTCTAACTTTTGTAAATATTGACCGATCTTAATAATTTTTTCAGCGGAATAACCAGCGTTAAAAATCAAAACATGCTTAGAGCGCCATTTTATCTCTTACAGTTTTTAAGTTAGTTGACTTGAATTTTTTATTTTTTTTTACCATAACTTTTTTTAATCGTTAGTACATAACTTCTTTAGTAGTTGGAAAAAATCGTTTGGTTTTGTTGTTTTTTAAAGAAAACTTCATTACGCTTCATACGAAAGAAATGTTTTTTTGATATCTCAAAAACTGTAGAGGGGAATAATTTTGCAATTTAGATTTTCGAAAATTATGAGAAAATTTTGTATATTTTGTAAAAAAAAGAATTTCTTTGTAATATTTTAAAAAACTATTAAGTATTTGATAAAAACTTTGATTGTTTCTGAGAGAAGAGGTATTAAAAAAGACTGTCAAATAAATTTTAGAGATCTTTGATGGTGCCCCCTACATCCAGCATTAGTCGAAAATTAGAAATATTTTTTGCAAAAAAATTAATTTTTGTAATTTTTTTTGTATTTTATTGCAAATAAACTTGTTGTAAGTAACTTGTACGAAACTCTTGACATCATACACATAAATGTAGGCAGGAGAGGAGATTTTCTCAAAATGTCAAAGTTTTTCTAACACAATTTTTCGCAATAAAAAAAAAAGTTTTATAAAATTATATATTGGGATACATATTAATTTAGTTAAATAGTACACATTTAGCTTTGCAAACTGGAAAAAATTATTCTCATACCTTCAATACTTTTCGAAACATTTAAAATCGAATTTTGATTATAAAATTAAATTTTCTACATTCTTTCTTTTTGCCTAAATTGTTGATCTAATTTTCTTTACTTGAAATATGTCTTAATTTTTTTATGTGATCACAATAGAAGACGTAATTGTCTATTCAACGGTATATAATATGTATACCTTTGCCATTATATCAGTCTTAAAATTTATAAATATTTCATATATATTCAACATTTTTTATAACCTCTTGAAGGTGATATTAAACATATAAAAATGAATATACACAACAGACAGTATATATAGTTAGTGGCTGTAATATTCAGTTTTTTACTTTATTGATATATACAACCTGCTATTAGCGCAAAATATGTTTCTATCCAAGACAAACAAAAGCTCTAAAAAACGTTAACAGTATCCGATATGTGCATCAAAGGGCTAGTTTTTAACCGCGATTTATTGATAAAAAAAAATTGCATAAGACGGATTATTAGATTAATTTTGCTGGAAGATAAGAATATATTTAAATAAAAGTAAATACTTTGAAAATTCTCTTTGGTTGCAAAATATAGCAATTGGATGCAAAGGAAAAACACTTTTTTGGAACAGAGAAATCTTGTGATTTTTCATCATGAAAAAGGTAAAACCTACAAACACACTGCCGATATTCTTAATACGAAGACAAATACAGTATGAGACAAAGTCAGAAGGCATAAAAATGAAGGAAGAGTAGACTTCATAAAGCAGACAGACCACCCAAAAAAAATTACCAGGAGGGAAGAAACCTCAATTTTGCCAAAAATTAAAGCTAACCCCCGCTTAAGTGCACTCAAATGAGTCACTGAGATTTTCAATGAATTCAAGAAAATAGTATATGCATCTACCATCGGAAGAACCATAAGGAAAGAAGGTTTCCATGGTCGAGTAGCACGCCGTAAGCCGTTTGTTAATTTACGCAACCGATGGCGCTCGTTTGAATTTTGCCAGGAAGTACTTTCATAAGCCTGAAACGTAGTGGGACGATGTAATTTTTGCAGACGAGGACAAATATAACGTATTTGAATCAGATGAAGGTATGATGGTGTGGCGCAAACCAGACGAAGAGATACAACCAAAAAATTTAAGTCCTACAGTAAAACATGGAAATGGGCATGTTATGGTGTGGGGTTGTATGGGAGCAAAAGGGGTTGGAAAATTAGTCTTTATTGAAGGAATATTGAATAAGGAGTCATATTTGAATATTCTCCGTCAAAATTTAAAAGAGAGTGCAAGTAAAATGGGCGTTTTAGAGTCGTTCAAATTCTATCAAGATAACGACCCAAAACATAAAGTAGCGATTAATTCAGGAATTGCTACTTTGTAATTGCCCTAAGGTTCTCCAAGCACCAGCTCAATCCTCAGACCTAAACCCCATTGAGAATTTGTGGTATGAATTGGACCGACGTATCTGCCAATACACAATAACATCAATATCTGAGTTGAAATTGAGGCTTCAAGAAGAATGGGATCAAATTTCAGTAGCTTATACAGCTAGCGTAGTAAAAAACATTCCAAATCGTCTCAGTGAAGTTATTAAACGAAAGGGGTATCCAACAAAGTACTAATATTAACGATTTTTTGAGTTATTTCTTACTTCTCAATAGTGCTTAATGAAAACCGAATATTATTGACGCGTAATATATTAGGCCACCTGAATTAATTTATTTTTTTTTATAATATTGTTACTGTTTTTATATACACAAATATGAATTCCAAAAGGCCTTAATAGAGAGAAAAATATTTTAAAAAGATGCAAATATGCCATAACAGGAATCAGTTCAATATATACAGTGGTGGACATTAGGTTAGCACACTTCATATACATATGTTTCATTTATAAGGGCATTTTTTTAGTTCTCAAAAACGCATGTACATAAATATAAACATAAATAACTGGTTAATATGGTGAGAACAATATATACCGTTATTTGTTCTTGTTTCTCTTTTGTGGTTTTTGTTTTAAGTTGGTTTAATTGCAAATAATAAGTAATCTGAGCTGGATAACATTTTAAAATTTTTTATATATTTCTTTATTTTTCGCCTTTAAGTGGTAAGTTTTATAAATGCTTTACTTTAAAAGTTTAAATAAAATAAAGAAACTAATAATTAGACATGGCTAAAAGCAAGTGGTGCACAGAGACGCAACGTCAAACAATTCAGCAAAGGAGCTCGAGAGGAAACACCATTATTGAGATTGCTTCAATTTTTAACTGCTCCAGGAAGATGGTCTATAGCACATTATGTCATATTAAGATTTATGGGACGCACAAAAATGTTGCACCAAGTATAAGACCTAGAAAAACCACCCGAAGATAGGACTCCTTTATTTATAGAGCCTCAGTTGCAGACCCATTTAAAACATCGAATGAAATTAAAAGAGAATTTTCTATAAAATTTGGTATTGACATCTATTCACGAACAATTAGAAGAAGATTAAATAAAAGAAACTTGCGCAGCTGTATCGTACAACATAAGGCACTCGTATCAAAGAAGAACTTGAAGTCTCGAATTTCTTTTACCCGTGAGCATTTAGAGAAGCCAATGCTTTTTTGGAAAAATGTCCTCTGGAGTGACGAATCTAAGTTTTGTCGTTTTGTATCAGACGGAAAACGTTATGTATGGCGTCTTTCAAACATGCAGCACAACCCGCAGTACACATCAAAGACAGTAAAACTCGGTGGCGGAAATGTGATCGTTTGGGTAGCGTTTTCTGGGCACGGTGTTGGTCCCATACATAAAATTGAAGCGCAAATGGATCAATACGTTTACAAAAATATACTTCTGAACACAATGATTCCATATGCAGAGGAAAATATGCCACTTAGATGGTGCTTTATGAATGATAATGACCCAAAACACGCTTCGCGCATAGTGAGGTGTTGCTTGGAAGAAAATAATTTCGACGTATTAAAATGGCCAGCTCAATCACCGGATCTCAATCCTATAGAATGATGTAGAGAAACATATTACAGCTGCTAAACCCAAAAACTTGAGTGAATTGTGGACAGAAATACAAAAGGCATGGTACGCAATACCACAGGAACGATGCATGGCTCTTGTGAATAGTATGCCCAGGAGATGTGCAGCTGTAATTAAAAATAAGGGGTTTCCTACTAAATATTAAGTTTTAAGTGAAATTAATCCTTTTCTCTTTTTTTATGAAAATAATTTTTTTTTAATTTGTGCTAAACTATTGTCCAGTAATTTTTTGGGGTTTCTTTTATTTCAAAACAAAATAAAGTTGTTACATGAAATAAAACTAAAACAAAATTATATCACCTGTTGCTTGAGCAACACGTGACATATTAGGGAATAGGAAAGATTAAAGTTATAAATATACGAATTAATATAGTATATTTACTATTTATTTTAGCATACAGCTAATGTGCTAACCTAATGTCCACCACTCTATATTTAGCAACACCGAATATTAATGACACTAACTGAATACCCACAATGACAAAGAAACCTGAGCGCACACCCTTTTATGGATATATTTTTACCTGATATTTGCATCGCTTTTGTACAGGGTGTTTTTTTTAGAGGTATAGAACTTCGAATTGAAATAAAACACAAGAAAATCGTTTTAATATCCATCAATTTGGCTTTATTGGAAGGATAATTTTATGCCATTAACGTTTAAATATGATTTCGGGCATGTGGCCGCCGCGGCTGGCTCGAATAAAGCCAATTCTACAGGTCCAATTTTCAACCACTTTTTCGAGCATATGGGGCCGTATGTTGGCAATAACGCCACGAATGTTGG
Source organism: Nowickia ferox (assembly GCA_936439885.1). NCBI lineage: Eukaryota > Metazoa > Arthropoda > Insecta > Diptera > Tachinidae > Nowickia > Nowickia ferox. Next base: position 64,691,367 of record OW387023.1, on the reverse strand, counting down.
CTTCCAAGTCCCCTAACGTTTCTGGTTTGTTGGCGTAGACGAGCGACTTCACATATCCCCAAAGAAAATAATCCAATGGTGTCAAATCACACAAGCGAAATTATGCGCTCATCGAATGTTTCCTTCATTAAATCGATTGTGACGTGCGCTGTGTGGCATGTAGCGCCGTCTTGTTGGAACCACAACTCATCCACATTCATGCCATCCAATTCGGGAACAAAATAGTCGGTTATCATGGCTCTATACCGGTCTCCATTAACGGTAACTGACTCTCCAGCATTATTTCGGAAGAAGTATGGCCCAATGACTCCACCAGCCCATAGAGCACACCAAACAGTCAGTTTTTGTGGATGTAATGGCGTCTCAAGGGTCTCATGTGGATTCTCTTCACTCCAAATGCGGCAATTTTGCTTGTTGACGTAGCCATTCAACCAAAAATGAGCCTCATCACTGAACAAAATTTTGCGATGAAAATCAGCATCGAGATCAATCTCATTTTCGGCCCATACACCAAAATCACGACGCATTGCATGGTCTCGCGGCTTTAATTCTTGCACAAGCTGGATCTTGTAAGGTCGCAAGCCAAGATCTTTGCGCAAAATCTTCCATAAAGTTGATGGACAAAGCTCCAATTGCTGTGCACGGTGGCGAATCGATTCATTCGGGTCCTCTTCAACACTTTGCTCTACAGCGGCAATTGTTTCTTCGGTGCGCACTGTTCGACGTCTCTGCGGATGCGTATTATCACATAGAGTAAACGTAGTGCGAAAACGATCCATGGTTAACCGACTTAATTGCTCTGATGGACGATTATGTCGACCATAAAATGGACGGAGCTTGCGGTAAACTTCGCGAACTGAACCATTATTTTCGAAATAAATTTGCACGATTTGCAAGCGTTGTTCTTTTGTCAACCTGTTCATGATGAAATGGCAAACCAAACTAAATATTAATCACTTGACAGCTGACAAAATGGCCGCCAGTTAAAAAAGTGATGCCAACTTAAAGTTCTATACCTCAATAAAAAACACCCAATATCTGTTGCTTGTAAAATACAATATTTTTTATAGCTATCATGGAGATAACAATTAAAAATAAATCCCTCTGGAAGTTGATATGGAAAAACCTCATTGATAGGACTACTCGGTCAGAAATATGATTTATCGGCCAACATCGATTGAAATTGAATTTTTTATATTATATGAAAAAAAGATAAGTGAATCCAATAAATAAATTTCTAAATGTCAGAATAGAAATAAGGATTGGTTATACCTATATAGAAATAAGTTTGATCAGCCAAGTAAGGATTGCGATAGATGTGCTACCAATTGAACTTCAAAAAAGATTAACACGTTTGGTGGAAAGCATTCCAAGTATAGTAAACATGCAAAGTTGATATAGTCCTAATCCAAGAACCCTGAATTTGTGGTGACAGAGTTTGCGAATTGAGGACCAAAGATTTTCAGATGCTAGCCGTCAAGAATGAAGATAATACTAGAACCTGCATCTTGGCAAGGAACCACCTATTATCTAACTTCAGCGGCAGAGACATAACGGCGGTTAGCGTGGAAGTGGGAGGTACATGCTACTGGCTGGCGTCGGTATACTGCATGACGACCAAGGCCCTCTACCGTCGCTAATGGTGAGTGATTTTATAGCTGCGGCGGTAAATGCTGGATATCACACCATATTGTGCTGTGACGCCAACGCATATTACACTATTTGGGGAAGTACGGACACTAATGAAAGAGGAGGGGAACATTTAGAATTTGTAGTTAGTACTAACCTTAACATTTGTAATAGAGGTAAATAACCTACCTTCTCTTTTGATTCGGTAGCCGATAGGATAATGAACTGGCGTGTACTTCAGGAACACTCCTTTTCTGATCATAGGTTTATTGAGTTTAGCATTAGAGAGCGGACACCACAGGTAGAAACCTCCCGAAATATTAGGCAGACTAATTGGCGTCTGTATGGTCTATTTTTTCTAGACAATTGGGATTGATTGGAACTTCTAGAAATTTTAGATTTAGATTGTGAAGTTGATAGCATCACTATGATCTTTAAAAATGCAAGGGAATCGTCCATAGGTCAAGGGGGAAGAAGAAACCACCTTGTTGGAATAGAGACTTACAATTGTGCAGGTGTACGTGCAGAAAACTCTTCAATAAGGCGAAATCATCCAGAAATGAACTGGACTGCATAGCTTATGAAGGTAAACTAAAAGAATATAAAAAGCAGATCAGATTTGCTAAAAATACAACATGGAAGAGGTTTTGTGAAAATATTGAGAATATTTCAGAAGCCTCTCGCATGTGAAAAATTTTGTCCTCTACTCCCTGCACTCTGGGATATTTGAAGAATCCAAATGGGATGTGGACTATATCTAGCAAGGATTCGTTAAGAGCCCTACTGGACACTCACTTTCCGGGTAACTTAATGTCTAAGACTGAGTCATATTCCTTATAAGTGGAGGGAAGCGAGAGTGGTCACAAATCGGGGAAAACAGCGTTACGTAATATGTGGATACCCCCTATGCAGAGTCTCCGTGGTATCACAATTGACCAAAACGGTCTAATTGGGTCCGGGTTTTTGACTGCCACCCCTACATAACCTAACCTAAGTGTTATTTGGCAGCCCTGTAATTAATTTACTCAGAGATCTCCAAGAAAAAAATTAAATCAGATTAAATAAACTGCAAGTTTTGTGTAATATTTTAAAACAAATACATATAAATAATATTAAAATATTTAAAATTATATAGGTGTTTAAATTTGGTTGTTCAAAAGCTGCAAAATTTACTAAAAAAAAACAAAATAAAGTGGAGATAAGAAAAAGAGCAAATATGAAATGTGCATTTATGTGTGTGGAATAGTTCTACAGCTGAATTTTACTAGCCAATGACAACACAGGTTGATTGGCATCAGTTCTTGCTTCAACTTTGTTATTTGTTAAGCTTCTCATTTGCTTAAATGAAAGTTTAACATATTAACTCTAGTTGTTCTAAGAAATTTTTGGGTAAAGGTTCCTGGATGATCTGCCTTAGCAATAGTGAAATGCGCATAGGATCCAGCTAAAACCCTCAATAATCAATTTCAATATATTAAAAAAAAAATATTTTACTTAATAAGTAAAATAATAATTTGGGATTATTAGTGCTTTAACAAATGTTAAACTTAAATTATAACAATTCCCATAAAATAAAAAAACACTAATGCCCATTTTTTCAGTTGATAATCAAATTGTAATTATTTTTAAGTTCTAATTAAATACGAAATTGAGTTTTTGAGTGCATAATTAAATAATAATTAAATGCCCAAACTTGTGTAATTAAGTATTATTTAAGTTTTATGAGCGCACGATATGTTTTTATGCGTGTATGAGTTTATTGAAAACATACGCATGAAAATCATGTGGTCGTATTGAAAATATCATGTGGTCGTACTAGAAAGAATTTCTTTTAATTTTCATAAATATATATAACATATACAATTCGTAGTTTTATATCATGGAATAAATAAATAGAAAAATGCATTCTGATGTTCTTTTGGTTTCATAAAATTTGTTTTTATCCAATTTTAATTTTCTGCATTTTGATAACCTAACTTTCTTATTTATGTTAAACAGCTGTAGTTTGAAAAGCCTTCCATAATACTGGGAAATTTTGCAGTTCTACCGTACTTTCAATGTAATTTAATATGAACTTTAATTAATCACTGAAAAAATTACATCGTATTTAATTACAACTTAATTTTAAATAAAAATTAGCTAATTACTTACTTAATTCTTAAGTTAAAAACTAGGGCTAAAATTAACTTGACTGCATCCTGTCAAAAACTGTTCCTACTTTTTGTGTGTCTGTATAAGTTTTTAATGTCTGAGTTGCCAAATCTTTTGCATAGGAACATTGCAGTGAAGCGAATTAAGTGAACAGCTTTTTAACAAAATAAATAATAAATTTGGACTGCAAATCAATAATAAATCATATTTGATTACACAGTTTTAGTTTTATTTTCTTCCTTACCATACAAAATACTGGTTTTAAATTCTTAAAGTATACTTTGTTTTGACTATGGTTATGCGCCATTGTCTCACAACTTTTGGCACCTCCTTTGAGCGCCTACTAATATAGCTGGTCTCCAGAAACAAAGTTCATATTACTACTATTTTTTTTTTATACAGACTATTTTTTTATAAGTAAATGCACTACCCACCCAGCTAAAAAAAAATATGTATGGATCATATATGATATCCCATATGGTTCGGATCCGAAAAATGAAGGTATATGGACATACATATATGATAATATATATTCATACATTTTCATACATGTACATGAGCTAACTAACCCTGCAGAAAATGCGAATAGTGAAAATGTAGTGATTTACTAATGACATTGTCAGTAGCACTACTGACCAGGTGTACCCCAGCCAGTGTAATCGACTATTGACATTTAACATTAGCTTGTCATTGAAAATCCACCACTAGACTGTAGCAATACTGACTAAGTAGTGGAGACATTGGCACCAAAGATTCAGTAGTACATTTTAGTGACCCTCATCTACAATTTCATAATGTTAGGGCAACAAACTTAAACACATACATACATGTGTATTTTAACAGTATTGCACAACATAATAAAAAAGAAAACCAAACTATTGACGCGTTCATTGACAATGTCTCTAACGTATCTCTACTCGCGCATAAAAGGAAATTTGTCGACATTTCAACTAGTGCAAGTGTCGCTTTAGAAAAGAGTGTTGACATAGAGACATATGGTTCTAGGCTGACTAGAGGGTAAGTATTGCTGACTAGGTATCTTTAGTTTAGTGACCTCATTATGTTTCAATAAGCGAGCCACGAGCCAACTAAGTATTGCTGACTATGTATCTTTAGTTTAGTGACCTTATTTTATTTACTGTCTGTATTATTTGTATGTCGCAATAAGCGAATAATAAAAGTTAAGTCAAATATTTTAGTAATAATTTTAATAAAATAAAGCTTACGATTCAAAATATTGTTTAGCAATACAAATAAGAAAAGTAATCATATTGTAAAATATAAAATGCTATCAATATTATTTTGGCAGTTGATGTTGTGACAAAGAACGTGTTGTGTCTTTCATTCCGTTTGTTTAATTATATTTTTTTGTGTCTCTGGTGCAAGAGAACCATAACTTGTATGTGTAAATATTCCTTATACAGTATGCAAAGTTCATATTCATACTCCCTTGATTCAAAAAGGGCACTGCTGTGCAATAAATTAAATTATTAAAATTACTTTCTTTTAAGATCTTGAACTGAGAAGTTGTATTTAATGAAACATTTGTTTGGACAAATAATTAAAATCGAACCAAGAAATTTTATTCATCATTTCAAGAGAAAAGGTGAATCGCTTATTTATACAAAATTCATATTCGTACATAAAATGTAATTTAAGAAGCCAGATTAAAAACTAATGCAATTAATTATAAAAGAAAAAATAATCCGTTTTTATACTAACACTAGTTTTCAATATAATTTTTGGCAGTAATATAAACTTTGTTTCTTCTTTTCTATAAAATTAATAACTGATTTATCATTTTGATTATTTGATTTATTTAATAGGGTCGCAATGTATAAAATCCTACAAGAATGTTTTTTTAAACGTTGAGATTCTACGCATATAAGCTTTGCATACCGTATGTATTTTCTAATAGATTTCCAATTCACCAGTGATAACAAATCAGAAAAAAGATCGAGTAAATAAAATGCAAGCTTTTTTGATTGCAAATACGATCTTATGTGAGATATCATGTATGCATACATTTTTATATGGCTCCATATATTACATCTTATTTCTATATATGGATTCACATATGAAGAGCTTCACAATTAAATTTCCATACATGAGTTCATATATTATAATATATTTCATATATTAGTCCATATATGATTTCATATATAATGCTGATCCCAATGTATAATCCTATACATTCCCATACATCAATTCAGACATACTCATATACATTTATATACATTCATATATTAAAAATATATGGACAATACATATATTTTTAGCTGGGAATTTAAAATATTGCACACCAAAACCATTCAGATTAAAAACTAGTGCAATTATAAAAGAAAAAATAATCTGTTTTTATGCTAACACTAGTTTTCAATATAATTTTTTGCAGTAACATGAACTTTGATTCTTAAAAATATTTACAATTTCCTATCAAATTAATGACTGAATTATCCTTTTGATTTAATTTATTAAATAGGGCCACAATGTATAAAATCGTACAAGAATTTTTTTTTTTGCTACAAAAGTTTTTATTTTTTAAACGTTGGGGCTCTAAGCATATACCGTATGTATTTTCTAATAGATTTTCAATTCACCAGTGATAAAAAAATGAGAGAAAAAGATCGAGGAAATAAAATGCAAGCTTTTTTTTATTGCAAATACGATCTTATGTGAGATATCATGCATGCATACATTTTTATATGGCTCCATATATTAGATCTTATTTCTATATGTGGATCCAAATATGAAGAGGTTCATAATTATATTTCCATATATGAGCTCATATATTATAATACATTTTATACATTCGTCCATATATGAATTCATATATAATACTCTTCCCAAAGTATAATGCTATACATTTCCATACATGAATTCATATATAATTATATACATCCATACATTAAAAACATATGGACCATACTTAATTTTTTTAGATGGGAATTTAATTTATTTCACATCAGTGCTCTTTTTGAATCAAGGCAGTATGAATATGAACTCTGCATACTGTATAGGAAATATTTACACATACATGTATGAAAATGTATGAATATATATTATCATATATGTTCATATACCCTCATTTTTCGGATCCGAACCATATACGCGAAATCATGTATGCTCCGTGCATATTTTTTTAGCTGGGTAGGGAATATTTATACATACATGTAGTATGAATATTTGTATATTATCATATATGTTCATATACTCTCATTTTTCGGATCCGAACCATACATGGGGTATCGTATATTCTTCATACATATTTTTTTAGCTTGGGATAGTATTATTCTACCGGCAAAGCCACTTTTTCGTCAGCGATCAACTTCGCTTTGTCCAATGTTAACTAGTGATTCGTTAACGTTACAGTTGCGTAGTACTTCATCATTTAAGCCAGCGGCATCATCTGCTCCGGGCTCGTGCTCATCTCTTCACTAAGTTATCACTACAGATAACAGGAGCTCAAAACCCAAGGTCCAAGTCGAAATGGACAGATATATAACTATGGTAAAGCGTGGGCGAAGCCCAAATTCTTTTAAAATTTCATCTGCTCCAAAGATGTCTAGGGATAAAAGCGCATCCTCTACTAATCGTCAAAACCGTTTTAAAATTTTGCATGACAACCACAAACCCGATGTATCCTTGAACAAAACTTCCAAGCCACCACCAATCTATTTGAGAGAAAAAAAATCAAACTCCCTTATTAAAAAATTAATCTCGACCATTTGTGAGAATAAATTTCACATTGTTCCATTGTGGTAATATTGATGAAACGAAAATTCAAATTTATGAAGAAAAAGATTTTCGCAAAATGGTTACTGAATTTGAAAAAAGTAAAACAATTTACACTTATCAGCTTAAGAGTGCTAAAGGCCTGCAAATTGTACTGAAGGGCATAGATTCGCGAAGAAATAAAAGATGCGCTCGTCCTCCAGGGATTTAAGGTAAAAAATGTATCAAACATATTAAACAGAGAGAAGATCCCCAACCTCTATTTCGCGTTGAACTTGAGCCAAATGATATAAAATTGAGACAAAATGAGACCCATCCAATTTATAGCTTAAATTATCTTTTATACCGCAAAATAACAGTTGAAGAACCACACAAGCGTTTAGGGTCCTTACAGTGCCATAATTGTCAAGAATAAGGCCCAACAAAAACATACTGCAAATTACCTACAGTTTGTGTTATCTGAGGTGAATTGCACGGTACTGCTAGCTGTACTAAGCCAAAAGATCAAGCAGAAAAAATGTAGTAATTGTGGAGGTAATCACACCGCTAACTACAGGTGATGTCCTGTATATTATTTCTTGAAACAGACTATGGGACAAAAACCTAAATTTGCTCCAGCTCAATCAGCCAACGCTTACTGCGCCACTTTTCCTCAAATGAACCAACCAATTACTTCACAAGTATCGTATGCCGATGCTGTTAAGACAAATTCTATTCCCGCACAAAAAGTATCACCACCAAATAATTCGACAAATACAAACTCTAGCTTTAATTTTAATCTTCTTGAAGCTACTATTGATAATCTGGTGCAAACTATAAACAACTTTACAAGAAATATGACTAGCATGATGCAAGAAATGCTGCGAATGCAGAATACTCTGCTTCAAGAATTAATTAACAAGCCATGAACACGTTAAAAATATGTCTCTGGAATGCAAATGGTATTCGCCAACACAAAAATGAACTCAACCACTTCCTTACGGAAAAAAATATTAATATAATATTGGTTTCTTAGACTCATTTAATTTCGAGAAGACTTTTAAAAATCAATGGCTACACCTTATATCATACAAAGGACTCGAGAGGAAGAGCATGCAGTTGATCAGCAATTTTAATAAAGTCGAGATTCAAGCACTATATTATTGACAACATTTGTGAAGAACACCTACAAGCAACAAATATCTGCATTGAAAATATTTGTACAAATTTCGTGATATCAATTTACTCCCCTCCCAGATTCTCAATCACTGAGGATCAATATGAGAATTTCTACAAATATCTACGGAGAAACAAAAAATTCCGGATGTTATAGATTTTGGCGTCATAAAAAATATCTCTAGGGATTTAGTTCATGTTGAAGCTTCCTTAGATCTATCCTGCGATCACTCTCCCACAATCGTTACAATTTGTAGCCTACTAAGAAGTGCTTTACCTTACGCATATGTGAAGATGAGCAATCGTGTTAATTGGTTGAGGTTCATAAAAACATATCAGTAGTCATTGTACGGAAAACATTAAGCTAAGAACATGCGAAGATATTGAATTTCACGTTGGCAAACTTAACGAAAATATTAAACATGCTGCTGAACATGCCACTACCTCCCAACCGCAGACTGGGTTTAATAGAATTTATTCTACGGATATTGAACGTCTTGTATGTGAAAAAAGGAGAGCTAGAAGAGAATGGCAACAACACAGATCACCCCTAAATAAAATTAGACTTAAAGAATGTACTAAACGACTCCAAGAGTTACTTGCATATGAAAAAACTGCATCTATTAAAAACTATCTGGAAAATCTCGATGTCACTCCAGCATCTAAATACACCTTGTGGCGCGCAGCGAGAAAGCTTAAAACACCTGTTCAGTTTAAACCACCTCTGCGCACGTCTACCGGAGGTTGGGCAAGAAGTGATACTGAAAAAGGTAACTTGTTTGCAAAACATTTAAAATCCGTATTTACCCCAAACACATGTACTAGTGCTGTTGATTTACCGAGTGTAGTTGCTCTACCCCCTCGACCCATAAAGTTTAAGATGCGTGACGTACAGAAAGTAATTACTGAACTCAACCCGAAGAAAGCTCCAGGTATTGATGGAATTAGTAACAAGATGGTGATGAATTTGCCTTGTATTGCAATTAGAACCCTTCTATTTTCTACTTTTCGAAAAACTGCTCATCACAAAATTGTCCCCACTTCTAAGTGGTAGTGGATGCATCCCAGACCATCAATTTGGTTTTAGAAGTCAGCATAGCACTATTGAACAAACGCATAGATTGGTTCAATTTATAAGAAGAACATTTGAAGAAAAGAAGTATTGTTCTGCCCTTTTTATTGATGTTTCTCAGGCATTTGATAAAGTGTGGCATGAAGGCCTTATTTTAAAATTGAAATCTATCTGTCAATAAATTTTCTGAAGCTATTGGAAAGTTACATTACTAGCCGGAAGTTCACGGTTGTTGAAGGAGACTTCATGAGTGTGCTCGAATTTATATCATCCAGTGTGCCACAGGGGAGCATACTGGGGCCAGTTTTGTATTTGATTTATACTTGTGATATGCTTTTGAGCGGCAATATCCATATATCTACATTTGACGATTATACAGCCTGCCTTAGTATGCATGAAAACCCTCTCGAGGCTTCCCGATATCTACAAGAACATATTACACAGGCTGAGCTATAGAGAATTAAAGTAAAAGAACAACAGTGTGTTCAGGTCACATTTGCCCTGCGAAGAGATAATTGTTCCCCAATTCGAATCAACAATCAAGTTGTTCCTCCATATTCACATGTGAAATACCTTGGTATACACCTTGATCGACGGGCTTACATGGAAACACCACATTGATTCTAAGCTAACGCAAATGAAACTTAAACTAACTTATATACATTGGCTGATTGGTAGAAATTCAATACTCAGTCTAGATTGTAAGCTTTTAATATACAATTCGCTTTTGAAACCAATATGGTGCTACGGAATACAGCTATGGGGCACTGCTTCAGCTTCCAATATAGAGATAATCTAACTAAGGCAAAACAAGATTTTAAGATAAGATTTACATTAAAAATTCAAATTTACATCGTGATTTAAATATGCCACTAGTGACTGAAGAAATTGCAAAATACGCAGACAAATACTTAACAAAACTCGAGTCCCATCCTAATCCCCTTGCTCGTAACATCTTGAATTTTACTGGACACATCCGCTTAAAAAAGAAGAATACTACGGCTCTAATAGTCAACACTCCAGATGAAACTGCTTGAAAATAAAAACGTATTATTGATTATTATCACTAAGTTTATGCCTGACACTGGTTCGGCCTAATTATTATATCTAGATTTTAAGAGTTGAATACTTATTGTTAGTTAATTTTTTTGAAGATACAATAAATTAATATAAGCATGTAAAAAAAAAAAAAAAAAAAAAAACATTCAATAATATAGAAGATATGTCGTGTGCAAAAAAAAGTACCAAAATTCAGTTCTTACCTCCTATTAACCCCTAACAGTACATATATTGAAAAAGTACCAAATACGTATCGGCTTATTTTTTGGCATCATTCGTATGCTTTTGGAATTTTTAGTATATCTATCCGAGTATATATATATCCGAGATAAAAAGATACCAATTTTACCCTTTCTTTACCTCCTTAGCATTAGAGTTTCCAAAAATCCTTTCTTAGTGAATCTAAACATCGAAAGGAGAACTTATACATCAAATTTCAGCTCTCTATCTATAGTCGCTTGGGTTGTGCGTAGATACATCAGTCAGTCAGTAACGTTAATGTTTTTTATATATACTCGTAGATGCATGTACATATGTATGATTATTTTTTTTTATTTTTTTTTTTTTTGATAGTATTATTTTTGTTTTAAATTTATTTGGCTTATGTATGTTATTCTATTTTAACTGAAATTTATTTGCTGGTGGTTAAGCATTGTCTATATAGTATCTGATTTCTTATAATATCTATGTATTTTTTATTTTTCTAAATTAAAATTAATCGACCTGCAGTACAATGTAGATGATGGTGTTCTATTCAACCACAAATCTTCCATTGATATGGTGTTTACATTCTTTATAATATGAATAATGAAATAAAATTTACTTTTATAAATTTTGATGGATAAATATTTTATAATATAACATTAATGGCACAAGTGTAGTGAAAATCTTAAATTTATCTGAAAGAATTTAATTTTAAAATTTCTGCTTATACTGCCTTTTAAAGCTGCCATCCACTTGCAAGTTCATGGGAGCGTATTCACCTCTTCGGATATACTCCAGAGTTGAACTATAAATTTTCATTCACAGATACAGGTGGAACTTTTTTCCTTCGCGGGTACATTTGCATCTTGTATATATGACTTTAGCGCCCCTTTTTAGGTTCAGAATACAACAAACGAACTTTTTTGCTATTTAAGCTAAAAAATTATTTCCTTCTTTTAAGCTAAGAAATTTTAAAAAAAGTGACCTCAAGCTCGAATATTCTGTACAAACATATAAAATGTATTTTTGTTTTATAATTTGTTATTTAAAAAAAATATAAAATTTTTGAATTGCTTAGTTTTTTAAGTTCCGGTTCGAATTTAAAAAAAAAACCCTTTTTCTGCAAATTAATAGAACACATTATTATCCTCCAAAAACAGAAAAACCCAGAAGACCATATTTTTATATTCTTATATGTATATTCAATAAAATTTTAGGAATTTTTTTTCACGTTAAGATAATTACATGCGATTTTTAAGCAATTAAGAATTATTGGAAAGCAACTTTTTAATTTAAAATCAGGTATGTTCTGACACTAGCATGGGTTTCAAATAGCATGTGAATCTCGAATCACCAAACTTGTTTGCTCGTGACGTGCATATCGATTTAGGTCAGCTGTTTGTTGAAATCTTCAGTGTCAATGCAGATAACATTAACAAAACAAAAGAAAATTGTAGCCAGTGTTGCCATAAGATATAAGAGGAAAAGTGCTAGATTGAAGAAATAAAAGTCCTAAAATGTTATACAGCACACACAACAAAGTGCTAAAATCAGTTAATATTTTTAGTGTCTCTTATTCCTTAAGTGGCCCATACACTTGCAATAAAATTGTGAATTTGTTATATTCTATATCATCGCTAACGCGTATATCATATTCATAGGTGGTACAATACGTTTTTTTAACTAACAAAATAATATTGTGTAATGTGTTGGCAAAATTATATAAGTTAAGTCTTTAACTGTGAGAAAAATTTCGCCATATTTTTTTAAAGATTTGTATCAATAATTTCATAGCGCGCTGCTAAAAAATACCCCTTAATTAGTAGGGGATTGCCAATACTAGCGCCAATTAAAATTGTGAAATTTGGGTAATTAAAATTTGAAATTTTAAAATTCTTGGAAATTTGTGAAATTTGATACCTACGAGGGTGGTTCAATAAGTCCGTCCAATTTTTTGTTTACATAAGGAGTTTTATTGTTTATATTAAGTCTTTTTTGTTTACATTAACTGTTTTTTGTTTATATTAAGTGTGTGTATGTTTGTATGTATGTATGTATGAATGACCATGGGAACATGTGCGTGGAATATCTTGTGGGAATACATTAAGGGGGTTTATAGGTTTGAGACTTTTATATGTGTCTGATATCCAAATGCCGACGGGAAAACATGTTTATTTTTTTTTTAAATGCCGACGGGAAAATCATGGAAATGATTTTTCCTAATGCCGACGGAAAATTTGTAGGTGTGTCTACCTGTAGGATTTGAAGTCTGGCTGTGATTCTTGGAGGGCAAGGTGTGTCTTGCTGTAGGAATTGAAGTCTGGCTGTGCTTGGTGGGGGGCGGGGTGAGGGTGTTTTGTAATATGTAACCGTGGGAATTCGGTGGCGTTTATACCTGGTGGAATTTAAGCCAACCTGTCCTTGGTGGAGGCGTGATGTATTTGAGGTAGATCGACTGGTGGAAAGCGGGGTGTTGTTGTAATATGTATCCGGGGGAATCTGTGTGCATGTATGTATGTATGTCTGTAGGAGTTTAAGGCTCTGTGTGATTTATGAAAGGTGAGGTGAAAGTGTTCATGTAAAACGTGTCCGTGGGAATCTGTGTCTATGTATGTTTGTAGGAGTTTGAAGCTGATTATTATTTGAGGTGGGGGAGGGTGTTGTTGTGATAGATAGATAGAATGTGCGTATGTGTTTATGTGTGTATGTATGTAATATGTATCTATAAGAATTTGGGTGTTTATATGTCTGTAGGAATTTTTGTGCATGTATGTCTGTAGGAGTTTAAGGCTGATCGTGATTTGGATTGTTGAGATTGATCGATTTTATGTGACTCCAGAATTTGTGTATGTATATTTGTAGGAAATTTAAGGCTTTTCGTGATTTATGAGGGGCGAAGTGTTCATGTAATATCTAACCGTGGCAATTTGTGTGTATGTCTGTAGGAGTTTAAGGCTGATCAGGTGAGGTGAAGGTGCTGTATATGTATCCGTATTTGTGTGTATGTATGTCTGTATGAGTTTAAGGCTGATCGTGATTTCGGTTGTGAGATTGATAGATTGTATGTTACCTTGAGATTTTGTGTATGTATATCTGTAAGAACTTTAGGCTGACTGTGATTTGTGAGGGGAGGGGCATTGTTGAAATAGGTTTAATTTTTCGTAGATGAATTCCAGTATGTGTGTGTATATGATTTTCTCACCCTAGCATTTATATGTACGAAGAAATAAATTGTTTCTCATATGAACATTATTTGCTATAAAATATTATCATATATCTAAACTTCCCTAATCCTAGTATGTTTTTCATATTGGAAGATGAGATTGCTTTATATTTTATCAATCTTAAATTTGTCCAGTGTTAAAGTCTGTCGGTCAGAAATTTGTTTATATTTGTATAAATATTAATTTCAGATTTTGCAAAATTCTTGTGTACGATCGTGGCAATTTTGTGTGTGTATGCGCGATAGATTTTGACTGGTATGTGATAAGTTTGTTTATTTAAGTACATTTGTCTTTTTCGACTTTCGTCTTCAAGCGCCAATAGCTTGGAGAACGGTTTGTATGTTTTCATGATGTGATTGTTAAAATCCAATAAATACTTGAGCATGGGTAAGAAATTTGATAATATGTGTACATATGTACATATGAATCTACAAATTGATTTTATGTATGTACAGGGTGTTTTTTAGAGGTATAGAACTTCGAATTGAAATAAAACACAAGAAAATCGTTTTAATGTCCATCAATTTGGCTTTATTGGAAGGATAATTTTATGCCATTAACGTTTAAATATGATTTCGGGCATGTGGCCGCCGCGGCTGGCTCGAATAAAGCCAATTCTACAGGTCCAATTTTCAACCACTTTTTCGAGCATATGGGGCCGTATGTTGGCAATAACGCCACGAATGTTGGCTTCCAAGTCCCCTAACGTTTCTGGTTTGTTGGCGTAGACGAGCGACTTCACATATCCCGAAAGAAAATAATCCAATGGTGTCAAATCACACGATCTTGGTGGCCAATTGACCGGTTAACCGAAGTAATTGCTCTGATGGACGATTATGTCGACCATAAAATGGACGGAGCTTGCGGTAAACTTCGCGAACTGAACCATTATTTTCGAAATAAATTTGCACGATTTGCAAGCGTTGTTCTTTTGTCAACCTGTTCATGATGAAATGGCAAACCAAACTAAATATTAATCACTTGACAGCTGACAAAATGGCCGCCAGTTAAAAAAGTGATGCCAACTTAAAGTTCTATACTTCAATAAAAAACACCCTACATTTTCCTACTATGCCGCAACACCTCGTTTCTAAACTTCAGTACATTTTCCATGGAGCATTTATAGCCACAAAAGAACTAAAGAAAAGTGGTAATGAAAAATCATTTTGCCATCTTGTTGAAGATTTAAAGGAACTAGAAGAGGGTGCAGATATTAAAATAAATAAAATTCTTAAAGTTCATTTCATTTTAGCAGTTATAGTTGGCGATAATTTAGCTCTTAATAGCATATTAGGATACGTCCAATCTTTTAACTCTAAAAAATATTGTCGTGTTTGCGAAAGAACAAAAGATCAAATGCAAGTTGATGCAATTCAATATGATGAATATTTAAGAAGTAAAAGCAGTTATGCAAACGATGTGCAATCTAATAATTATAAAGAAACAGGAATTAGGTCTAATAGTATTTTTAACCAACTACACAATTTTCATGTGACAGAAAACTTCAGTTTTGATATTATGCACGATGTATTTGAGGGAGTTTGCGTTTATGACGTTTGTAATGTTTTATTAGGTTTAATAAAAGATAAGATTATCACACTTGATCAACTGAATTGTAGAAAAAAATTTTTTGAGTTTGGCCCAACGGATAAAGGAAATGAATCTCTTTTATTAGATATTGCGAGAATAAAATCGTTCAATTTGAAAATGACAGCAAGTGAAACATTTTGCTTTGTTTAATTTTTACCGCTAATGATAGGAGATATAATTCCTATAGGTAATGTACATTGGAATCTCTTTACAATCTTATTGCAAATTATTGATGTATTATTAAAAAACGAAATTTCCTCTGAAGAGATAAACAATTTGAAAATGTTAATAGAAAAGCATCATTTACTGTACACACAACTTTATGGGAAACTAAAACCCAAACATCATTTTTTAGTTCATTATCCCTCAGCAATTAAACTGTGTGGACCGTTGAAAAGTATATGGGGAATGCGCTTCGAGGCCAAACATAAAGAAGCAAAAATGTACTTTAACAATATAGCATCTAGAAAAAATCCTCCGCACTCATTAGCAATTAAATCTGGTCTTAAATTTTCGAAATTTTTATTAGACCATGAAAATGGAATAGAGCCTGAAATTAGCTTTGATTCATACAAAACTATTAATTTAAAAAATGAGCCTTGCTTTCCCAACATAGTTGAGTCAGAATTGTTGCAATATGATAATGTTAAACATATCAATGAATTAATTTATAGAGGATTTTCTTATAAATCGAATTTTTATTTGTTTATTCATACAAACTTATTTCAGTTGCTTAAAATTGAAGCATTTTTGCAACACAATGAGAATATTTACGTTTTATGTTTTCCTGTTAGTTTAAACAAATTTGATGAACATTTCCAATCTTATGAAGTTGGTGAAAGGCATACAAATTTACATATCAAAAACATTAAAGCATTTTCTGGTCCTCCACTACATTTATATACAATTAACAATGCCAAAACATATGTTAGGCCAAAATATTTTTAAAACTATAATATATATATGTAGTACGTATAACTTTTTAGCATATAATATTTGTAAGCATCACAAATTTAAAATAAATGAAAATTAATAAAAAAAACTCATTTATTCTTTGACTTTTGCTTGTACTTTTTTATTCCATATTAAGTATGAAGCACCATTAAAGTAAAATTTTAACATTTTTAATTTCAAAACGAACCATCGTTAATTCAAAAATGCTCCATTATTAATTTAGGGCATTGCATTCTTAATTCAAAAATGCTCCATTATTAATTTAATATATTTCATTCTTAATTCAAAAATGCTGCATTATTAATTTAGGACGTTTCATTCTTAATTTAATAATTCTCCATTATTAATTCAAACACTTCATTTTTAATATAAAAATAATAAGTTTTAAAATAAAAATGCTTCATTATTACTTCAAGAATATTTCATTCTTAACTCAAAAACATAATTTTTAAGTTGAGTATGTTCAACTTTATATCAAGGTTGTTGTCTTTTTCAAACCAAAAATATTTTTTTTTGATTTCAAAATGTTTTTAATTTTTAAAACAAGAGTGAACATTTTTAAAACAACAGAAAACAAACTTAGTTCTATTTCATAAAGGTTACGTTTTTAAAATCATAATGTTTCTTCTTGATTTTAAAACTTTTTTTTTGGGTGTACTTAAACATAACAGAAATATGTATACAATACGCTAAACTTTAATACAATGAGAAAAAAAACATATCATCTAGAGCATCAAATAAAAGGTATAGACGATCACCCTTCATAAAATAAACATATAGCTTATTAATGTAAACATAGTAACAATTTGGGCAATTAAAATTTTAACATTTAATTATCCATAACGCCGACAAAGTACAGCCAGAAATTCCGACATGCAAAGTCATCTTGTATATTAGAGGAACCGTCTAGAGGATAGACCTAAGTTCACAGAAAACGACTTCGTTTTCTGTTGATCGCTGTTGATCGCTTTTCAAGAAGAAAATAAGTTTGTTCATTGTGATTTGACTAATTTAAAAGTAAATTTAAATTCAGTCTCATATCCATATGATGATCTTAACATAAAATTAAAACATAAGGTTATGCAGTTCTATATGATATGTATCTACTACTCGTATATGAAAGAATTTCAAGCGCTTGTAACTGCATCAGAGTTTAAGATAAAAGCTCCTTTTATTCTATAGCGGGCCAATTGATATAGAAATTTAATTTGACACAGCAAGCAACAAGGACCTCAGCTACTACATTTTTACTGATGATCGAATAATAGAAAGTCCGGAAAGTCTTATAAATTAAGTAATATGAATTAAAAAAAATGGTTTTAATAGACGTGTAAGGTTTCAAAACTAATTCGAATGATTTTAATTATAAAAAGAAGTAGCGGATGTTTTCAACAATAATGAGTATAACAATTTCATTATAAAACCACCATTTGATTTTAAATATTTATCAATAAAAAAAGGAAAGAGAAGCAAAGTGGTTAACAAAAAAACTATCATCAGCTAAGCTAGACTGCTGAATCAGTATCATTTCAAAGCGTTTGTAATTTTTTAAAAGCCAATGCAAGATTTTCTAAAATATATGTAAAAGACGATGTTTGGAAAAAAATTTACACCTAAAAATTTCTAACGTTGACTCTTTAGGGTACACCAACTTTAAATAAATGGAAATAAAATATATACTATAGTTACTACAACTAGAGAGGAATTCAATTTTACTTAAAACAGTTACTCCTCACAAACTTTTAAGTATATACATCTAAAAATTAAAAGAACGTGTTTTAATTTCAAATAAAAAAACTATGGAGATATTTCACATCTATACACAAAAGACCGAGCGAATATTTACAACAACAATAAAAGACCGCACATGACAAAAAAAATTTACTTAAACAGGGAGCCACAGACTTATTTGTATGTATAGTATACATACATACATACATAAAATCAATTTGTAGATCCATATGTACATATGTACACTAGGCTTATGCAGAAAATAAAAAATCTGCAAAACGCAAAGGGCTCACTGGGTTTTCATATGCAGGAAAAAATTCTAAGACAAACTGCGTTTTTTACTTTTTTAAAAAAAGTTCCGCACAAAATGCATTTTCTGCAGCAAAAATGTGGATTTTTTAATTCCAAAAAAATTTCATATTTTCGTAATGAAAAAAGATTTTTTGTTAATAAACCATCTACTAGTACCCGAATTTTATTGATTTTAATGCGCTGTTCACGAATCTGCTGTTTATTTTAAAATACATTAGTGGTTTTCGAGATATGATCATTTGCAAATCGCACGTATTCTAAAATACGATGAGATTTTTAAAAAAATTACTTATTTTTTCAGCACAATATTATTTATGCACATTCATACAGTTTGGACCGCTGATCACAAATCTATCATTTATTTTTCAATATATTGAGTAATTTTTGCATAAGGTCATTTGAGATATCTCTGCATATTATTATTATATTATTTATATATAGATTGAAAGAAATAATACACACATTAAATTTTATAGTAAAAAATCATATTTAATATATAAAATATTATGTTTTTACTGTAGTGATATACAAAAATCGTATATTTTCATGTATAAAAAAACATACAAATAGTCATATCTCGAAAACCACTAAATGGATTTACACACACCAAATCGCCACGATCGTACACAAGAATTTTGCAAAATCTGAAATTAATATTTATACAAATATAAACAAATTTCTGACCGACAGACTTTAACACTGGACAAATTTAAACTTGATAAAATAGAAAGCAATCTCATCCTCCAATATGAAAAACATACTAGGATTAGGGAAGTTCAGATATATGATAATATTTTATAGCAAAAAATTTTCATATGAGAAGCAATTTATTTCTACGTACATATAAATACTAGGGTGAGAAAATCACATACACACTCACATACTAGAATTCATCTACGAAAAATTAAACCTATTTCAACAACGCCCCTCCCCTCACAAATCACAGTCAGCATAAAATTCTTACAGATGTACACACACAAAATCTCAAAGTAACATACAATCTATCAATCTCAACAACCGAAATCACTATCAGCCTTAAACTCATACAGACATACATAAACACAAATACGGATACATATACATGAACACCTTCACCTCACCTCTCATTAATCATGATCAGCCTTAAACTCATACAGACATACATACAAATTGCCACGGTTAGATATTACATGAACACTTCGCCCCTCATAAATCACGATAAGCCTTAAATTTCCTACAGATATACATACACAAATTCTCAAGGTCACATACAATCGATCAATCTCAACAATCCAAATCACGATCAGCCTTAAACTCCTACAGACATACATGCACAAAAATTCCTACAGACATATAAACACCCAAATTCATATAGATACATATTACAATAACACCCCCCGCCTACCACAAATCAAGGACAGTCTTAAACTCCTACATAGACATACATACACACATACGCAAATTTTATCTATCTATCACAACAACACCCTCCCCCACCTCAAATCACAATCAGCCTTAAACTCCTACAGACATACACAGACAAAGATTTCCACGGATACGTATTACATGAACACTCTCACCTCGCCTTTCATAAATCACAGACAGCCTTAAACTCCTAAAGCCATACATACATACATGCACACAGATTCCCACGGATACATATTACAACAATGCCCCACCAAGCACGGCTTAAATTCCAACAGGCATAAACGGCATCGAACTCCCACGGTTACATATTACAAAACACCCTCACCTACCCAAATCACGGTCAGCCATAAGGTCTCACAATCTAGACACACCCCGCCCCCCACCAAGCACAGCCAGACTGCAATTCCTACAGCAAGACACACCTCGCCCTCCAAGAATCACAGCCAGACTTCAAATCCTACAGCTAGACACACCCACAAATTTTCCGTCGGCATTAGGAAAAATCATTTCCATTATTTCCCCGTCGGCATTTGAAAAAAATAATAATGATGTTTTCCCGTCGGCATTTGAAGAAAATAAACATGTTTTCCCGTCGGCATTTGAAAAAAATAAACATGTTTTCCCGTCGGCATTTGGATATCATACACATATAAAAGTCTCAAACTTATAAACACCCTTAATGTATTCCCACAAAATATTCCACGCACAAATTCCCACGGTCATACATACATACATACATGCACTTAATATAAACAAAAAAATCACCCGTTCACACAACTAATGTAAACAAAAAACAGTTAATGTAAACAAAAAAAATTCCTAATGTAAACAAAAAACACAATTTCACAAAATTTCAAATTTTAATTACCCAAATTTTAAAATTTCAGAAAATTTTGCACTGAAATTTACAAATTTCAAATTTTAATTACCCAAATTTCACAATTTTAATCGGCGCCCGAACTCCCAGTTTCCTACTACTAGCATTAGTTAATAAGCCATGAATACATTAAATATATGTTTCTGGAATGCAAACGGCATTCGCCAACACAAAAATGAACTCGAGCACTTCCTTACGGAAAAAAATATTGATATAATATTGGTTTCTTAGACTCATTTAATTTCGAGAAGCCTTTTAAAAACCAATGGCTACACCTTATATCATACAAAGGACCCGAGACGAAGAGCATGCGGTTGATCAGCAATTCTAATAAAGTCAAGATTCAAGCACTATATTATTGACAACATTTGTGAAGAACACCTACAAGCAAGAAATATGTGCATTGAAAATATTTATACAAATTTCGTAATATCATCAATTTACTCCCCTCCCAGAGTCTCAATCACTGAGGATCAATACGAGAATTTCTACAAATCTCTTGGGCCTTGTTTCGTAGCAGCTCAGAGCAACACAATTTCAAATATGGGATTGGATTTTATTTCGAGTGGGGTCCCACTTACTGGCTAAAAATATCTCTAGGGATTTAATTAATGTTGAAGCTTCCCTAGTTCCTCCTCCGATCACTCTCCCCCAATCGTTACAATTTGTAGCCTACTAAGAAGTGCTTTACCTTACGCATATGAGAAGATGATCAATCGTGTTAATTGCCCGGGGCTGCAAAAAATATCTCAGTGATCATTGTACGGAAAATAATAAGCTAAGAACATCTGAAGACATTGAATTTAACGTTGCCAATCTTAACGTAATTATTAAACAGGCTTCTAAACATGTCACTACCTCCCAACCTCAGACTGGCTTTAACAGAATTTATTCTACGGATATTGAACGTCTTGTATGTGAAAAAATGAGAAGTAGAAGAGAATGGCAACACAAAGAATGTACTAAGAGACTCAAAGAGTTGTTATCGTCGGAAAAAACTGCATCACTGGAAAAATATCTAGAAGGTCTCGATGTCACGTCAGCATCTAGTTATTCGTTATGGCACGCCGCTAGAAATCTGAAAAGACCCGTTGTGCTGAAATCACCACTGCGCACTTCGACCGGAGTATGGGCAAGAAGCGATAGTGAGAAAGGTAACTTATTTGCTGATCATTTAAAATCTGTATTCATTCCCTATTCATGTACGGGTGCTGTTGATTTGCCGAGTGTAGTTTCCCTACCCCTGCGTCCCTTAAGGTTTAAGATGCGTGAAGTACAAAAAATAATTTCTAAACTCAATCCGATGAAAGCTCCAGTTATTGATGGAATTAGTAACAAGATGCTGATGAATTTGCCTCTAATTGCAATAAGAATCCTGCTATTTATTTTTAATGCCATTTTACGAATGCAGTATTTTCCATATAACTGGAAACTTGCGAAAATCAAAATGATTCCAAAGACCGACAAAGATCCTACCAAGACTGAGTCATATAGGCATATAAGCTTACTATCAACAATCTCAAACCTTTTTGAAAAGCTGCTCATGACTAAATTTTCCAAAATCTTAGCTGATAATGGGTGCATCCCTGATCATCAATTTGGTTTTAGAAGTCAGCATAGCACAATTGAGCAAACGCATAGATTGGTTCAATTTATAAGGAAGACATTTGAAGAAAAGAAGTATTGTTCTGCCCTCTTCATTGATGTTTCTCAGGCATTTGACAAAGTATGGCACAAAGGCCTAGTTTTAAAATTGAAAACATATCTGCCGATAAACATCCAAACACTTTTGGAAAGCTATATTAAGGCCTCATTAGTTTTTACTTTTCGTTGTCGTTCTGTGCCGTTCTTTTCCGTATCAAATATTTTGCAATTACTTTTTCTGTGCAACCTATAGAACTGATTTCAGTTGTATACAAAATATCACAACAAACTAACACATACACACTCTTGGCTGTCACTTAACGTTGAATTCTATTTTCTACAGATTTGTCCGCAACGGAACAGAACGAAACAGGAAAAACAAACCACACACACAGACTTTCAATTGAACAGAAACAAAACAGCTGATTCAGAACAGAACAGCACGTACAAACTAATTCTGCCTTTACTGATAGGAAGTTCACTGTTGTAGAAGGAGACTTCATGAGTGCGGCCGAATCTACATCTTCTGGTGTCCCACAGGGTAGTATTTTGAGGCCAGTCTTATATTTAATATATACTTGTGATATGCCTGTGAGCAATAATATCCATACCTCTACATTCGCTGATGACACAGCCTGTATGAGTATGCATGAAAACCCTTATGAGGCATCCCGAAATCTCCAGGAACATATTACCCAACTGGTAAAATGGTTGAACTTATGGTGAATTAAAGTAAATGAGCAAAAGTGTGTCCATATAACATTTACCTTAAGAAGAGATACTTGTTCCCCCATTCGAATTAACATTCAAAATATTCCTCAACATTCTCAAGTGAAATATATTGGTATACACCTTGATCGAAGGCTTACATGGAAACATCATATTGGCTCTAAGCTAACTTAAATAAAACTTAAGTTAACTCAAATACATTGGTTGATTGGCAGAAATTCAACACTTAGGCTAGACTGCAAACTGCTAACTTATAAGTCGCTTTTGAAACAAATATGGTGCTACGTAATACAGCTATGGGGCACTGATTCAGCTTCCAATATAGATAGAATCCAGCGAAGACAAAACAAAATTTTACGTTTGATAACATCGGCTCCATGGTACATAAAAAATTCAAATTTACATCGTGACATAAATATGCCACTATTGACTGAAGAAATTGCAAAATATGCAGGCAAGTACTTAATAAAACTCGAATCCCATCCTAATCCCCTTGCTCGTAACATCTTGAATTTTACTGGACACATCCGTTTAAAAAAGAGGGACACTACGGCTCTAATACTCAAAACTCCAGATGTAGCTATATATTTTAAAACTTTTCTTTTTTTCGCTTAGCACGACTCTTATGTATCATTTACTATCACTAAGTTTATATTTGACATTGGTCGGGCCTATTAATTATATTTAGATTTAAGATTTGAACACTTATTGTTAGTTCATATTTGAAGATACAATAAATAAATACATGTACAAAAAAAAAAATTGGAACAATAATTTAGATGTATCAACGCATATTGCAAAATTAAAAACTTTATGGTCTGAACTAAATAACGGTCTCAGAGCAAGAAACGAAAATGTTTTGCCAGATTTATTACTCGTATGCAAAATTTTACAGATATTACCTAATCAGTTTGAAACGTTTAAATCCAGATGGATGTTAATATCAAAGAATGAAGAGAATGATTGTTCAAAAGAAAATGATACTGCTGAAGCTTTAGTTTTGAGGTATCCGAAGAGCAAGAAGCCGGAAGATACTCAAAACCTGGCGAAATATCAAAATAAAAAGTTAGACATATGCCATTATTGCAAGAGAGGACACTGGGTACGAGACTGTAGAAAATTGTTAAACAATTGTAAGCCAGGAAAAATTAAAGCTGGAGAAATTGAATTAGTACACGAAACGTTGCAATTATGTGATGAAGTGAATGGAGCGACACGTCATGTATGTAACAACTTTAAGTTCTTCAAAAGTTTTGAAGAATTCATAAGTCCTTGTTATATAAAAGCAGCTGGAAAAGAAATTTTGGAAGCAGTCGGTAAAGGGGCAATTGAAATGAAATCAATTGTCAATAATAGAACAATTTTAATTGATTTATGTGACGTGTAGTATGTACCTCAAATTAATAGAAATTTGTTTTCGGTACTAATAGCTCGTGTAGCTGGAGGTTCACTATATAGAGCAAGTATTGAGGCAGTGTATTAAAAGGTTCCTGAAATTAACTCTGTAGAAGATAAGTCTTTATTGCAATTGTACCATGAACGTTTCGGACATCAAGACAAAAGTCACATAAAAAAATTGCTAAAATCTATTTTAAATATTGATGTAAAAGTTAACAGCAATATTTGTGAGCCCTGTATTTTTGGAAAGGCACATAGATTACCGTTTGGAAAGAGGATAAAAGCATCCAGTCCAGGAGAATTGATTTCTGCTGATTTATGTGGACCTTTTGTGAACTCATTAAGCAAAAATCGGAAGTGAAAGATTTTCTTGAAATTGTATTGAATTTAGCAAGAACTCATGATCATTCTGTGAAAGAATTTCTTACAGATAATGGAGGAGAATTTGATAATAATGATGTACGAACTATATTAAATAAGTATGGAGTAATGCATAGACTTACTGCACCATGTACACCGCAGCAAAATGGTGGAAGTGACAGAGAGAACAGAACTGTAATAGAAATGGCTAGAACTTTTAAATATTCCAATAAAGCTGCAGATTTTCCTGATGCCATATGGGCAGAGTTGACCAAAACGGCTATTTATATATTAAATCGTACTGGGAAATCTTCTATCGCTAATAAAAGTACATATGAACTTTGGATTGGTAAGAAACCGAGAATAAAAGATCAGAGAATCATTGGGTGTGAGTGCTTTGCTCATACTCCAAGTCAAAAAAGGAAGAAAATGGACTGCAAAGCAGTGAAAGGTTACCTTATTGGGTACGATGAAGATGAAAGTTACCGAATTTATAATAAAGAAACAAAGAGTTTGATAATATCAAGGGATGTTAAATTTAATGAAAACATAGAAAGCTGTGAAAATGAAAGTTGCAAGAGTGATAATGTAGTGCATGTAAACATGAGGCAGTATGATCCGCATCCTTCAATGATAAATTTTGATCAACATTTATATGACGAGAATGATTCTATCGAATTAGAAAATGAAGACCCTAGTGAAATATTTGACGAAATTTCAAACGAAAATTACAGTGAGTCTTCAGAAGGAAAACATAATGATAATTCTTTAAAAGAAATTAAAGGTAAAGATTCATTAGAAGAACAAAATGTAAGGAAAAAGCCATGTGAAGAAGATTTTGAACCAGAACGAATTTTGAAACGCTTAAGAGATCGAACGCTGATTTCTAATTCAAAATATGAAGACTACGTTATGATTTCAGAAGATTTTGTGAATGGAATAGTTACTCCTCTCACATATAACGAAGCGATTTATAGCAAACAAAGTTTACAATGGAAAGAAGCCATGGAAACAGAAATGAAGTCTCTCCATGAAAATAAAACATGGGTTATAGATTTCTTACCACAAGGTGCGAAGACTCTTCCTTCAAAGTGGGTATATAAATTGAAGTTGAATCCAGATGGAAGCATTGATAAGTTTAAAGCAAGGCTTGTAATAAAAGGATTTATTCAAAAGGAAGGTATAGATTATAATGAAATATTTAGTTCTGTTGCAAAGATGGGGACAATACGAGCGCAATTTGATGTTTCGACAGCGTTTTTATATAGAGAGCTAGATGAAACAATATATATGAAACAACCAGAAGGGTTTGAAGATGGGAGCAAAAAGGTATGCAAGTTAAAACGAAGTTTATATGGATTAAAGGAAGCTCCAAGATGTTGGAATCGCAGATTTGGTAATTATCTTACAAAACTTGGTTTTAATGCTTGTGATTCGGATCCATGTTTGTATATGCGAGTACGCAATGAGAAGAGAATTTTACTAACGCTTTATGTTGATGACGGGTTAGTAGCAGCTACTAATGCCAGTGACTTAGCTAATTTTCTGACTGAATTAAGAAAAGAGTTCAAAATAGTCTCAAAACCTGCAACTTATTTCTTGGGACTAGAGATTAAAAGCTCAAATGGAAAAATAACAATTAGTCAAGAAGCTTATGCTAAAAGATTATTAGAAAAATTAAATTTTTGTTGCATCGCTTATTGTTAAACACAATGAGAGTTCGAAATTAGGGGAAGAAAAAGAGAAAAAAGACAGAATGTTCCCATGCAGACAAACAGTTGGTGGAATAATGTATCTGATGCTTGGAACTAGACCTGATCTAGCGTATAGTGTTGGGTTTTTACCTAGAACTTTAGAAAACCCCTCAGAATTAGATGTAGTACGTCTTAAGCGTGTATTTAGATACATTGCTGGTACTATCAATAACGGAATAACGTATAATTCTAATGAAGGTTCTACATTGGAGTGCTGGAAGATCTACGTCTGGAGTTTTAATAAAATTTTCTGTGGTGGCTACTTCAACAGAATCTGAAATAATTGCAGCAACAGAAGGAGTAAAAGAAATTATTTGATTAAGTCGTTTGTATAGTGAAACAATTGGATATAAAGAAATTCCAGTTATGCCAGTTGATAATTCAGCAGCTGTAAGACTTGCGCTAAACCCTGAATATCATCGCAGAACAAAACACATTGCTCTCAAGCATTTCTTTGTTCGTGAAAAAGTGATCGAAAGGATATTAGATGACAAACAAATCGCTACTCAAGAACAGCTTGCAGATATAATGGCGAAACCTTTGCAACTTCAAAAATTTAAATATATTCGAGAGAAACTATGACTTCAAAATGGTAATATCACATAACAAGGGGAAGTCTTGAAGTTATTTGTTTATGTTATGTATAGTTAACATTGTTTTATTACGAATAATATGTGCCTTGATTTTTTGTACGTATTTTCGATCTTGTTAACATATAATTTATTGTAACTATTATTTTTTAACTTTTTACTAAAATACAGTTAGTTCAATAAAACCTTTCACTCTAAAATAAGTAAATATGTATAAATATTAAACATTTATTTTTTTTTCATATATTTATTTATTTATTGTATCTTCAAAAATTAACTAACGATAAGTAATCAAATCTTAAATCTAAATATAATTATTAGGCCCGACCAGTGTCGGACATAAACTTAGTGATAGTTATAAATATTACATAAGTAGTGATAATCAAAAAGGAAAAAAATAAACGTATTTTCAAGAAGTCCCTGGAGTCTTGAGAATAAGAGCCCTTGTGTCCCTCTTTTTTAAGCGGATATGTCCAGTAAAGTTCAAGATATTACGAGCGAGCGGATTAGGATGTGTCTCGAGTTTTGTTAAATATTTGCCTGCGTATTTTGCAATTTCTTCAGTCACTAGTAGCATATTTAAATAGCGATGTATATTTGAATTTTTGATGTACCATGGAGCCGATGTTATCAAACGTAAAATTTTGTTTTGCCTTCGTTGGATTTTCTCAACACTTGAAGCTGAAGCAGTGCTCCATAGCTGAATTCCATAGTACCATATTGGCTTCAAAAGTGACTTGTATACCAAAAGTTTGCAGTCTAGGAATTTCTGCCAATTAACCAATATATTTGAGTTAATTTAAGTTTCATTTGAGTTAACTTAGAGTCAATGTGATATTTCCATGTAAGCCTTCGACCAAGGTGTATGCCAAGGTATTTCACTTGAGAATGTTGAGGAATACTTTGATTGTTGATTCGAATGGGAGAGCAAGTATCTCTTCTTAGGGTAAACGTTATGTGGACACACTTTTGTTCATTTACTTTAATTCTCCATAAGTTCAACCATATTTCAAGCTGGGTAATGTGTTCTTGGAGATTGCGGGATGCCTCATCAGGGTTTTTGTTTATACTCATACAGGCTGTATCATCGGCAAATGTAGAAGTTAGGATGTTATTGCTCACAGGCATATCACAAGTATATATTAGATACAAGACTGGCCCCAGAATACTGCCCTGTGGCACACCGGAAGATATAGATTTGGGCACACCCGTGAACTCTCCTTCCACAACAGTGAACTTCCTATCAATAATATAACTTTCCAAAAGCTTTTGTATGTTTATTGGTAGGTACGTCTTCAATTTTAAAACTAGGCCTTCGTGCCATACTTTATCAAATGCCTGAGAAACATCAATAAAGAGAGCAGAACAATACTTCTTTTCTTCAAATGTTCTTCTTACAACTTGGACCAATCTATGCGTTTGTTCAATGGTGCTATGCTGACTTCTAAAACCAAATTGATGGTCCGGGATGCACCCATTATCAGCTAAAATTTTGGACAATTTAGTCATGAGCAGCTTTTCGAAAAGCTTTGAGATTGTTGATAGTAAGCTTATAGGCCTATATGACTCAGCCTTGGTAAGATCTTTGCCCGGCTTTGGAATCATTTTTATTTTGGCAAGTTTCCAGTTATTTGGAAAATACTGCATTCGTAAAATAGCATTAAAAATAAATAGCAAGATTCTTATTGCAATATGAGGCAAGTTCATCAGCATCTTGTTACTAATGCCATCAATACCTGGAGCTTTCTTCGGGTCGAGTTCAGCAATTATTTTTTGTAGTTCACGCAAACATTTAAACATTTATGTACATAAATAATATATTATTTTAGATTTTTGGCTAATTTTCGTGTCCTAGAAATCTTCGTCCCGCTGTTAGAAACGTTACAGCAGAAATGGATACCAGCATCCTATCCTGTACCGCCAAAACTCGCCTATAAAACTTATAAAACAAATTTTTATTTAGGTTTATTTTATTATTGTGTATTCTTATTAAAAAACTTTATTTTATTATTTTTATTAAATTAATCAAATTGTAACAATTTATAGTTTTGTTTTCATTTGTCGACATCTATAACACAAGTGACTGATTTTGACATTTGTTGTCGTTTGAATTTTCATAGTGGGTACCAAATTTGTATGAAAATGGTTACGTTATCGTTTGCATTCATTGTCGATCAACTTGCCGCGTTGAAAGAGGTTAGTGTTTTATAAAATTATTACGAACGACAACGTTTGATATCGTGGGTTTGGCTGTAAGTGTTTTCCCAACATAATTTTTTTGTTAAGTGTATATTCCCAATACTTCAAACTTAAAAATCAATGTGTTTTCCAAAAATTTCAAGATTTTTTCAGCTAGGCAGTTTTAAGTACAATTCGTTTTAGAAGCCAATAATTTCATTAGCGCAGGTATAAAGAAAAGCTTTCAAATGTTAAACCTTTTAAAATTTGAAATTTTAGCTTTTTTTGCGATATTCCAACCCGAGCTTTTATTAAATGCTACAGAGTTCACACTGGATTTTTTTTCCTGCGAAAGGTGTACCGTTAAGGGGAGACAGTCAATAACACCCGCGAGTTTAATGAAACAAATTCCGAGGAACGCTCATATTCATTTTAAAACCATCAACATCACTTATCAAAAGAAGATAGCCCACTATGGGACATTATTAATTTTGATCCTATAAAACACGTTGTTATTGATGAAATGCACATGATTTATCTCGGAATTAGTAAACAATTACTTAAAATCTAATTAAAAAAAAAATAATCATTCTCTTATAATTCACAAGAAAATGTATTAGCACTTCAACAAAACCTGCTAATGGTACCTAAAAATATACCTTTTGAGTTTCAAAGAAAATCACACATGATTTAATGAATTTAGCAAACTGGAAATCTACACAATTACGTTTCTTGTTATATATTGGTGCAATTATTTAAAAAAATTTATTAGATCTTGAAATGTACAAAAAAATTTTTAATTTTATTTATTTCTTGTCGTATTTTATTGTCAACCAAGTTAGCCACATTAAAATCGTAATACGTTCAAGAATTGTTAAAATCATTTGTTGAACTTATGCCTCGATATTACGGCCCTAATTTGCAACTATGAATATACATAATCTAATCCATATAACAGATGATGTAATTAACATACAAGCTCCTTTAACACAATTTTCAGCTTTTGACTTTGAAAATGGAGTATTTAAAGTCAATTGTTAAATCAACTACAAATCCAATAACGCAAATTCAAAGAAAATTGCACATTTTCCATACTAACAGTTTCTCAAATAATACACTATTATGTAATATACCTTTTGTTAAAACTAGAAAAAGGAATAAATAAATACTATTTTCTTTTGTCAACATTTACGGCTTATAAAATTACAACCTTTCCTCCCGATAATATATGTTTACTAATGGAAATGTTATGGTTATATCAGAAATTTCTGTATACAAATGTGATATTATTTATTTAAAAGGCAATATATTTAACGAAACTCTTGATTTTTTACGTATCCACTGTCATCAAGGGACGTAGGATTATATATCGTTAAAGATTTACTGCCTTATTCATAAAAAATAATTCAGGTTTATTAAGCGCTTATTTGACATATTTCTATGCGAAATTTGTCAAATAAACCTGTAATAAACCTAAAATATTTTTTATGAATTGGACCGTTAGACGACAAAAAATTTAAATAGATGTTAAGTGTATTCTTACCAAATGCCAAAATGAAACAGTTGCTATCACCCTTTTACATAAAGAACTTAATGTATATTAATATAAAAATAAATAAAAACGAAAAGAAATAAAAAATAAAACAATAAAAAAATTTAAAAAGCATTGGCAATAATTTTTCAGATTGTAAACCGTAACGTACGGTTGGCAATTTCTGCTTGGGTATATACAAATCGCTCATTTACTTCAATAGTGTCATAGCTCAAAAAATTAGTTTTTTGAGTTAATAATGCGGCATTTCGTATTTAATCTTGTGTAAAAATTTCATATAAATAGCTTGTACCATTACCTCCTGAGAGAAGAATCTTTTTTAATTTCTTCATTGAGTTGTATGCAAATTGAAAACTTAAAACGCGTTTTCTGCAAAACTGTTTTTTTTGAGTCGTGTCACTATTGAAGTAAATGAGCGATATGTATATTAAAAAAATAAATCATCATGAAAAAAATTATCGATATTAACATCCATGATTATTATTTATTTTCTTCTAACATACATTACATCGTATGTGCATATGCAAGTCTATTTAAGAGATTTTTTAATTTGTTTTTTTTTTCACTATGTACAATTAAAATACAACTGTGTGACATACACAACACTTAAGCCTATAGTACAAGGCATGTAAAAAACCACATGCGCATGTGGTTCTGATGTAAATTTGACGTCATCATGAAACTACATTTGCTACATGCCGTGTACTAGTAACATATGTACATGTATATATTCACATGCTTACAGATGTGCTGCCTCAGAAAATGTGTTCTATTCAACTACATGTGCCACATTTGTATTTTAAAACCAAAATACTATAAAAATTTTACGGCATGTCGCCACTACTAATAATTTTAAAAAATGCAACCAACATGCTGAAAATTCCCCTGACTTTATCGACACATACGAATGTTTCTTTTTACATGCCGTGTACTATAGGCTTTAGATGTTGGAAACTAGACCCCTGCAAAAGACCACTTACAAGAACTTATAAGACATGAGGGATTTTTCAAATGCTTTACTGCAGCGAAGTCTTCTAAAACAAACGCTATACAACACTGTTGGCAACACATTAGTTTCAGTTATTGCAGGTATAGGAGTAAAAAAGAAAATACCTCGTGACGGAAGAATTTGTAATGCTTGCTTCTTCATACGCATGGGCGCTTATACAAACGTCATGCATGTACATACGCACTAGAAGTGTGCGCAAGCTATAAAAAAGCGCACAATCTTGTATTTTTTTCAAAAGTGAATATTGTTTGTAGTGGTGATCGTAATTGAGTGTGAAGCAAAAATAGAGAACAAGGAAACAAAAAACACACAAAACCATTGTACAACAGTTGAATAGACATTTGTGTCTAGTGTGTAATATTTTAGTTCTACACGTCATAGTGCACCATAGTTCATTTCACAAACTCAAAATTTCATAAAATATTAAGTGATAATAAAATTTTTTAATTTTATATCCATTGTGAAAGATACTATTTTTATAGATTTTTATTTTTTAGAGAAATCAATAAATTATAAAACTTATAACAGTATCGCATGCGAACTAACACGCTCAAACAATCTACGTTGTTTGTTTTTTCTTTTACGTATACACATATTTTTGCACTTGTGTGCTCATTTTACAATTGTCATTCGGTGTGCACTAGTGAAATATACTTCGACACTACAATAACTAATGCCCTCGCTTGGTATATAAACAAATACTGTTGCATGCTTTTGATAAAATTGAGCACCAGTTTCAGTGTTCTCATCAAATCAAAAGCACTTAAAAGAGAGAACAATTCAATAATGAACACCATGAAGATTAAGCAAGCGAACATCTTGTGCTCAGCTCTAATACGCACACACGTTGTGTGTATGATCCTTTATTTTTCTGCGCACATACAAACGCACACATGCATTGACATTAGTTGTGTGCGCATGCTTTAAAAACATCCCTTAAACACAAGCATAATAGCTTACCATCAACATTTTGCACACACACTCAAACGTAAAATATACAAAATAACAAGCATCCACGCATCAACACTAGGTGTGTTTTTTACTTTTGTAGTAAAATGCAGTAAATGAGTAGTTACTGCAAATATTTTAAAATTTACTCTCAAAAAGAGTTGTTGCAGCACTCGAACAGTACTCGAACAGAAAAATAGTACAAATTAGTAAGATTAAGGAAACAGCTGACCCCAACTCCACATAGTGCTGAAAAATTGGTACTCGATACCATATATTTTATAGCATGACCAATCTAAGAATAAATTTGTATTTATTTTATGTAATATTTGCAATTAATTTATTAAAAATCACACGACTGTTTGTTAATGTTACTGACTACCTCAAAAACAAGTGCAGTACTAAGTAACCAGATACTTTACAGTTTTACAACTCTGAATAATTAAAGTCATCCATAAAATAAAAGAATTAATAAATTATATTGTAAAATATGTATATTAACAGTTATTATTACCATTCTTTATAAATTGTCTATTTTGACTTTCACAATTTTTTGTAGTGTACCATGATTTAATTCTTTTAAACCAACACTCTATAGCATGAATGCACTATCTTACAGGCATGCATTAAACTGAGAAGGTGTCGAATGTCACCCAAAAAGTCAAACTGCACTTGATACTTGATTGCATTGACACTTAAAGAATTAAGCCATGCATTGGCAATATACACTAAGTAATTGTTATACTAAAATATGCAGCATGCTATTGTGTGTGTGTGTGTGGCGCATGTCATTTTCCACTATGAGAATGTAATTTATTATTTAAAATGTATCGTATATCATTTTATTTTCCCATAAACAATTTTAAAATTATTAAACATTTAGAAATAAGATATTGAATGAATTTTAGTAAATCACTCATTTTTATAACCTAGAATCTTCTCATAAGTAGTATATAAGTCAGACTAATTTGTATAATAAATCAATTAAAAACCCTTATTGTTAGGAGCTCCACCAGAGAGCTCTAAGAAAATTAATAAATAAAAAATATTCTTAGGAGCTTCACCAGAGAGCTCTAAGAAGAAAGTAAATATAATAAAAGCTTTTATTCACTACATTTTATTTAACGTTTTCTAAAATTTTTACACTTTTCGTTTGCTTAATTTTCGTTTGTTTACATTTTGAATTATATGTTTATATCTTACTAAACTTTACTACGACAAATTTCTGGAGTAAAAATTTTCAAAATACTCAGGCAAGAACTGTCACTTTACTCTCTCTATTTGTGTTCTCATTTACTGTATTTTGATTAAACGAACGTAATTTAGTAAATTGCAGTAAAGTTCAGTAAAAGTTTTTAAAAACTTTTGGGTACGCGAACGCAATTACTACTTCTTTTCAGTGTTTGTTACGAACAAGAAGTCCGTGAACTTCCCTCGTAGTTATATGAAATGCAACACTGTTTTCATCCAGTACCACCTGTTAATAGACTACTGCCAAATTTTGAGCAAGTGTCGTCATTTACTTTGCGTTTAACATCTGTTCAAAACATACAACCTCGTGTATTTTTCTAAAAATGGAAAAAAGTGAATTTCGAGTGCTCATTAAACATTATTTTTTGTGAAAAAAAACCGTTAATCAAACCAAGGAAAAGCTCGATGAATACTATGGGGACTCTGCACCATCGATTTCAATGGTAAAAAAGTGGTTTACTGACTTTCGTTGTGGTCGCACAAGTACAAATGACGCTGAACGTTCTGGACGGCCAATTGAGGTCAGTACACCCGAAAATGTCGAAAACAATTCACGATATGGTGTAGGCCGATCGAAGACTAAAAGTGCGTGAGATTGTTGATGCCATACGCATTTCATATGGCAGTGTGGTTTCGATTTTAAGTGATCAGTTTAAGAAAGTTGTCTGCAAGATGGGTGCCGCGTTTGCTCTCAATTGACCATAAACACAAACGTGTGACAACTTCAAAGTAGATAGGTAATGGTGGATGCAAAAAACTGTCTCTTTCTAACACTATACCTATCTCTTTATATCTTTGTCTGTTGTGTAAGGTCATGGTTTCTGACGCCACATATGAGTATGCGTGTGTGTAATTGAGAGGGGACGTTGACTTTTATATTTTGTTGTGTTTGAAAGATGGAGGTGTTGCCTTATAATTTCTGATATCCCATCATTAGGGATTTAGAGGTTCGATATTTGCTTAATAAATTATGATCATAGAAATTTGGTTCTCCAGTTTAATATATGTCCCATAAGGGATTTAGAGGTTCGCCATAGAAATTTGTTTTCTGCAGTTACATACTCACTTAATAAAAATGTATGTAGTGTGTATGTGTGTAGTTTTTTATTGTTGGATAAATGTGCTCGTATCAGAGGGATTGGCTCTTCAGTTGGGATACATGCTCGCTCTCCTACTACTACAAAAAATTATGTAGTGGGTGTGTACATTTTTACTTTTGGATCTATGTGTGCCCCTATCAGAGAGGTATAGATATAGTGTTAGAAAGAGATAGATTTTGTGAAATACTTATCAATAATTGATAGCGCTTAGTTGTATGTGTACATATTTCTTATTTTTAATATTCTATGTATGGATGACTGCATGGGGATGCTAGAGAGAGATAAATTTGTATGCTGCTGTATTACTTGATCTACATATTTAGTCCCCGTTCACACTACGCAAGTCTTATGGTTAAGCTTATCACTTTTCTTTATTGAACTTTCATCGGTGCCCTCACAAAACAAGTCTTATATTTGAGTTCATATTTTTTATGCATAGTTTTGTAAATGCATGCGTGCTTTTTTTAACATTATGAATGAGTAAGCAAAACGTATTGACATTACATGTATAGTGTGAACTACAGTTTTAATTCAGCTGTGTGCAAGAGAGAGGTAGTAGGCTCTTCCTGCCTTTCTCTCAGCTGAATTAAAACTTTGCAAAGTAAACTTTGCGTGTGGAAAAGTGGTGTTATTTTGCATATTGTACGTTTGAGTGTGTGTGTAAGATGTAGATGGTAAGCCATTACGTTTGTGTTTAAAGGAGGTTTTTTTAAAGCAAGCGCACACAACTAATGTCAATGCATGTGTGCGTTTGTATGTGCGCAGAAAAATAAAAAATCATACACACCTGTGTGCGTATGTACATGCATGACGTTTGTATACGCGCTCATGCGTATGAAGAAGCAAGCATCACAAATTCTTCCGTCACGAAGTATTTTCTTCTTTACTCCTACACCTGCAATAAATGAAACAAATGTCTTGCCAATAGTGTATTTTAGCGTTTGTTTTATAAGACTTCGCTGCAGTAAAGCATTTGAAAAATCACTCGTCTTAAAAGTCCTTGTAATAAGACAAGAGCAAGGCAATAAAATTTCAATAAAAATGGTGCACATCATGGCGTAAAATAATAATAAAAAATATGAGCACACGCGAATGTCCAATTTTATTTTGTTTCTAATTTCCGCATGAACATGAGTAGAAAAACAGAAACAGATAAAAGCATTCATGTGCGTTTATGAAAATTTATGAAAATAAACACAACGAAAACATTTGAGTTTTCATTTATGAAGAAACTCATAAATGTTTGTTTTATAGAGCACACATGAATATTTCGGTACTATGAAATAAGCAACATGTAATATAAACGTATTGCGTAAGCACGTTGCAAAGTGTGTACCCACTATTAAAGCGCATTTTTAATTGTTTTTCTTGTCAACTTAATCATTTTTTGTACGCAGCTGCATTTTTATGTAAATATCTACTACTATTATGATTTACAACTAAAAGAATAGTTTAGTTGTAAAATTTTTATTATGGATTACAACTTTTTTTCACCATGAGACAACTGTTTTTCATCAGTTGTGTGTTGTATTTCGACGGCTTACATTCAATACCCGCCATAGGCCAAAACAAAATTTTTCAGGAGAGAGAAAAAACTGTTTCATTCCAAAATTCTTAAGGTATGAATTAATCTTTCTTCTATAATATTTTTTAAATATGACTACTGATTAACCCTTATAAAAAAATAGAACTTTTTACTCTATTCGTAGCGATATGGTTGATGTCGGGTATTGCAACTGAAATCTTCAAATATTTTTATGGCGTATAGCGGTTATTTCACAGTAATAAAAATATGTTTTTTTGTTCTAATATGTAATTTGATTAAATTAAGCATTTGTTTAACGTTTTTCTAACATAAAAGAATTCAATAACAACAAAATAACAAAAAAATAAACATAATTAAAAAAAGGTAATTCAAATTGGAAATTTATTCGTTCCGTATTCGCAATGTATGGCGTATGGCGGGTATTGCATTAAAAAAATCGTGCGGTTGATAGCGATATCCCAAATATTAAAAAAAGGACTTATATTAATTTTCAAAATCAAAAAGTCATTTTCCAAAAATTGGTGTATGGCGGGTATTGAATATAAGCCCTCGATTTGTTTTGCTTCATTATTCCATGTTGCCATGTTCATAAAACATGAAATTTAAAAATAAAACACAAGGCCAAAACTTAAAATATTTTGTGATAGCTACTATGGTTTCAAAAAACATAGCATAGTTAAAACCTTTTCTTTTCGAGCATTGTTTCAAATACAACTAGAATTAGTTGTAATTAGTTGTAAGCAGAATGAAAAAAAAGTTGTTTTAAAGTTTTCAACTAAACTTGGTTGAGTTGTAAACCGTAATAGGGCATAAAATTCAACTCCGTGACATACATAAAAATTTGATGTAAAGAATAATCTTCTATCTGCACCTCTGGTTAGCGACAATAAAGGAATGCACATAAAAGAATGCAGGGGAGTTATTATGTAATTGGATTCGAACGGAAATGCTTTCGAATTGTAATGTTAATAACATACACATTCGAATAGTTTTCTTTTCGAATCGAATTATATAATAACCCCCCAGGCCCTTAAGGAATTGAAACATCCCTTCCTAAAGAGCGGAAGCTTTGGTTTTCAAGAGCTGGGCAGACACATAAGAGGTGAGTAATTGTCTCCTTCTCTTTTTCATTTTGCAAATAAAGACAATTATGTGTAAAAATAATAAGTTACCTTTTTTTTTATTTAAATCTGTCGGTTCTTCGCAACTTGAATTGGGAGAGGGAGCTCTAGTATGATCAGATACATCATCAGTTGACTCTTCAACCGCTTCAGGAATCGGTTCCATTATTTCCTGATTTCCGGTTTCTAACCTAGGAGGTTCTCCAAACAACTCATCTCCAAAGAGTTCAGGTTCTGTAAAAAAAAATTCTAGTAATTTTACAATGGCAAACAAAATTTGAACATACGACCGAATTCGTCTCCAAATCCATCACCATCTAAACGTGTTTCAGAAACATCCGTTTCATGAAGCCTTATATTTGTTTCGTTGCTTTCTCTTACATTTGAAATTATTTCATCCTCAAACAACTGATCCTGTGGAAGATATGTTAGGTGAAAAAATTAAAAATAAGAATATAATGGCTTACATTAACAGCGGAATCCAAATGACCTCTAATCATATCCGGTGTTTCATTATCAAAGCCCCCATCTCCAAACCCATCGTCATGTAGGGAAAGGGATAAGCTGCCATAATCTTCACGCATTGTAATTTCATCGGCTCTGGATTGATTTATAGAAAATTGTGCTTCAATATCAATATCATTTAACTCAGGCAATGCTGTATCAAAATCGTGAAAAACTTCAGGCAGCGTTATAGCGTTAACATTTGCTTCTCTGTGTCCTTCGGGCAAATCAACCATTCCTGGTCGAAATGCCATCTGATAAACAGAAATTATAAATCAATAATTTAATACATGTGATGTAAAGTATTGTCAATCTTAAAACAAATTATATTACGGTCATAAGTGTAACACGAAACGGGTTTTTTTTATTGTTAAACTATTAAGCCGATCAAGTTTATACATGCATACATAATCACCCCTATCGTGAATGCAATGTGAAACTTTTGTTCCCATGAAATTTTCATTCCCCATGAACGTTTGTTCCCGCTATCAATTGAAATTCAGACAAATTTAAGTTTGATACTAGGAATTGCACAAATTTTGTTTTTAAGTGTAAAGTTGTTTTTTTTTAAATGCTTATATTTATTTATTGCATCTGCAAAAAATTAACTAACAATAAGTATTCAAATTTTAAATCTAGATATAATAATTAGGCCCAACCAGTGTAATCAATAATACATAAATGTCTATTAAACACAAAAATATTTTCAAGAAGTTTCATTTGGAGTGTTGAGTATTAGAGCCGTATGATTCTCAGATGTTTTATTATCGGTTTCTTACCGATCCAAAGTTCGGTAAGAAACCGAATTTAATATATAAATAGCCGTTTTGGTCAACTCAGGCCATATGGCATCAGGCAAATCTGCAGCTTTATTGGAATATTTAAAAGTCCTAGCCATTTCTATAACAGTTCTGTTCTCTCTTTCACTTCCACCATTTTGTTGCGGTGTATATGGTGCAGTAAGTCTATGCATTACTCCATACTTATTTAATATAGTTCGTACATCATTATTATCAAATTCACCTCCATTATCTGTAAGAAATTCTTTCACAGAATGACCAGGAGTTCTTGCTAAATTCAATACAATTTCAAGAAAATCTTTCACTTCCGATTTTTGCTTAATGAGTTCACAAAAGGTCCACATACATCAGCAGAAATCAATTCCTCCAGCAGAAATCAACCTCCAGCTACACGAGAACCAGTTAATAATGTTTTATTATTTACTTTAAATGAACAATGTGTTGCTGTTGAAATAAATTCACTGTTTTTTCGATTATCATGAGCTATTAGTACCGAAAACAAATTTCTATTAATTTGAGGTACATACTACACATCACATAAATCAATTAAAATTTTTCTATTATTGACAATTGATTTCATTTCAATTGTCCCTTTACCGACTGCTTCCAAAATTTCTTTTCCAGCTGCTTTTATATAACAAGGACTTATGAATTCTTCAAAACTTTTGAAAAACTTAAAGTTGTTACATACATGTCGTGTCGCTTCATTCACTTCATCACATAATTGCAACGTTTCGTGTACTAATTCAATTTCCCCAGCTTTAATTTTTCCTGGCTTACCATTGTTGAACCATTTTCGACAGTCTCGTACCCAGTGTCTTCTCTTCTTGCAATAATGGCATATGTCTAACTTTTTATTTTGATATTTCGCCAGGTTTTGAGTATCTTCCGGCTTCTTGCTCTTCGGATACCTCAAAACTAAAGCTTCAGCAGTATCCTTTTCTTCTGAACAACCAAAATTACGTTGAAACATAAATAGTTGTGTTGCCATTTCTTCCATGCCATGTCTTCTCTTCATTCTTTGAAATTAACATCCAACTGGATTTAAACGTTTCAAACTGATTAGGTAATATCTGTAAAATTTTGCATACGAGTAATAAATCTGGCAAAACATTTTCGTTTCTTGCTCTGAGACTGTTATTTAGTTTAGACCATAAAGTTTTTAATTTTGCAATATGCGTTGATACATCTAAATTATTGTTCCAATTTTTTTTTGTACATGTATTTATTTATTGTATCTTCAAATATGAACTAACAATAAGTGTTCAAATCTTAAATCTAAATATAATTAATAGGCCCGACCAATGTCAGACATAAACTTAGTGATAGTAAATGATACATAAGAGTCGTGCTAAGCGAAAAAAAAGAAAAGTTTTAAAGTACATATATAGCTACATCTGGAGTGTTGAGTATTAAAGCCGTAGTGTCCCTCTTTTTTAAACGGATGTGTCCAGTAAAATTCAAGATGTTACGAGCAAGGGGATTAGGATGAGACTCAAGTTTTGTTAAGTATTTGCCTGCGTATGTTTTAATGTCTTCCGTCACTAGTGGCATATTTAAATCATGATGTAAATTTGAATTTTTGATGTACCATGGAGCCGATGTTATTAGTCTTAAAATCTTGTTTTGCCTTTGTTGTATTCTCTCTATATTGAAGCAGTGTCCCATAGCAGTATTCCGTAGCAGCATATTGGTTTTAAAAGCGACTTGAATCTTAAAAGCTTATAATCTACCAATCAGCCAATGTATCTGAGTTAACTTAAGTTTCATTTAAGTTAGCTTTGAGTCAATATGGTACCAAGATATTTCACATTAGAATGTTGAGGAACAACTTGATTGTTGATTCGAATTGGGGAACAAGTATCTCTTCGCAGGGCAAATGTTACCTGAACACACTTTTGTTCGTTTACTTTAATTCTCCATAAGTTTAACAATAGTTCCAGCTGTGTAATATGTTCTTGTAGATATCGGAAAGCATAGTACTAGGCAACTGTAACGTTAACGAATCACTAGTTGGCATTGGACAAAGCGAAGTTGATCGCTAACGAAAAAGTGCCTTCGCCATTAAAAACCGACTATCATCAGGTTTTTTATTTTTATTAATTTCATTAAGAGCTTCAGAACTCACAGTAAAATAGGCATTTCTGCCGTTAGAACTCACTTCACAATTTTTCTTATTTGAGGTACTCATATAGAGTATTCCTCAATGGCACTTTGCGGTTTTTTGTTTTTTTTTTATTTTGTTGTTTCTTGCTATGTAAAAAATATTATTAAGCAAATAAATCTTATTTATCAAAGTCAATATTTATGTATTATGAATATTTGTTTTTTGTATGATTTTTGTTTTTGTTGTTTTTTGTTTCGTATGTATGTATGTAAAAAACACCGCTATGACGTCTGTTCACTATGAAGGTTCAACAAGAACTGTAAAGTTGTGTTTTTAGATATTTCAGGTGATGTGGAAAAAATTCTTTAGGATACAAAAGTCATAAAATTTGCTGCATGTGAACCAAAGAGATTCATGTTCAATGAAAAACGGTGTTGCCGGGAATTATTGTTATTAATCGTGGGCATTATTTACTGATCTTGTCCTAAAAGCAATTACTTATAACTTTTAATATATAATTGGATGTATAATATTGAAATCAAGCGATGCATTGATTCAGTTCGACTGCAAAAATAAAATTAACAAAATTAAGCGAAAAGCTATAAAATCCATCCGAAAAATATTATTTATTTATTTCTTAGTAATTATACATATGTGACCTGCTCCACGAAAAGGGACTTCTGCGCCGAACAATTTTTTTTTACTTTTTGAGTGATTCTTATAGGAAAAAAACGCTCTTTCAAATAATTCAATAACTTCTTTTCGGCGCAGAGGACCCTTTTCGTGGAGCAGGTCACATATAGCAATCGGACCAATTTTATTCGTATCATATGTAGTATTCTATGAGTATTTATTAATAAAAGATAAGTATAAACTACAACACGCATCAACATCCCATCTCCGATTCGTAAAGTAAATAGCAAAAATATAAAAGAGTAAATTTAAAAGAATAAATTTAAGCCCAAATTGTTAGCATTTAATTATAAAATTTTTAAGTTTCCTCTTAGAACTTGAAATAGAGAAAGAACACGTATCTCTTTTGGCAAGACATTCCATAGCCTAGCAGCTTGGACTACTTAAGATCTTTCATATGTGGAGTTATTAATGCGTGAAATTATCATTTGAGGATTTCTTAATGTCCTTGTAAAAGTTATAAATTGTAGAATAATTATAGGATTCTGATATTTGATAATTTTGTAGGTATAAATCAATAGGCGAAACTTCAGATAATCCTCAAAAGAAAAATTTAAAAAAGTTAGTAATCGTTGTGTGATATGTGCCCCCGGTTTAAGCCGAATTTCGCAATTCTATGAATCAATCCCTTAATTATACCCCTATTACCAGCATTGCATCCTGAATACATCTTGATGCAATAAGTCATCTGAGGCATTAAGAGCGCATGAGCAATGGTGCGCCTAACATGTAGTGGTAGGAACAGGTTTAAGTGGTGTAATTTCCTCAGTGTGAGATATATTCTGGAAGATATATTATCAATGTGTTTTTCAAATGATATATTTTCATTAATTATCACACCAAGGCATCTCATATATCTAACAATATCAACACTAGCACCACATATCTGCAAGTTCAAATTATATGTGGACATCCGTCTATTGAGTATAAAAATCATCGCTTTGGTCTTACTGGGATTTAACTGAAGATACTTACTATCCATCCAATTAATCAAACTATTAAGATCACGATTAATAGTATCCGACCAATCAGTTTGTGATGGTAACTCACCAGACCACACATTCCAAACCAAATACTAAACCATTATTACAAACAAATTGTTTTCGACCAGCCAAGTATGATCATACCAATCTAAACTTTTAAACTATTTTAAAATATGACTGCGGTGAGCAACCCCTCATATTTTAGTGTGTTAGTTGAAACATAAACAAGATTATACAAAACAAATAAGAAAAATATTGCAAAAATAAAATATTTCGTACGAAAATATTATAAGAAAATTTTTCAACGGCTTCTATCTGTATACGAAAATTATTTGCAAAATTTTGTAATTTTTGCAATATGTAAAACAAAAGTTGTTCTTGCATTTATCCATCTAAAATTTTAAGGCTTTGGAACTTATTTGCAAATTTTAGTAAGTTTTGCGAATCAGGTAATTTTTGATAAAACTTATTGCTCTTGTGTGTAGTTTTAAAAAATTTGTTTGCCCTTTTTACAGTTCTTGCGGCTTTTAATTAATATCATACTTTGCTATCTTTTTGATATTAATAAGTTTTTTCGTAATTTTCGCGAATTTTTGGCATTCCTTATAATTTAACATATTTATAAGAATTTTAAGGCTTTTTTGCAATTTGTTTTCGCTATTTTCGCGATCAAAATGATTTTTAGCCAAATCTTGCCTTTTTACAATTTTACTGATTTTTAATCCA
This sequence comes from Nowickia ferox, assembly GCA_936439885.1. Lineage (NCBI taxonomy): Eukaryota > Metazoa > Arthropoda > Insecta > Diptera > Tachinidae > Nowickia > Nowickia ferox. Next base: position 64,647,274 of record OW387023.1, on the reverse strand, counting down.
TCTATCTTTTTGATGTTAGCAAATTTGTGCGAATTTCCATCATTTCGACAATTTTCTGCGATTTTTTGGAATTTCTTATATCTTTAGGTATTTGTAAGTAATTTTAGGGGTTGTTTGCAATTTACCCGAATTTTTGCAATTCTTTGTTTTTTGCCTGTTTTTTTTAATAAGTATCAGACTTTTTTCTTTTTGATGTCTACTTAGTGCGTTCGTTTACAGTTTTTGCGTGTTTGGAAATTTTTTAAAGATACATATTCGCATTTTTGCAAGTTTTTACTATTTATATGCTTTGGAAGATTTTTTCTATTATTTTAATCACTTGCGAATTTTTATATATTTTGCAATATATAATGATTTTAGTTGAAATTTGCTAAAGAAAGACTCCACGTATTTAAACATAAATGGTCATTTTGTCCAAAACAAAAGGAAAAGCAAAATAATTAGTTATGACATAGGGTGAATAATTGCATTAATATAGTACACCTTTTATATGAAAGAAAACAAAAATAATTTTAAACTGTTAGGAATTTATGACTTTATGACACTTAAGACACCCGTTTGAATACCCCAACTATTTAATTTGGTAACCATAAGAGTGCTTAACTTGATCAAACGTTTTTGATAAATCAATAGAAACTAGAAAACTAGTTCTTTAGTTAGTGCTAAAAAAATTTTCTTAGTTATAATATTAAATAGATTATCTATTGGTAAATAATAAAAAAAAACAATACATACAAATAAAACTTTTCAAAATTTTTATACAATACAGCATACTTTATAAGCACGTTTGCTAATTTTGTCTAATTACCTAGCACTGTGAAGTGTTATTTATTTTAAGCAGTAGCGTAATCAGGTAGCACTTCCTGATGCCGCTGTAAACCCGCGAAACCCTTTTTTAAATCCATTAAAAATGTGTGTTTGTTATTCGTTATATGCTACCTGTTATTAGCATTAACTACACTTACATGGAAAAACATATCCTATAATTACGAGATATATTTTTTATTGCGAAAAGTGGATATACTTATTGTATAATATTCTAATTTCATTTTTGTTTTTTATTTGAAATCACAATAGTTGTAAATAGCTGATGTGTGAATAAAGGGAAAAAAGTTAAAAGCATTCTATATATTTTTTGAATTGCACCCTACAATCGGAATATCTCGAGATCAGAAAAAGTTTTTCACAAAATTGAAAATAATGAAGATACTTTTTCTTAAAAAAAAATGCCTTTTTCAGGAAAATTTAAAATTATTGAATTTTTAGCCTTTTCCCAATTTCACGAATGCAGATATTAATAAGTTTTTTTACTTATTTTTATTCAAAAATTTAATGCTGTCTTTTAATTTAAAAACCAACAATATACTAAAAAGTTATAGGTGAAATACTAAAAAAAAAGTCAAGGCAAAAAAAATTTTTTTTTCTAAAGTCAAATATCTTCTAAGCTATAAGAGGTATGAAAACAAGACATTATTTCTTAAAAATTTTGAGCTTAGTTCAAAACGCTTTATCCCATAAAAATCGAATAATTTTTCTAAAAGTTACAAGCCTCAGAAGTTTTTTTGAGTCTCATCTCATGTGGTCAACTTAGGCCCACTGTAACTCCTGTTCAGCATATAAATTTCATATAAATCCAATCAGTAGTTTAGAAGTTCCAGATTTATTACCATTTATTTTGCAAAAGTCCCCACTGTACCATGTAAAGAAACATTAAATGATAAACATGAATTGATAATCTTCCATAATAAGGACGATGATGATCCAAACCAAGCTTGCAATTTCAGTCATCTCATGGAAAATTCATCACGTACAAATATCCGACCTTAACAAATTGAATATGAATTAGAAAGCCAGTAATGGTGCTGTTATACTATGGTATATGTGTGTATAAGTTCATGTACATGTATATACTATCTGCCTTATTCATAAAAAATATTTCAGGTTTATTAAGCGCTTATTTGACATATTTCTATGGGAAATTTATCAAATAAACCTGTAGTAAACCTAAAATATTTTTTATGAATTAGACCATATGTATTTAATTAACTATTATATCTATGGACAAATGTACTTATTTTATTGAACCATTTGCATTTGTAAATTGTAAGAAGTGATAAAAACATTAATTTTAAGTGAAAATATCTCCAAGTAGAAAATTCCCAGCTAAAAATATATGTATGGTTCATATGTATGAATTCATGTATGGAATTGTATAGGATTATACATGGCAAAAGTATTATATATGAAATCATATATGGACTAATATATGAAATATATTATAATATAATATATAATCCCAGCTAAAAAAATATGTATGGAGCATATATGATATTCCATGTATGGCTCTGATCCGAAAAATGAGGGTATATGGACATATATGCTAATATATATTCGCACATTTTCATACATGTATGAGTAAATATTCCCTATAAAAAAGCGCACTGCTGTTCAATAAAATAAATTACTAAAATAATATATTTTGTAAGCTTTTGTACAGAAAGGTTGTGTTTAATGAAACATTCGCTCGAACAAAATAATTCAAAACGAACTGAAAGACATTACATTCGACATTTTAAAATAAACGGCCTGGCTCACGATGTCGAGAAGAAATTATCTTTCGCTTATTTATATTGAAAACAAAAACTGTAATGTAAACTTTGTTTCTTAAAAATATATAAAAAATTGCGTTATTTTCTATAAAATTAATGACAGAATTATCCTTTTGATTGTTTGATTAATTAAATAGGCCCACAATATATAAAATCCTACAAGAATGATTTTTTTTTGTTACCAGAATTTTTATTTTTTAAACGTTGAGGTTGTACGCACATAGACTTTGCATATCGTTTGTATTTTCTAATAGATTTTCAATTCACCATCGAGTTAATAAAATGCAACCTTTTTTGATTGCAAAAAGGGTCTTATTTGAGATATCATGATTCAATTATTACATCTTATTTTTATATATAGATCGACATATGAATGGATTGATAATTAAATTTCCACATATGAGCTCATATATTATAATTAATTTCATATATTCGTCCATATATCAATTCATATATAATACTTTTGCCATGTATAATCCCATATATTTCCATACATGAATTCATACATATTTATATATATTTATATACATTCATATGTTAAAAATATATGGATTATATATATATCCATATACCCTCATTTTTCGGATCCGAACCATATATGGGATATCATATATGTTCATACATATATTTTTTAGCTGGGCAGTCCATATATTTTTGATATATGAATGTATGTACATAAATATATATGAATATGTATAAATTCATGTATGGAAATGTATGGGATTATACATGCCCAACTAAAAAAATATGTCTGGTCCACATATTTTGAATATATGAATATATATAAACATATATGAATATGTATGAATTCATGTATGGAATTGTATGGCATTATACATGGCAAAGCTATTATATATGAATTAATATATGGACTAATATATGAAATGTATTATAATATATGAGCTCATATATGGAAATTTAATTATGTAGCTCTTCATATATGAATCCATATATAGAATTAAGATTTAATATTTGGAGCCATAAAAAATTTATATGCTGAATTCGAAATCTATTAGAAAATACATACGGTATGCAAAGTTTATATGCGTATAGCCTCAGCGTTTAAAATATAAAAACTCTTTTAACAAAAAAAAAACATTATCGTACGATTTCATACATTGTGGCCCTATTTAATAAAACAAATAATCAAAAGGATAAGTCAGTCAATAATTTGATAAAAAATTACGGAATACTCTAGATATATTTAAAAACTAAGTTCATATTACTGCAAAAAATTATATTAAAAACTAGTGTTAGTATAGAAAAATTATTATTTTTTCTTTTATAAGTGCATTAGTTTTTAAATTATATTTTATGCACGAATATGAGTTTTGTATTTTTTTAATAATCGATTCACCTTTTCTTTTAAAATGTCGAATGAAATGTCTTTTGGTTCGTTTTTAATTATTTGTCCAAACAAACTTTTCATTAAATACAACCTCCCTGTTCAAGATCTTGAAAAAAAGTAATTTTAATAATTTAATTTATTGCACAGTAGTGCGCATTTTTGAGTCCAGGGAACTTTGAATGCTGTATAGGGAATATTTACACATACATATATGAAATTGTCTGAATTATGTATTATCCCTCATTTTTCGGATCCAAACCATATATGGGATATCATATATACTCCATACATATTTTCTTTTAGCTGGGTGGGAAGTTTTTAATATGGCTTCTTAAATTTAATTTTATGTACGAATATGAATTTGTGTATATCATTGATTCACCTTTTCTCTTTAAATCATGAATAAATTATCTTTTGGTTCGTTTGTAATTATTTGTCGAAACAAATCATTCAATAAATACAATCTCCCAGTTCAAGATCTTAAAAAAGTAACTTCCCAGCTAAAAAAAATATGTATGGTTCATATATTTTTAATATATGGATGTATATTAATATATATGAATATGTATGAATTCATGTATGGAAATGTATGGGATTATACATGGCAAAAGTATTGTATATGAATTGATATATGGACTAATATATGAAATGTATTATAATATATCAGCCCATATATGGAAATTTAATTACGAAGCTCTTCATATGTGAATCCATATAAAAATGTACGAATACATGATATTTCATATAAGACTGTAATTGAAATCAAAAAAGCTTGCATTTTATTTACTAGATCTTTTTCTCTCTTTTTTTATCACTGTTGAATTCGAAATCTATTAGAAAGTACATACGGTGTGCAAAGTTTATATGCCTAGAACCTCAACGAAAAAAACCATTATTGAAGGATTTTATACATTGTAACCCTATTAAATAAATCAAATAATTAAAACCATAATATACTCTAGATATTGTTAAGAAACAACGTTCATATTACTGCAAAAAATTATATTGAAAACTAGTGTTAGTATAAAAACCGATTATTTTTTCTTTTATAATTGCACTAGTTTTTAATCTGGTTTCTTAAATTAAATTTTATGTACAAATATGAGTTTTGTGATTTTTAAATAATCGATTCAGCTTTTCTCTTAAAATTATGAATAAAATGTCATTACAAAAACACATTTCAGCAAATTGAAATACGATGAATCAAACCAATTCACATATTCCATTTGCAGAAAAGTTTCGTATATAAGGCAGAAATCTACATCAACTGACACCACACACAGTGGACCAAACACAGAAGAACGCTGATGATGAAGGTTTAGTGGCCTTCGAAAACGGCTGGCTGTTCCGTTCAACTATGTGTTGTCAGAATATTTACAACTAACTTTGATGTTATTTGTTCATTAATAATTATCACATGTAATTTGGCTTACAAAGCGATACGAACTTTAGCCTGATTAAATCATAAATATATAAATAAAATGAAAGTTCGAACAATAATAATTAAAATTAACTAAAATGTCTTTTAGTTTGTTTCTAATTATCTGTCCAAATTTTAAATTATTGCACATTAGTGCGCTTTTTTGAATCAAGGGAGTATGAATATGAACTTTGCATACTGTATAGGGAATATTTACACGTACATGTATGAAAATGTATAAATATATATTGTTATATATTTATGTATGTCCATATACCCTCATTTTTCGGATCCAACCCATATATTTTTTTTCTTTTTTTCATATATTTATTTATTGTATCTTCAAAAATTAACTAACAATAAGTAATCAAATCTTAAATCTAAATATGTATATGGGATATCATACAGTGGCTCGAACGCATAATCGGACAAGAGTTTGACTGATTTAAATTCTCTCTAAACAGAAACAAAAAGGTGTTAGGATATTTCTGTTTTTAATTTTATTTAAGCTTTACACACTTTAGTCTTACAACAACACAAAAAAGTATATTTTTTTAGTATAACTATTAATTTCAAAACAAAATCTAAAATAACTAAAATTTTTGCTCTCAACGAATAATTGCACAAAGAAAATTCGACATTCAAAAATTCGTTTATTTTTCACCTACCAAAACCAAAACAGCATATTTTTGTCATATGTATTTGTAAATTGTAAGAAGTGGTAAAAACATTAATTTTAATTTAAAATATCTCCAAGAGAAATCAAACGACATTGAAATAAGACAATTAATAGTTAAATTAAATTTTGAAGGTAAAATTGTCCGAGAAATTGCCAAATGGGTTGGAAAAAGCAAATCCACTGTCCACGATGATGTTAAAAGGTTCCGAAATAAATTTAGACTGGCCAATAAAGGCAGAAAATGTCAAGGCAAAATACTAAATGAAAGAGATGAACGTTCGATTTTGAAAGAAATCAAAGGAGATCCCTTTAAAACCGCAAAATATCTTATAATATCATTAAAATCTCGAACTGGAAAAGTTATTTGTCTGAATACTGTTCGCAATACATTACATAAGTACAATTATTATGGGAGATTTGTCAGAAAAAAGCCTTTTATAAGCCTTAGAAATAAATACCGTAGAGTAAAATTCGCCAAAGAGTAGTTAATGAAACTGAAGATTTTTTGAATCAAGTAATTTGGTGAAGAATCATCCTGAAATTCATTTCCGTTGAAAGTTTGTAATTAGTTTAAGGGTTTGTTAACTGACGAAAGCAAATTTAATTTGCATATTTCAGATGGCAGGCAATTTGTGTGGCGTAAGCCAAATGCCTAATTTAACCATAACAATACAAAAGCAACACTGAAGCATGAAAGAGCCTCTGTAATATTTTAGGGCTGCATGTCTAATGCTGGAGTCGGTAATTTACATTTTATAGAATGTAAAATGGACAAATTTGTTTACCTCAACGTTTTGAAGGAAAATGTAAAGCAAAAAGCAGAGAAATTGGGCATTGCGAATATCTTTGCTTTTTACCGAGACAACGACCCCAAGCACACATCAGGAGTTGCAAAGCTTTGGTTGATGCATAACTACCCTAAACTTATCGAAACACCTTCACAGAGCCCTGACCTCAATGTACTTGAGAACCTTTGGGAGGAATTAGGCAGAAGAGTGTATCAAAAAAATTCAAGTCATTAGTCCAGCTGCAGGAGGGCTTATAGAATCTCGGAACTCTATAGAGCCGGAAGTATGCCAAAACTTGGTCAAGTCAATTCCTAAACGCTTACAGGCCGTTCTCGACAACAAAGGATATGCAACAAAATATTAACTGCCTTATTCATAAAAAATATTTCAGGTTTATTAAGCGCTTATTTGACATACATATTTCTATGGGAAATTTGTCAAATAAAACCTGTAAAAAACTTAATTTATTTTTTATTAATTAGACCGTTATTGTTTAATTTTTGTGTAATTGAATGTTTTGTCAGATTATTCGTTGAGCGATAGAATGAGTTATTTTTATTTTTTTTTTAATGTATAGTTATCCTTGAAAAAGTTGTAGTTTTTTTTACTATCCACATTTGTATGTGAACTGTAACTAAAATCGAAAAAAATCAACCTTAAATAAATTTTGTTTTTGTTTCGAGCATTACATTAGGCACACCCATGTCCGATTATGCGTTGGAGTCACTGTATGTACATGGCTGATGAATGCATGAATGAAAGTAAAATTTCACATACATACATTCATATGTAATTAAATGATACCTGAAACACAATGTTCTGCAAAATCAAAAAAAAAAAAAAAAAAATACACACAATATGTATGTGTAATTACACTCAGAGCAAAGTTCTCTCTATCCTTGTCTGCACCACAAAAAACCTAACGAACGTGCGCACGAACATCTGCTCATCATGTATTTGTTTCAACAGTGTTTTTTTTTTCATATATTTGTATTACAGCATGTATTTTTGAGCAAAACCAGATACAAACAGTTTCTTAGCAGCAATACAATAAGCAATTTTTATCTATTTTTAATTGTATTGTAATTTGGAATAGCACACACACACAATAACTCTTATACTAGTTCTTTCGCTCACACAAAAATTGGTATATTTGTTTTGGCTATACTTATAAGTATACAAACGCAAGCCTTTAGTTGATAAGTGCCTACGGGTACGAAAAACCGGTAACTCAAGATTTTGGGGATGTTTGAACATTTTCAAATGTACATTGTTGTTATGTTCGACAATACCTATAAGAAAAATAGTAAAACGTCCCAAGTATTACGATTTCATTAAAGTTTGTCACACAGTGTTATACCTTGATAATTGATTTAAAATTACAATCGGAAGAACAATTGGACAAAAGTCAATAAATCTTCTCACAAAAAATCTAACGCACTTTTTTGACAAATCTTCAGTCAATAATGGAGTGAATGAAATTTATAATTTTTGAGACAATTTAAAATTTTTAGTTGAACTATAGTGAATTTTAATCAGAAATAATTTCTTAGTCGGGATTAAGTTCAGTAATTTCAATTCTTTTTGAATGAAATATTTTTATTAACTAATGTGACTTTCTAAAGAAGGGAAGAAAAATTAAATTAGACTTTATTCGTTGGGGGAAATACCGATATTTTTCTGTGCAGCCACGCACTTCATCAGCACGCAAGTCTATTTACTGTGCTAGAGATTGTTTTAACATCAGCTATTTAATGCAAATTTTCAATTAAATGGAATATGAGAAATGTTGTGTATACAATTTTTGATTTACCTTTGGTAAATACATTAGTGAGTATCACTTATTCATTTTTCTGTTTATCCGTTTTTTAATTTTTCTATTCAGGTTAGCACGAGTTATATCACTCTACCTAAGTATGTTTAACTATTCTTGCTTATCTTTTACGATCATCACATTAATTATTTTTACTTATTCGATATACCGTCGGTACATACATGTAAGTATTATTGTAGTGGATATTATGTTACATTGTTTTTGCTTTCTACAGTTGATTTTACTTTCCAGTATATGAAGCTGTGATTGCCATGTGAACATATATTTCTCACGTGCCCATGATGATTTCAGTGAGACAATTTTAAATTTTTAGTTGAACTATAGTGAATTTTAATCGGAAATAATTTCTTAGTCGAGCTTAAGTTCAGTAATTTCAATTCTGGTCGAATGAAATATTAAAGAAAAGAAAAATTAAATTAGACTTTATTAGCTGGGGGAAATACCGATATTTTTCTGTGCAGCCACGCACTTCATCAGCACCAAAGTCTATCTACTGGGGTAGAGATTGTTATTAACATCAGCTATTTAACTCAAATTTTTAATGAAATGGAATATGAGAAATGTTGTGTATACAATTATTATATTTCTGTTTATCCGTATTTTCATTTTCTATTCAGGTTAGCACGAAGTTGTATCACTCTACCTAAGTATGTTTAACTATTCTTGCTTATCTTTTACGATCATCACATTAATTATTTTTACTTATTCGATGTACCGTCGGTACATACATGTAAGTATTAATGTAGGGGATATTATGTTACATTGTTTTTGCTTTCTACAGTTGATTTTACTTTCCAGTATATGAAACTGTGATTGCCAATGAACATACACAGCCGCGGCGTCCATTTGGCCTATATCATCTTCTCCACTTGACCAATAAAATTCTAAGGGTTCAAATAAACATAATCAAAAAACAGAATCGAAGTTTTTCATTTATCTCCTACTGTATATACAGTAGGAGGATTTAGCTATGGTTGAAAAATCCTTCACGAATCTTCTGAAATATGAACAAAGTCCCAAAAAAACTCTGAGCTGTATGTACATTCGGTGGTAACGGAAAATCCCTTACAGCTCTTAGGCCCCTATCATCTGCTCCGATACCCTGGCCATCAATCTTATATCCCAAATAAGTCACAGCTGTCTGCAGGAATTCGCACTTATCCAGTCTCAATTCCAACTTGTTTCGCACCATACGATCAAAAACTTCTCTCAAAATCAAAAAATGGTCATCCAAGTCAACGGTCGCTATTATTATATCATCGAGTTGTATTACAAATTTCCTGTCTTTGACCATAACCGCAAAAATTTTATTTATGAATCTGTGAAAAACAGAGGGGGCGTTCTTAAGCCCAAACGGCATTCGTAGGAATTCGTACTGGCCCAAGGGGGTTATGAAAGACGTATGTTTTACCGAATCTTCCCCAACATACACGTGGAAGAACCCATTTTTAAGGTCCAATTTCGTAAAATATTTCTTGCCAGCAAGTCTATTCAACAAATCATCTATTAAAGGGATTGTATAACAATCCTTGGAAGTCATCTTATTTAACACACGATAGTCAACACACATCCTGAGGTCACCCGTCTTTTTCCGGACTAAAACTGTTGGAGATACAAACTCTGATTCGCTTGGCCTAATGTATCCCCTTTCAAGATAATGATCCAACCTGTAACCGTTGCCTTTCATCATATGACAACCTTCGAGGTGCACAACTAAAAGGTTTTACATTCTCAAGCACTAACTTAATTTCACTTCTGATCATAAAACATATCCTCCAATCTCTTTCTATACTCATAACCGATATCCTTACCGATTGCCAACTCTAATCTATCATCAGCACAATTAATAGACATTATCACAGCTATCTCATCTTCCAAAAAGGTTCTGTAACAATTACCCAAACGTACTAATCCTAAATCCGCTATGTTTAAAAAATCTCTTCCCAAAACACAATAAAAGAAGTCGAATAATCAGCAACAACAAGAATATGTAATTCAATAACTATATTCTCATAAGAAACAAAACATATACATTTCCCAAAAGTCTTTAGTTTACTAAAATTAATGCCAAAAAAATTTGGACGAAGGGTCCTCACACATCCAAAATTCCTTTCCCCTCCAACGCCAGACCTTCTACCAAAACTCACAGGGCTTCCCGTATCTAGTAAACATTCTAAATAAAAGAAATAATTGAAATCGTTATTAAAACTAAACTTGAGATACCTTACAAATTCGTTGTTGGCCACTTTTTGCTCACTTTTCTTCTGTGGGCACACTGCAACACGATGATCTAAGCTGCCACAACCAAAACAAGCTCCAATTTCTTTTTTAGGTTTTTGGCATTCGGATGCATAATGCCCAAAGGAATTACAATTAAAACATCGCAGTTTCAGATCTCCTTTTGTTGTTTTTTGTGTAGTCAGCTCCTTGAGGTGTATTTTTGAGAATGCCTGCAACAGTTGCGATTTGCTTTTATAACATTGCATCAAAGCGTATGTTTTAAGGTTATCATCAGGTATTCCTTCGATTATATAGTCAATCAGTTCTTCCTCTTCCATTTCTACTTCGTTTGCCAAAATAATCTTCTCACTAAAGTAGTCAGAGAAACTGACTTTATACTGCCATTTGAAATCCTCAAAGGTACGACGCATCATTAACTTATTATCTTTCGATTTAAACATGTCAACCATTTCCCTAAACAAATTTTCAAAATTCTCGTGGAAGAAATTCGACTTCGAGTACAGCCACGCTTGAGCTTTACTCTTCACTTTCGTCATTAACAATGCTTTTGAAGTGTTGTCGTCGACTAGAATACATTGTTGTAATATTTTAAATTGTGATACCTAAGCTTCAGGGCAAGTTACACTCTGGCAAAAGCTCTTTAAGCAAAGCATAAGACACAAAATTGTTGCTGTTACTTACGTTGTTGTTGTTTACATGGCTGCTGTTGTTTACGTTGTAGTTACTGCTTAAGTTGTCTTTTTCGTTTCTGTTGTCGTTATTGTTTACGTTGCTGTTGTCGTTTGCGTTGTTGCTGCTACTTGCCGAGTTGTTAGCCGTGTTGTTGTTATTTTCGTTTACGTCAACACTAAAATTATTTCCACATAGTTTTTCAAATCTTTCTTTCATTTTATAAAATTAATTTTCTTTCATTTTTTCTTTTCTTAACAGTTCCATTTCTCTTTTCATTAGTGACATCTCATTCTCGCCCTTTTTTTTTATTCGTTTTATTTCTTATCATTTGTACACTCATATTGTCCATTTCATTTTCACCACTCATTTGTATGTCTCCGTGCAGTTTATCATCCATCATTTGTTCGCTAGCACACTCTACACTATCATTTGTGTCTTCCGTGTTGTTACCATCCACCGTACATACCCCTCTTTCAGAGACAGGAATTTCGTTAAGACGCAATACCAGTGTATTTTTTGTGCCCGCAGTCGGCATATTGAGTTGCAGTAACCATTTTCGTAGCTGAGCTGCCGTGTATTTGTTCGCGTTTATATCCATTATTCGATGTATTGTGTTTTCTTTTTGTCTTTTTTTATAAATTCTTTCGAAACTTCAAATTAATTATTTTTCTGTGCTTAATTTTTTTTAAATAAAAAAAAACATAACTTGTGGTGTGAATAATAGTTTATTTTTTGTTTGTTCTGAAGTTTGTAGACGGCCGTAAGGAATAAAACACAAGTTGTTCGTTCGATATTATAATTTATTCTGAGTTATTCTTCAAAGCTACATATGTATATACTTAAGCTAGGTGTGTATAAAGAGTATTCATGTATTATATACAAGATAGAAAAGGACAAATGGTTAATCTAAACGTAATATATAGATCGAGTAGGGCTGCCAACCAATGGGAAGCACACACTGTGAGTACATGAATAGAAGTGAAACAGGTTACTAAAAATTTTGCCAAAAACAAAGGTAATGCGAATTAACCCCACCAATACCACTAATTTCGTAATTAATGGGAACAAACTGGAAGATGTTAGTAGTTTTTGTTACTTCGGTAGCGTCATTTCTCTTTCCGGTCGTTCAAACTATGACATCAAATGTATAAATAAAGCGAAACAAGCGTTTGAATCCCTCCAACCAGTTATTTTCCTCAAATGTGTTGTCTATCCTGCTCTACGGATGTGAGTCTTGGAATACATCCAAAGATCAGATTAACTCACTGCAGGTTTTTGTAAACAAGTCTTTAAGACGACGGTCCAGCTGGAAAGTAAGCGTTTAAAGGAAATGCGAAAAGTTTTCGAGAATTTGAATTAAAACAACCCAGGCAGAAAAAGACAATCAGCACGACGTTACCACAAAGTACACAGAGGTGACACGAGACCATAACGAGACGGAAAATAGTTGTGAACTATTGACGCCTCGCTCACACCGAACCTGTGTCTTCTTTAATGTTTGTTTCGTAGTGGCATTAATTTAACGTTTTTCATTTTATGCTTTGTGTATCCATTCGATATGAGATTTTTGTAAATAACTGGTAATAATTAATATTTGTGATCGAAAATGCTTAAAACGAAGTCTCTAATCATTTGAAAACAAATTTTAATCACTTTTTTAATACTAATAATCTTTTTCGCATTGTTTTCTTTAATTCAACACCTCAAGTTCCTCCATTTAATTTTGTACAAATGTTCATGTGCTTAAATGTATTTTCATTTTATTCTTTGTGGTCTCATTCGTTGTCGGCTTTTTGTAAGTTCAAATTAAAAACTAATATTTTTGAAGGAAAATTTTTAAAATTGACTTTGTAAGCATTTGGAAACTAAATTTAATCACTTTTATAATACTAATAATGCTTTACATATTGTTTGTTTAGTTCAACACTACAAGATCTTTCATTTAATTTTGTAAAAATGTTCAATTGTTCATTTCACAAATTATACATTTTCTCTTGTTTGTTTTGATTATATCGTTAACAACTTAATAACAAATATACTACAGTTGTCCTTTTCCCGCCGAACCTGTGTCAGAGCTGATTTTAGCTTTTTTCATCACTCACTTTCTTCACCTCTGTGTACTTTGTGACGTTACTACGATTGTCTGCGGGTACAACTAACATCAGTACAACATTCTTTTACCAACATTTTAATGTTGTAACGATATTGATATTGAATTATATCTCACATGAACATATGTATATTCCTTTAAGAAAATAATTTTGTTTACATTCTTATATTGAATTATAATTATTTATATTGAATTATATCTCACATGAATTGATACATTTTTACTATTATTTGTTCTTTCAATGTTTAAAAATCATTTTAAAATTAACGCTTTGTTATAGATGGAGTCGCCATCTATATGTGAATTTAAGTATTAAAATAGCTAAATTGACATTTTTATACAACCGTTATTTAGTAAGTTACGTATTATAACAACTGATTGTTAGCAGAAATTTGCGTATATAAGGAGGAACCTCCGCATGAATTGGGGAGTCTGCTGTAGAGCTGTGCCAAATCGTTCATTTAAGTGACCGCTCATTTTCGTTCATTTTATAAAAAAGAACGAGTTCGTTCATTTCGTTCATCCGCTCTTTTCAAGAAAAAGAATGAAATGAAAAAACAAACAGTTGATTCGGTCAATAAGAAGAGACAAATGCAATGTTTTTGTTATTTTTTCGCAAAATGATCAAAACAAACAAAATAAAACAAAGGAAAAATCAGCAAGTAAATTTTTTTAAAGTATTTTTTTGTGTGACATAAAATAAGGAATTTGGAAAATATTAATATCATTAAGAAGTGTTCAGGATGTGTTTTTTTTTTATTTTGCCACAATTAAGTCTCTGCTGGTAAATAAATCTATGGCCAATGAATAAAAGTCAAAAAGCAGGAGCGAAAATAACTTAATTACGTATGTGAGAAGTTAAAGCAGTTTAAAAAATTCATAATGGTAACACTGTTACTAAAAGTAGATAAAAAGGCAAATGAAAACGAGAAAATGACAAAAAATCCCACATGAACGATGAAAAAGCAAAACAAAACAAAAAAAGAGCCAAATGCGCTCGGTCATCGGTCGTTCATTTCGTTCAATTTATTTTTATGTGTTAGTACTACTGAACCGAAACAGCTCAGTAAAATTACCGGCTCACTTCGTTCAATTTTACTCGTTCGTTCATGAACGACACAGCCCTAGTCTGCTGCTAGCTGTCAGCAAGGTAAGAACACAAAGTTGAACGCGGTGTTACACATCTATCAGCATTGTACTTGCCTCTAAACACATCTACTGGACAGACTTATAATAACACAACTAGTGTATACTATTGTGTGGCCGATCTCCTTGGATTTCGGTCTAGCAACAGGCACACTGCTCCTTCTGAGCTTTCCTCACACGCGCAGCCTGTAGGTTGTGTGGTGTTATACATCCCGCCTACATCTGCGTGTACAGTGACCTTTGCTCTGCCCGAGCACACGCTCTATAGCTCCTTCTGAACATTTGTTTCTCGCGTTCTCACACGCGCAGCCTGTAGGTTGTGTGGCGTTACACATCCCGCCCACATCTGCGTGTACAGTGACTGCGCTCTGCACGAGCACACGTTCTTTCGCTCCTTCTGAGCATTTGTTTCTCGCGTTCTCACACGCGCAGCTTGTAGGTTGTGTGGTGTTACACACCCCGCCTGCAGCTGCGTGTATAGTGACTGCGCTCTCTCCGAGCATACGCAAACCGCTCCGTCTAGCGTTTAAGTTATTACTTAGACGGCCATTGAATTATATGAAAATTTTAATAAAGAAATATTGTTATTGAATCGACTTCGTGTTTTTTTTTACTCTCTCTCACGGTCCAAAAAATCAACAAATTTTTGTGGACGAATCCTGGACATCGCTGAGTTTTACCCCAGCCTAAGAAACATCGTCACAATGGCCCCGAGCAGGGACCCTGAGAGTAAAATTAACTAAAAAAAATTAACGCCGTTTTTTTTAATTTGTACAATAAAATAACTAAAAATGGTTAAAAATTAATTAATAACTAAAAATTCAACAAGTAAAATATAAAAGAAATAAATATCGACATAAAATTAAAAATTAATGTATCAAAATAGCTAACGATGAATAAATAAATGATAATGAGAATCAAAATCGAATCAAATTAAGAAACTAAAGAAAAAGTGAAAAATAAGTTGCGACAAAAGTAGCGCATTAAAGTGAAAGGAAAACAGGAACACTAAGAATATAAAAGAATTTTTTTATACGCGACCAAAACAATTAGAAGAATAATAAAAAAAAGGAAGATTAGTAAACTAAAAACAGAAACGTGTAAAGACGTGATTAAAAAAATATAAAAAAAAATTTATTAAACGGTGCGAATAATTTTCTCGTGATTTGACAGTAAAATTATAAAAATCTAAACTGTGGTAAATATGAATACAAATATTGCGGTGATACAAACGGGAAGATTTATTTATATATATTTCAAGTAATACGCGTAAATTACAAAATAAACAAAAAAAAAAAAATAAATAAAATAGAATAAAAACTATTAAACAGAATAAATTAAATTAAATTACATAAGGCAAAATGTTGAAAACCAGTTGGGCATATTCACTCAAACGTGATGAGCTACTAAGTGTATTAAGTGAGTTCGCATTAGACAGAAACGGCAACGTGGAAGAACTGCGGAAACGATTTGCTAAGTTTGTAGGTTCCACCCAGAACGAAGAGGTTATCGACCGACTATTAGAACTACAAGGGAGGTATGAAGCGTCGAATATGCTGGCCGATCCTACCCAAAAGGGGGCGGTTTCTAAGTCAGCATCGCATGAAAATGTTGGAGAAAGTGCAAGTTACACACCAGTAGCTGTATCGACACCCACACGAAACCAGACCGAGTCAAGGTTTGCGTTAATAGACAACGTGAGGAAATGAGGAATAGGGTATGACTATCACTAGACCACCTACCAATAATATTGCCGGAACTTCTACAACACCAGGCTCTCGTGTGGTACCGCAGCAATAACGAGCACTTTCAAGTTTCTTAGAATTCTTTCTTCCCTCCAGATATTTTGAGCAACTCGAGGACGACATACGTGCCAGGAGGCAGCAACCCCGAGAAAAGTTCAAGACATACGTTTTGGCCTTGCAGAATTTGATGCGACATTCCAAATTGACGAACAAACAACAGCTTAAACGTATTTTTACAAACGCTCGTACCGAATATCAATGGTACATAAAGAGAAGAGATTTTACTACCCTGCCCGAGTTAATTCGCCTGGCAGAAGATCTGGAGGGCATCACAAATTCTGATACAGCGGCCAGAGCGGAAAATCAGCGTGGAGGAGCTAGTACGGTAAACGCCCAGCAAAATTAGTGCCAACGTCGGGAACGCGCTCCGAACTTTCCACCCAGAGGCCTGCCGCCCGATAGTCACGGGTCGGGAAACGACAAGGGGTATCGACGGAAATAAGGGGTGCCGAATCTCCAAACAACTTATAGAAAAACCCCATAGGAAAAACCCATCTACACAGTGCACATCGTCATATGAACTTCACCACTAACACCGCTGTTAAACAGAAGGCTAAAAGTAAAGCGACCAACCGGACAAATTCTGCAGTCCATCCACAAACATCGTCCACAAGTGAGCCGACACGAAAAAAAATTAACAAGCGGTGCGGCCCACTAAAGACACTGCCACTACCACATGCGTCGAAAAGCGCAAATATAGTTACACCACCAACGAACGAAACGGGTCTAGTAGCAGAGGAAAACCGTCTTACAGCCTCTATATTAATTGCCGGAACATTGGTAAACGCCACAATTGATACGGGTGCCACCCGTAATTTTATGCGAGAAAGCTTGGCCAACACAGTACAATCGAATCCGACATATATCACGGAAGATAGTGAAGTAATCCTAGCAGATGGCTTCACTGTAAATGTAACCAAAGCTGTGATTTTTTAGACCGTTTTAGGCGAAGTGTGTCATCATTCCAAATTTCTTATGATGCAGACAGCAAGCGAAGACTTTATTCTAGGCCTAGAGTTTTTGCGACAATTTGACACCACCATCACGTTGGCCGGGATAACTTTAAACTGTACACCCACTGATAATCTGTGTGGGGCCGTAAAAACTGTAGGTACCGACCCCGCTCGACAAATACTCAACGACCATGACGACTCCCGCAAAACAGTGAAACAAGCACCAAACACTATCAGCCAGGGGCTACTGCGGCGACGGAAGCTAGAGAAAAAGAGGCCATCAATCAAGGTATGCCCCCCGAAATCCGGCCATGCAAGCGATAATAGACGCAGAAGTAAACAAGCTGATAGCCCAGGGTTGTATCGAGCCCTCCCATAGCCCGTACTGTTTTCCAATCACTCTGGTGAAGAAAAAAAACGGGACGTGGAGGACTTGCATGGACTTCAGGCAATTGAATCTCAGGTCAGTAACCGATGCATATCCTTTACCACGAATTGATACTATATTGTCTAGATTACGTGAGGCCAAATTTATAAGTAGCCTCGATTTAAAAAACGGATACTGGCAAATTCCCATGGAGGATAACAGCAAGCAGTACACGGCCTTTGCCGTGCCTAGGCGCGGTTTATTCCAATGGAAAGTGATGCCATTTGGACTGAATTCAGCCCCAGCAACCTTCCAAAGAGCATTAGACCAGGTAATTTTGCCAAATATGGAACCACACGCTTTCGCATACCTGGACGACAGTATCGTGATCGGGAGAACCCTAGAAGACCACCTTAAAAACCTTGGAGAAGATTTTAAGCGGCTGAGGGCAGCCAACTTGAAGATAAATGTTGAGAAATGCAAATTTTGTACAAACGAAATACTTGGGGCACCTGATAAACGAGTCGGGAATAAAGACGGACCCAGAAAAAATCGCCGCCATTACTACATTACAACCACCCCAGAGTGTGCGAGAAGTGCGACAGTTTTTAGGCCTGCCTGATTTCGCAACAATATCGCAACCTTTAACCCAATTACTCAAGAAGGGTAAACATTGGAAGTGGGGAGTAGAGCAGCAACAAGCATTCGAGACTCTCAAGACCAAGCTAACGGAGGCACCGGTTTTGGCATGTCCTGACTTCTCCAAGACATTCACTTTGCAGACTGACGCCAGTAACTTCGGGTTGGGCGCAGTATTGAAGGAAGAATGCGAGGGGGCAGAACGAGTCATCGCGTATGCTAGCCGCCACCAAAATCAGCCAGAAAAAAAAATTATTCTGCCACAGAAAAGGAGTGTCTGGCCATTGTCTGGGGAATCCGGAAAATGCGGGCGTATCTGGAAGGATATCCTCTCATTGTGCTGACAGATCATTTAGCCCTGAAATGGTTAAACTCCATAGAAAGTCCCACGGGAAGATTAGCCCGCTGGGCATTAGAGCTACAACAATTTAATTTTACGATACAATATCGGAAAAGCAAGAACAACGTTGTAGCAGACGCATATCACGTCAACCGCTAGACAGTGTGAATCTCGCAAGTTGCGAAAACAGTACATCACATGATTGTGCCTGGTTACAAAAGATGAAACGGAGAGTAATCGACAATCCCCTAAGTACACCGATTATTGCATTATAAATGAGCAACTATATCGCCACTTTTAGTGGCAAATCAATGACGAAGATGACATCCCATGGAAACTGTGTGTGTCAACACCCTAAAGAACTCGAGTGCTCCAGGAGAATCATGACAACGTCACCGCCGGGCACCTTGGCATTCGGAAAACAATAAACCGCATCGCTACCAGGTATTATTGGCCCGGAATGTTTCGGTGATGTCCCGAAATAAATATGTAAATATGTGCGTAGTTGTCAATCCTTTCAACAATTTAAAAGCAGTCAACAGAAAACAGCGGGAGAAATGCTCACCCACCTTACCAAGGAACCTTGGGCGACGATATGCGTTGACTTCGTTGGACCATTACCCAGGTCGAAACACGGTAATACTATGCTACTAGCAATAATCGATAAATTTTCCAAGTGGATCGAATTAACTCCTATGAGAAAGGCCACCACAGAAGGAGTCGTGAAAGCATTCAGAGAACGCATACTTTGCCGTTACGGGGTGCCAAAAGTTATTATTACGGACAACGGTACTCGGTTCACCTCCCGACTTGTCCAACGCTACCTAAAGGATATATGCGTCTACCAGCAGTTGACAGCCCAACAATCAAGACTATTATTGCTCAATTTTCAGGTCAACAGCACAATCGGTGGAATGAATTCCTCCCAGAAATTATGCTGGCAGCAAACACCAGTGTAGCTCATCACCCAGGGACGGGAGCCACGACTTCCAAAAACTCTTTATGATGACGTAACAACCGGCGCAGGTGCCCGAATAGTTACCCCTGAAGATCGTGCGGCGGATATTCTAGAAATTTTTCAGATCAACAATTTAAGGCGACGGCAGTGGAAACCCAATTTGGGTGACCTTGTCCTCTTGAAACAACATCCACTCTCTAAAGCAGTGGACAGCTACGCAGCCAAATTAGCCCCGAAATTTGGGAGACCATATATGATAAAGTCATTTACGTCACCAGTCATAGTTAAAATACAATGTACTGGGCAAAAGAAATAAGGACAGCACATTTAAACGAACTTAAACCCTATTATAGCTATGACTAACTTGTAATAATTATGTCTTTTACTCTTTCCGCAGAACTAACAACCTTTTTAAGACCAGATGGAGCATCAACAACGGTTTGAAGAATCTTGCAAGAAGTTTCGCAAAGCAATGGAAACAGAGCAACAAAAACAGAGAAGAATGATATTCATCGATGACGAAGATAAGCCAGGAAGTCACAACAGTACTACTACCAAACCTAAGGCGACCTGCTTCCGAATGAGTACAGCCAAGCCACATCCAACCTTAAATAAAACAGCGAGCACCACGTCACCAATACCATTCCGCAGACCACCGTTCGTCCAGCAAATGAGACAGCAGACAACAAACCAGTTACGCCTATACCTCCGGACGAGAGTCATTTAAGTTCCACACCTAAGCAAGACAGGAGAAACAAAATAGACGAAACTAAAGCTGACACCACACCAAGCATGCAAACGCCTGACATACGACTTACCCCCGGTAGCCAGCTACCCGTAATAGGGGAAATACAAGTAGGAGAGGGGATCGAATCTGGCCAAGATGATGAAATTCCATGGTTCAGCCCTTTACAAGTCGAAGACGAGTTACCATCCACGCCGGGGAAAAACTGTACCTATTCACGCGCATCCCGCCTCACTCCTCGACTCCATCTTCAACCTCCTCAGCTGTATCGGATCCTCGTACGCCAAAGCATTACGGTCTAGGCACTATAAATATTCGGGACAGCCGATGTCAGCGCTTCGGAAATTTTGTAGGTTACGAACGGACCATCACCTACCGATTCTGGATCGATATACCCGAGCCAGAGAAACCCGCAATAGGCTAAGTGTCCGGAAATTAGCATAAGCGTCCCTACAAGTTCAAGTTCGAGTTCTAGTCCTACCTCATCCGCAACCATGTCCTCAACTGCATGGATCGAGGTTCCGCACATGGTAGACCAACCCTTGCAGCCAAGATGCATAACCCCGGAATGCTTCCCGTGGCAGCGTCTATCACAAAGTTCGGCGTCACCACCCTCACTCACTTCATCACCATGCCTCTCGATCCTCGCTTCACCCATGGCATGGACCGTCTCATTGTCGCCGACGTCAAGTCCCTATGGAACAAAATCGCCTGAAGCAGTCACAAATGCAAAGAAAGGGGATTGCCTGAGCAGACCTACACCAAACGCCATACGGAAAACCAGCCCAAGCTCACAGACTCGACAGAATGAAAACCAACCGGAGCTACCGCCATCAATCCAAGACCAAATCAAACGACATAAATTCCAGCAGTGCTTGAATGGGACGACACACCGAGTCCAGATCAGCCGCAACGGCGACGTCAAAATCGTCATCCAGCCAAAACAATAGCTCCTCACCCGAAGAAAGGGGGGACTGTAACGACGAAAGTCAGTACCCTCGTTTGCACCGACCAACATATGTATATTCCTTTAAGAAAATAATTTTGTTTACATGCTTATATTGAATTATAATTATTGATATTGAATTATATCTCACATGAACATATGTATATTCCATTAAGAAAATAATTTTGTTTACATTCTTATATTGAATTATAATTATTTATATTGAATTATATCTCACATCAATTGATAAATTTTTACTATTATTTGTTCTTTCAATGTTTAAAAATCATTTTAAAATTAACGCTTTGTTATAGATGGAGTCGCCATCTATATGTAAATTTAAGTATTAAAATAGCTAAATTGACATTTTTATACTATTTAGTAAGTTACGTTTTATGACAACTGATTGTTAGCAGAAATTTGCGTATATAAGGAGGAACCTCCGCATGAATCGGGAAGTCTGCTGCTAGCTGTCAGCAAGGTAAGAACACAAAGTTGAACGCGGTGTTACACATCCATCAGCATTGTACTTGCCTCTAAACACATCTACTGGACAGACTTATAATAACACAACTAGTGTATACTATTGTGTGGCCGATCTCCTTGGATTTCGGTCTAGCAACAGGCACACTGCTCCTTCTGAGCTTTCCTCACACGCGTAGCCTGTAGGTTGTGTGGTGTTACACATCCCGCCTACATCTGCGTGTACAGTGACTGCGCTCTGCACGAGCACACGTTCTTTCGCTCCTTCTGAGCATTTGTTTCTCGCGTTCTCACACGCGCAGCCTGTAGGTTGTGTGGTGTTACACATCCCGCCTACATCTGCGTGTACAGTGACTGTGCTCTGCCCGAGCACACGCTCTATAGCTCTTTCTGAACATTTGTTTCTCGCGTTCTCACACGCGCAGCCTGTAGGTTGTGTGGTGTTACACACCCCGCCTGCAGCTGCGTGTATAGTGACTGCGCTCTCTCCGAGCATACGCAAACCGCTCCGTCTGAGCGTTTAAGTTATTACTTAGACGGCCATTGAATTATATGAAAATTTTAATAAAGAAATATTGTTATTGAATCGACTTCGTGTTTTTTTTACTCTCTCTCACGGTCCAAATAATCAACAAATTTTTGTGGACGAATCCTGGACATCGCTGAGTTTTACCCTAGCCTAAGAAACATCGTCACAATGTAATCATAACATTAAAATGATAGCGCCGAATGACCGTCCTCCGACTCTTGATTTCAATGTTGTCACAATACTCTAAATACAAATTTATAAGGTCGTCGCAATGAAAATTTCCAAATTTAACTAAAATTTTTGTATTTACGGTGTTATACCAGTATAGGATTATTGTAAACGGGGTATTTTGGGAACTAAAGTCAAATTTTTGTATATACAGTGTTGTAGTGGAATTGGAAGAGTCGTAATTTTGTATTTACAGTGTTGCGATGGTACATATTTTTTGGGCAGTCACAATTTTTGCCTGGGAAGGCAAGTTATTGCCGGATTGAGTTTACAAATCAAAGTCTGGTTTGTTCAATATTTTACTCTACTTATATACTATTGTCAAATGACTTCGACAGCCGTTTAAGTTTTTAAAAATTAAAAACAGGATATTCTTTCTACGCAATCGTTAAAGGCCATGATTCACTATCCTACACAATCGCGCGATCTACGAAAAAATACAACCCTGATCTGTTGAATTGTTTTTGTCTTTTGAAAATTTTCATAGACTCCATCATACCAGGGCTGTATTTTTTCAAAAATCGCACGATCGTGTAGGCTAGTGTATCACGGCCTTAACCAATTAAAATAATATATATTATTCATTTCTATTTTTCTTTCTGTCTACTGGCTCACTGCCTACTAGTGGACAAAGTTTAAAAAAAAAATAAAAACATAATGTAAGTTACTTTCAATGTGTGCGTGACAGTTCGGCCGTTCCTGTTATGGTTCGTCCTCGAGGCATTGAATATCATCCAATACAGGAGAGCTTTGGCACCAACGTCACATTTTGTCAGTTGAGTTTCCAGGAGGAAACTTGCATACCTGGTATATTTTTATTAGGTATCTATCATTACCAATGCGTCGGGTGACCATGTATAGTCCTTTAAACTTTGGCTCGAACTTTCATGACTCGCCCTTGGCGGGTGCCTCATTTGTCAAATTAATTAAGTCGCCTTTATGGTATTCGGTTGGCTTAGCATGTCTTTCGTCAAACCTTATTTTCACTTGTTTTTCCTTAGCGGTGTTGGTCTTAGCTTCTATACGTTTTTTATTTACATGGATATCATCATTGACGTGTGGTATATCATGACATAGCGGCAAAAATTTTATTCTGAACAACGTCAATCAACTTAAATTCGAAAACCAACTTATTTGGGGTGACGCAAGATGTACTATTTTTCTGAGAGTTAACGGTCCATTGGAGCTCTCTCAGCGTTAAGTCCCAATCCTTATCAGTGGTTGATGTTCGGGGTGTACGAACTGCTGTACTTATGTGGTGCATGTTATTCTTTTGACTTCGTTTACCGTATTTATAACAGGTTGTGTTTTGTTGTTTTAACTGCCTTTACGATCAAGTATTTACTAAACGTATCAGAAAGAACTAGGCCATAGCTGTTTCCACGTTTGCTTTTGATGAAAGGACCTAAATGGTCGATATGTATCTTTCGAAACGGTATAGGTTCAGGATCGCTCACATATAAGCCACCTTCAATCTTGCCACCCTTTGCCTTATTATAGCATTCTATACATGCCGCTATATACTCTTACATATTTACGAGTCTTCGGGAACCAGAAATGTTGATTAATTCGTTGAATTGTCTTCTCGAGACTAAAATGTCCCATATCATCGGCACGACAAAACGTGGTCCTTCTTCACCTTTTCGATATAAACGATTGTTTACTACATTAAACAAGCGAAAATTTCCTTTAGTGTGGCAACTGCATCGTTAGCAAAAAATCTTCGGGATCCAAAGTTACTTTCATGATATTATCCTTGAGTTTGTATGCAGGAGTCTCTCCATCTGGAGAACGACTTGAGGCGTCCATATGAGTCATTAGAGTTCCTTGACAATGAACTATTTCGCCATCATAGTCCATAATTTTTAGAAACCTGTTATGATAGTGGTTTTGATACCCTGTCATACTGTTTCTCTTTACAATTACTTACAATTATAAGCAACACTGTATAACTTACATTGTATTACACATTTAAGCAACACTTAACTTAAAGTACTTTTTGTAATCCATAATTAATCATTATTAATAAAAGAGATTTCAATAAAACCACATAGTGTCAGAGTGAGGTTGAAAAAAATATTTTTTGAGGTTAGAACCCAACGTGTAAAAAGTTGTTACTTAAAATTTAAAAATTAGAACGATGACAACTCCGAAGG
This sequence comes from Nowickia ferox, assembly GCA_936439885.1. Classification (NCBI taxonomy): domain Eukaryota; kingdom Metazoa; phylum Arthropoda; class Insecta; order Diptera; family Tachinidae; genus Nowickia; species Nowickia ferox. The sequence continues at coordinate 64,622,278 of OW387023.1, read as the reverse complement.
TTGAGGGACAAGGTCCCAGAGAAAGGACGGCGATCTCAACGTCTGTACCCCCATTAAATACAAATGCGCCAAATTTATCTTTGGAATGGAAAAATTGGAGCAGGACTTTTAAAATTTTTATTAGAGCCTCTGCGTTAGAAACGCAACCAGAAACACGTAAAGTAGCATTACTGTTGCACCATATTGGATGCTCAGCGCTACTAATAATAAATTCCTTAAACATTGATATTGATGAGATGAAATATGATGAACTGTGGAACAAATTAGAAAACTACTTCGTACCGAAAAAAAATACAGCGATGGAGCGCCGAATGTTTTTCACCAAAAAGCAAGTGCAAGGTGAATCCATTACGCAATATGCAATGGTACTACAAAATCTTAGTATGACGTGCGATTTTGGAGAAACTAGAGAGGGACTAATAAAAGATATATTTATTTGTGGACTATCACAGAATTTCCAAAAAGTCAAAGAAAAACTTTTAAGTGAAGGTGAAATAACGTGGGAGAAGGCACTTCAGATAGCTAAAAGCATGGAAGCCGCTAGAGAAAATGCAACGGCAGTTGAGCAGGTGTCTCAAAATAGCAGTAACGCAAATGTATACGGTATAAAACAATATATCCAAAAATTTTCAAAGAACAACAGCAGTAGTGGCAAACAAAGTCAACAGGCAACAACAAAGCAAATGTGGTAAGTGCGGACAAGCACATCGAAGTATATGCCCAGCTGAAGGGCTTAAATGTCACATATCCGGAAAGGTCAACCATTTTGCCAAAATGTGTTTTGTGAAAACACATAAAGGCAGCAACAAAAACTACAACAATAACAGATATATTAAGGCCGTTGAGAGCGGCAACGATGAACAAAATTTGTTTATAGGGAGTGTGTGGAGAAAGTTGCAACAACAGTATGGAGTTAGAAGTTCGCATGAAGGTGTTACAGTGTCAGGCCGTGAGTGGAATGTGGAAGCTAAATTGAACAACAAGATGCTGAAGTTTCAAGTGGATACTGGCGCGCAAGCCAATCTCTTATCCGTAAAAGCAATATCTTATTTAAATATACGAAGTTAAATAATAATACTTTTAATAATATATTAACGTTTAGTGGAGAAGAGTTGCCGGTGTTAGTTACAATTAAATTGAATATCAGCTATAATAATTTAAATTGTTGTGCAGTTTTTCATGTTTTAAATATGGATAGTAAAAACTTTATTGGTCTCGAGTTAGCTATACAACTAAATCTGGTAAAAACGGTTAATGCTACAAATTTAAACTCTGTTATGGAGGATTATAAAGAAGTATTTAATGGTCTTGGTCAATTAAAAGACGTGTGTCACCTAAAAATTATTGAAGGTGTTGAGCCTATTGTAGAGGCACCACGTCGTGTGCCTATAGGTCTTTTTGAGGCATTGAAAACGGAACTTTCAAGAATGGAGGATCTAAATGTGATAGTAAAAGAAAATGGACAAACGGAATGGGTAAACTCCATTGTTTTGGTCACCAAACCAAATGGTAGCCTTCGTATATGCCCCGATAATAGGAATTTAAATAAGGCAATTGTAAGACCCCGTTTTAGTTTTCCCAATATTGACGGATGTATAGCTAAGCTAACAGGGTCTTCGTCAAGGCTATGTACATTTAACACGCCTCTAGGGCGTTATCGTTTTTTGCGTTTGCCATTTGGCATAAACGCCGCACCCGAAATATTCTATTCGGAAATAGTTAGACTTTTCGGAGACATATATGGTCTCATAATTTATATGGACGATTTTCTAATTCACTCGTCAACCTTAGAAGGGCACAATGAAATATTACTTAAAGTTTTAGAAAGAGCCAAGGCTGTAGGGTTAAGGTTTAACAAGCAAAAATCTTCAATTTTAAAATAAGAAGTAAAATTTATAGGACGGTTTTAAAAATGATGACGACAAGATTAAGGCTGTCTTAGACATGAAAGTACCTACAAATGTCTCACAACTGCAAAGGTTTTTGGGAATGGTGAGCTATTTAGATGCGTTCATTAGAAATCTATCCTCTAAGACAAAACATTTAAGGGATCTGATTAAAAAAGACGTGTTGTGGCATTGGAACGATGAACAGAATAATGAATTTTTAAATCTAAAAAAAGAAATAACTAATTCCGCCGTTTTAACATACTTTGCCTAAGGAAACCTTTAACACTTTCAGTTGATGCATCAAATTTCGCTGTGGGAGCCACCATCATGCATGGTAAGAGCCCAATTGCTTATCCATCTGCTGCATTAACAGAATGTCAAACAAATTACGCTCAAATAGAGAAAGAGCTATTTGCAATATTATTTGGCTACCGGGTGCACCAATACGTATACGGTCTTCATATTACAGTGGAAACTGACCATAAACCACTAGTACCATTATTTAATAAACCCCTTTATAAAATACCAGCTAGGCTACAGAGATTTAGGTTATGTCTGCTGACTTATAACATCACAGTAACTTACAAACCAGGAAAATTTCTCTTTATAGCTGACACATTATCTAGAGCCCCTCTTAAGGTGAACACATTAGTTGAATTCAATAAGGAAATAGATTTACATTGCAATTTTATTATTTCTAAGAATAACTTGAAAGACGTTGCCATAGAAAAAATAAGGGAGGCCACTCGAAATGACGAGGTATTTAAACTCTTGACAGAATGTGTTAAAAATGGATGGCCAACAAACAAAAAACAGTTGAACAGGATGTTAATGCCATATTACGCTATTAAAAGTGAAATTACACTTTTAGATGGTATTCTGTTAATGAATAATCGTATTTTAGTTCCTATAAGTCTCAGAAAGGAGACAGGGTCATATGGGTGTCCAAAGGTGTCAGAATTTAGCCAGGGAGTCGATTTTCTGGCCAAACATTAACAATGATATAAACATCATGGTTTCAAACTGTGAGATTTGTAAAAAGTGTCAGAATTCTAATGCAAGAGAGGAACTACTACCTTACGAAATTGTTACTTTGCCTTGGTACAAAATTGGTTGCGACTTTTTCGAGTTTAACGGGAAAATGTACTTATTAATAGTGGATTATTACTCCAAATATATACAAATCGATATTTTAAGTTCAGGCTATAGCAGTAACCAGGTTATAACCAAACTGAAATCTATTTATGCTAGGCATGGAACACCAGCAATTTTCATGTCCGATAATGGACCGCATTTCAACTCTAAGGAATTTTCAGATTTTTGTAATAAATGGGGAATAGAGCAGATTACTTCAAGCCCTTATCTCTCCAGGTCAAATGGATTGACAGAACGTTCTGTACATACCATAAAAAGAATTTTATACAAATGTAAAGATGATTTGTCTGATCCTTATACAGCGCTTCTGCAATATAGAACCACCCGCAAGGGAAATTTTCCAAGCCCATCAGAGTTGTTAATGGGAAGGGTTTTGAGAACAAAGTTACCGTGTATTTCAGAAAATCTGAAACAGAGAATAAACAACACAGAACACATTAAGAAACAAATTCGTAAACAAAATAGTAACATGCTAAAATACTACAACAGAACAACCAAAAGTCTTAAGCCAAAGAAGTAGGGGAAAGAATAATGTTCAAGAGAACTCCAACCTCGAGGTGGTTCTCGGGAACAGTAGTAAAAGACTGTAAGGAGCCCAGATCATCTGTTGTACGAGACCAAGACGGAGCAATCTATAGAAGGAATAAACAACATATAAAAAAGGATCAGAGTTATTTGAATTATAATTTAAGCGATGAAATTCATGAAAGAATTAATGAGAACCTAAATGAAACTGTAATGAAAATTATAATGAAAATGTATGTACTAGAATTAATGAAAATTCTAATAAACAATTTCAGGAAAACCTAGGCACAAATTCAGATGAAAATAATGTAAATCAATATATACCACTAAAAGCGGAAGAGTTATTAAACTGCATGAAAGATTTCGAAAATAAATATTTAGCTATAAAAGGGAGATGTTATGATAGTGGTTTTGATACCCTGTCATACTGTTTCTCTTTACAATTACTTACAATTATAAGCAACACTGTATAACTTACATTGTATTATACATTTAAGCAACACTTAACTTTAAGTACTTTTGTAATCCATAATTAATCATTATTAATAAAAGAGATTTCAATAAAACCACAACTTTTGGTATCAATTCTTTCTTCACGTTGGCCTCGGCTATGGCTGAACAGTCGGTCACCAAGTTAAAATGCTTTTCTAGAATATTAACACGAAATCGTTCTATTGACTCAACTACGGCTATCATTTCCAACTCGTAACTATGATACATAGCCTCCGTTGGCGTACATTGCACGCTAAAGTAGAAAACTGTTCTCAAATTTTTTCATCCGTTGATTGAATGCCAACAGTACTAACATCTGTGTGTACCTGGTGGTACGCATTCGCATAAAACAGAGCTAGAACAGGTTTGCTAACTAGAATACTTATCTACACGTCAAATGCTTTTTGCTGGCTTTCTTTTCATATAAATGTTTGATTATTTTTCAACAGTATGTTAAGTGGCTTCGAGATTAATGAATAATCCTTCACAAACTTTCGGAAGAAACCAGTTAAACCCAAGAATCTTCGAAGTTCTGTTAAATTGGTGGGACAAAAATTGCGAATAGCATTCATTTTTTCATCACCCGGCGTAATCCCATATTGGTTAACAATATGGCCTAGATGAGATATTTCGGTCATCAGAAACTTACACTTATCTAATATTAACGTAAGACCATTCTCTTTAAAAATATTTAGAAACTTATCAAGTTTTTGAATACCTTCACTGAATGTTTTACTAGGAATAATTACGTCGTCGAGACATGCGAGCACTTCTCCAGATTCCATACCTACTATAAGTTGGTTCATAACCCTATAAAAAGCCGCCGGAGCATTCACAAGACCAAATGGCATCCAGTTATACTCATAGTGCCAATCTGTGGCTACAAAAGCCGTATACTATTTAGACCTTTCAGACATTTCGATCTGATGGTAACCCATTCTACGATCAAGGGACGTGAAAAATGTATTTCCTGCTAGCTGTGCAAATTGTTAATCAAGAATCGGCACCAGAAAAGGCGTTCTTCTGGTTACATGGTTTAGGGCTCGATACTCCACATAAAGTTGGTACCAGCACTATACCAGAAGCGTATGGGGATTTAAATGGACGTATAATGTCAGGTTCTAATAATTCACCAACCAATTTTTCGCGTACGGGCCTCCTAACAAAAGGTATTCAATATGGTCTTACATTCATATGTTCATTTGTAGTCACCTGTATTTCCATTTGAACAACATAGCATTTTCCCAATTCGTTTGTAGAACTTGCAAAACATTGAGTGTTTTGAGATTACGGCTTGTAGTTGATTTCGCTCATCGTCAGATATATCTTTCTTCGTCGATATATATAGATAAAATGTTTTCAAACCAGCAATCGTCATCTTCAATAACAAACCTTTTGTCCTTCCTGACATAATACATCACGACAAAGTACCAATAATTTACCAAAATAAATTAATTCATCTCGAACCACCAGTAAGTCAATGTTAAAATTGTAGCCATCCATGAAGAGATTTGCATTTACTTTTTCGTCACAGCGAATCCACTGAGGCCTGCCGAACACTCACCAAGCTTATTGACATCGCTAGCAAATTACTTACGTATTAGAGAACGAATATTACCTGTAGTTCGATTCACTTACTTATTTTAACGATTCGATTCGTTTAGAAACAACAACAAAATAACCGACTTTTCTATACAGTAAAACTTTTAAATCACATGTGCTGTTGTTAACTAAATGACAATAATTTTTGTGGCGTTATTGAATCGTAAAAGTCAGCTGTTCAGTTAAAACACATGCTCTTTTAGCAGAACTCAAGCAATTATTCTACAGCAATATACACACATGTAAAAGCTTTTATATTACAATTAACAATATTGCTGTTATTTAACACTTATTTCTCAAAATTAAAGAAATTAATGAAAAATTGTTTGTGCACAAGCACAAATTAATTTTTTTCGATTCCGCTTTTCTTTTATTTTAACAGAGCTGCCACATGATATCAAATTTTAACGAAGCTGTTAGCAAGAAGTTGGGGAATAACATAATCGTTAATGCAAGCAATAAAAACACTGTGCTGGTTCAAAAATGTAACAAGCGGGGGACCTGGTGGGTAAACCTAATTCGAGTACGCTGAATTTTTTTAGGTTAGCTCTTGTTTGAAAAATAATTAAGATTGAAAACTTGGTTAAAAGCACTTAAACATCGCAACTTTTCCCAGGCTACATTACAAGCGTCCGTTTTCTTTTGGGTGCAATGTTCTGTTTGATGTGTGGTAAGTTTTCAAATTTCACATCGGCCTTGACGTTGGGGTTCGGAACATTTATTAGCGTAGTGGTCCATTTCATTACAGTTGGGACATTGTCCCCAATTCTAACTGATAATGGGTGCATACCGGACCATAAATTTGGTTTTGGAAGTTAGCATAGCACCATTGAACAAACGCATAGTTTGGCTCAATTTATAAGAACATTTGAAGAAAAGAAGTATTTAGCAAATTTTGAATTATTATTGTTCGAACTTCATTTGTTTCTATATTTATGATTTGATCAGGCTAAAGTTCGTATCGCTTTGTAAGTCAAATTACATATTAATGAACAAATAACACCAAAGTTAGTTGTAAATATTCTATTCGAAGGCCACTAAACCTTCCTCATCAGCGTTCTGTTGTGTTTGGTCCACTGTGTGTGGCGTCAGTTGATGTAGATTTCTGCTTTATATACGCAACTTTTTTGCAAATGGAATATGTGAATTGGTTTGATTCATCGTATTACAATTTGCTGAAAGCTTTTTTGTAATGAAAGCTCATTTTTACCATCTATAAATTTACAACAGTCTTGCCATTGTCGTTCGTTCTTTACTAATTATGCATATGTTAGTTAATTTGCTTATTTTTTGTTCTACTTCGAACAATAATAATTAAAAATTAGCTAAAAATTAATAGTCATGGGCCAGTGGCAAAAATTAAAATTAAAAAAATATACTTATAAATAGTATCAAACCAAAAAAGTTTGTCTTGGCACTAACACACAATATTTGGCGTTTTGAGTCTTCAAAAAGCACTAAAAATAGTACCAAAAGCACCAAGTTGGCATCGCTGGGTTCACTGTTGTGGAAGGAGGCTTCATGAGTGTGTCCGAATCAATCTCATCCGGTGTACCACGGGGGATCATACTGGGGCCACTTTTGTATTTGATTTATACTTATGATATTCCTACTTCTACTTTTGATATTCCTACTTCTACAGCCTGCCTTAGTATGAGCGAAAACCCTCACGAGGCATCCAGATATTTTCAGGAACATATTACCCAGCTGGAACTATGGTTAAACTTATGGAGAATAAAACTAAACGCACAGAAGTGTGCTCAGGTAACATTTACCCTACGAAAAGATACTTGTTCCGCCATTATAATCAATAATTAAATTTTCCCTCAACATTCTCATGTGAAATACCTTGATATACACCTTGACCGACGGCTTACATGGAAACACCACATTGACTCTAAAGCTAAGACAAATGAAACTAAAATTAACATAGGCACATTGGCTGATTGGTAGAAATTCAACCCTGAGTCTAGATTGTAAACTTTGTGACTGAAGAAATTCCAAAATACGCTGGCAAATATAAGAGGAACACAAGGGCTCTAATACTCAACACTTTAGATGAAACTGCTTGAAAATATTTTTTTGCTTAGCACGACTCTTAAGTATTATTAATTACTATCACTAAGTTTATGTCCGACACTGGTCGTGCCTAATAATTATAATTAGATGTAAGATTTGAATACCTTTTAGTTAATTTTTGAAGATACAATAAATAAATATATGCATTAAAAAATATATATATCGCCGATATTTCAAAAACCGATGTATCGATATATCAATTCTTATTTACGAGTATCGGGTTTCGAATTTTTTAAGAGCTCTATAAATTTTAGTCGTTTTTTAACTTTACGATATTGGCATCACTACTAGTGATGAGAATAAAAAAAAGAGAAATATCATAATAACAGCCAAAAAAAGAGAAATATCATAATTAAGCCAGCTGACTTTTATTTGTTAACTAAGCTAAATGTCAAATTTGTTTTGAGTGGATATAAGCCTTAGGCCAGAATTAGTTTTAGCCTTCTGTTCTGTTACAAATTAGCTGATTATAGAAATTTAGTTTACAGAAATCTTATACAAGCCGTTAGTTTTTCTTTTTCGGTCTGTTCTGTTTCGGTTCAACCTGTGAAAATCAAAAAAAAAAATGTTAAGTAATTGTACGTTACAGCATAAATAAAACAATTTCATTTCGAAATAAACTGTGATTATGCTTTACTAGCAATAATCTTGGCAATTATTGCAGTGGCAATTTCCATATTTGATTACCGACACAAGATATCAGCGTGTGGACCGTATGAATATGTGTTCAAATATATATTAAGCAACAAATGTTAAAATATATTGCTGAGCAATAGTCCTTAACACGTGCAGTCAAATTAAAATAATATTAATTTTTTTTTTTAAAAAGTAAGAAAAATATTTTAAATAAATAAAATAAATAGAATTTCAATTTAAAATTAGCAAAAGATCTATTAAAGGATAATTTAGGTATGAATATGTATAAAAAGAACAAATATATTTGATTGTACGTGTTCGCCACCTCTAGATACATTGTTGAATACAAGCAATTTGACGTCATCATTCTAACGGCGTTATTGCTTGTGTTAAGACACAACAAATTGCTCGTGTGGTCGCAGTGTTAAGAATTGAAAAAATTTAATTTTTATCAGAAAAACATAAAACTATATTGAAACATAACAATGGACGATGAAAAACTCATCAGTTTGGTGGAAAACTGTGACCGTTCTGTTCGAAAAACAACTGATAATTTATTACAGAAAAAGTAAGTCATTACAACCTTATTTATAAAAATTATTAAGGTTTTCTAAAGGCTTAATAAGTAAAATTTTGTATGGAAACCTGTTTTATAAACCCTTTATAATAGAGCCTTTAATAGTTTCTATGAATAAGGCTGTTAATATTTACAGAAATCGTTAACAACTTAAATCTTAATGAACTAAATGTTTCTAGTTTCTGTTTTTTTTAAATTAAAATGATTAATTGCATAGGGATTTACGTACAGAAAAGTTTTTACGGAGGTGTTTCTAAAATCTACTGACAGCACAAAAAACAAAGTGTTTGTCCGGACAAATTAGTTTCTTTGTTTTAAGCGGTTTTGACCAAAAATATAGACATTTTGACATTTATAATAAAGGCCGTGATACACTATCATACAAAGTCGTGCGATCTACGGAAAAGTACAACCCTGGTGTGATGAATTCTTATTGTCTTTTGAAAATTTTCATAAACTCCATCATACCAGGGTTGTATTTTTTCGTAGATCGCACGACTTTGTATGATAGTGTATCACGGCCTTAAATGCGAATTGATTTTTTTTATCGTTTTTATTGAATTGTTTGTTTATATTGGCGCATAACCATAGTCAAAACAAAGTGTACTTTTAAGTATTTAAAACCAGTATTACCATACAAAATACTGGTTTTAAATTTTTAAAGTATATTTTATTTTGACTATGGTTATGCGCCATTTTTTTAATTGAACTGTGATAAATAAATATTGAATTTTGAATTTAACCGCAAAAAAAACTTAAACGACACGTTTTTTATATATGAAAAAATTAAGTTCGAAAATGATGTCCCTTAAACTATTTTTGCGGTTATGGCACGATATGTTAGTTTGTGTATTTATTTTAAATTGGGGTCATATTTCCAACAATTCTGGGCAAAAAATATAGATATATTGATATATCAATATTTTAAAAAAAAAACATACATCGATACTGTTCAAAAACATCGATACGATATACATACATATCTGTGGCAATAAATAATAATGGCTTAAGTTAACATAAGTGCTTTTTCATTTTATTACATATTCTTATTTTCTTCGTCAAGATCTATCACTCAGCTAAATTTCAATTATAAAATGTTATTATTAATAACAAAAATTAATATATAAAAAATCCCCGATATATCTAAGAACCCTCTCGATCAAGTCACCTTTCAAACAAAATAAAACTAAATCAAAATCCGGCCAGCCGTTTGGTTTGTACATGGAAACATTTGATATGAAAACTAAACACACAAAAAGACAAAACCCTAATATCTTAAAACAAGAAATTTCGACTTAAGCCATTATTATTTATTGCTACAGATATATTTATACAGTGTTAACATAGTGTCCAGACCTGATGAATTTATATCATGATGAATGTCAAATTGATATCATGATGAAAATTCATCACGTATAGACTCAATTTATTAATATTATGGTCAGCGTTATGATATAATCATCAGACCTCACGGTCTGCTAAATTCATCAAGATATCAAATGTCATTTTATGTGTCACTGTGCATTTGATGTTTATTAACTACACCATTTTCGTTTAAAAAAAGCGACACAACAGTTACTTGTGACCAAAAAATTGAACAACACGCATATTAAATATTTTTGACAATCATTTCGTAAATATTTGTTTGATTCATCATGATATAAAATCAGCAACGTCTACACCTTTGTGTTGATATTAATGACAAAATGACAGTTGCTCTGCTGGCGTTATATTACGAGTTATGATACAAAATCATCACGTGTGGATACTATGTAAGAAGGATGAAGGTGGTAAGATAATACGTTTTAAATCCCGATTAGTTGCCAAAGGCTGTAGCCAGGAATTCGGCATTAATTATAAAGAAACTTTTTCACCCGTTTTGCGATATTCAAGTATTAGAATGATAGCCTTGTACTGTTTTCACACCGAAATTTAAAACCTGGTTTTAATGTTCAAAATTGAAATTATTTTATATTTGTTAAATCAACATTTTAAAATTATGTAACTACATATACAACGCGAAGAAGTGCTTGGAAATCATATTATTATATAAAAAAATGCACAAATATATTATAAGCTTAACCTTTTTTCCGTAGATGGTTTTAACAGTTGGTTTTAACGTTAAAACCAACTTTTATTAAAACCATGTCAGTGTGAAAACAATATTAGTTGCAGAAAAGGAACTACACTTACACCATACCGATATTTCAACGGAATATTTGAATAGTACGTTGGAAGAAGAGGTTTAAGTAGTAGGGAACTACCGGTTCTGCCCCAATTAAAATTGTGAAATTTTAAAATTTGGGTAATTAAAATTTGAAATTAGAGAAATTGTGTTTTCGTTGCGCTTTGATGTTTTTTCGTTTACATTAAGTGTTTTTTGTTTACATTAACTGTTTTTTGTTTATATTAAGTGTATGTATGTTTGTATGTATGTATGACAGTGGGAACTTGTGCGCGGAATATTTTGTGGGAATACATTAAGGGGGTTTATAGGTTTGAAGCTTTTATATGTTTATGATTTTCTAATGCCGACGGGAAAACATGTTTATTTTTTTCGAATGCCGACGAGAGAACATCATTATCAAATGCCGACGGGAGAAATAATGAAAATGGTTTTTTTTAATGCCGACGGAAAATTTGTGGGTGTGTCTAGCTGTAGGAATTGAAGTCTGGCTGTGCTTGGTGGAGGACGGGATGTGTCGAGATTGTGAGACTTTAAGGCTGACCGTGATTTGGGTAGATGTAATATGTAACCGTGGGAATTCGGTGGCGTTTATGCCTGTTGGAGTTTAGGCCAAGCTGTGCTAGGTGGCGGCGGGATGTATTTGAGGTAGATCGACTGGTGGAGGGCAGGACGTTGTTGTAATATGTATCCGTGGGAATCTGTGTGTATGTATGTATGTATGTCTGCAGGAGTTTAAGGCTGTCTGTGATTTATGCAAGGCGAGGTGAGTGTTCATGTAATACGTATCCGTGGGATTCTGTGTCTATGGATGTTTGCAGGAGTTTAAGGCTGATCGTGATTTGAAGTGGGTGAGGGTGTTCATGAATATGTATCCGTGGCAATTTGTGTGTATGTATACCTGTAGGGCAAGGCTGTCCTTGATTTAGGGTAGATGAGGATGTTGTTGTAATATGTATCTGTAGGAATTTGTGTGTTTGTATGTCTGTAGGAGTTTAAGGCTGATCGTGATTTAGGTTGTTGAGATTGATGATTGTATGTTACCTTGAGATTTTGTGTATGTATATCTGTAAGAACTTTATGCTGACTATGATTTGTGAGGGGAGGGGTGTTGTTGAAATAGGTTTAATTTGTCGTAGATGAATTCTAGTATTTATATCTACGTAGAAATAAATTGTTTCTCATATGAAAATTTTTTGCTATAAAATATCATATATCTGAACTTCCCTAATCCTAGTATGTTTCTTATATTGGAGGATGAGATTGCTTTATATTTTGCCAAGCTTAAATTTGTCCAGTGTTAAAGTCTGTCGGTCAGAAATTTGTTTATATTTGAATAAATAATTTCAGATTTTGCAAAATTCTTGTGTACGATCGTGGTGATTTTGTGTGTGTGCGCGAGAGAGTTTGGCTGTCTGTGATAAGTTTGTTTATTTAAGTACATTTGTCTTCTTCGACTTTCGTCTTCAAGCGTCAATAGCTTGGAGAACGGTTTCTATGTTTTCATGATGTAGATATGTAAGTGTGATTGTTAAAATCCAATAAATACCTGAGCATGGGTAAGAAATTTGATAATATGTGTACATATGTACATATGGATCTACAAATTAATTTTATGTATGTACATACAAATAAGTCTGTGGCTCCCTGTTTAAATACATTTGTTAGTCATGTGAGGTCTTTTATTGTTGTTGTAAATATTCGCTTGGCCTTTTGTGTATAGATGTGAAATATCTCCATAGTTTTTTTATTTGAAATTAAAAAGCGTTCTTTTAATTGTTAGATGTATTTACTTACTTAAAAGTTTGTTAGGAGTTTCAGTTTTAAGTAAAATTGAATTCCTATCTAGTTGTAGTAACTATAGTAGAAATATTTAATATATTTTATTTCCATTTGTTTAAAGTTGATGTAGCCTATATGTAAACGTTAGAAATTTTTCAGTGTAAGATTTTTTCCAACCATAGTCTTTTTTCTTCACCTTTTACATATATTTTAGAACACCTTGCATCGGCTTTTAAAAAATGACAAACGCTTTGAAATGAAACTGATCCAGCAGCCCAGCTTAGGTGATGATAGTTTTTTGTTAACCACTTTGCTTCTCTTTTCTTTTTAATTGATAAACATTTAAAATCAAATGGTGATTTTATAATGAAATTGTTATACTCATTATTGTTGAAAACATCCGCTACTCCTTTTTGTAATGAAAATCATTAGAATTAGTTTTGAAACCTTACACGTCTATTAAAACCATTTTTTTTTATTCATATTACTTAATTTATAAGATTTTCCGGACTTCCTTCCTGAGGTCCTTATTGCTTGCTGTTTCAAATTTAATTTTTTATCAATTGGTCCGCTATAGAATAAAAGGAGCTTTTATCTTAAACTCTGATGCAGTTACAAGCGCTTGAAATTCTTTCATATACGAGTAGTAGCTTTGTTGGAATCTTAGATATATATCATATAGAACTGCATAACGTTCATGTTTAAATTTTATGTTAAGATCATCATATGGATATGAGACTGAATTTAAATGTACTTTTAAATTAGTCAAATCACAATGAACAAACTTCTTTTCTTCTTGAAAAGTGATCAACAGAAAACGAAGTTTAACATATTAACTGTAGTTGTTCTAAGAAATTTTTGGGTAAAGGTTCCCTATGATCTGCATTAGCAAAAGTGAAATGCGCATAGTATCCAGCTAAACCCCTCAATAATCAATTTCAATGTATTTTTATTAAAAAAAATATTTTACTTGATAAGTAAAATAAAATTTTAAACTTAGAAAACGAAGTCGTTTTCTGTGAATTTAGGTCTATCCTCTCGACGGTTCCTCTAGTATACAAGCTAGGAAATAGACTATTTGTTTATTTTATGAAGGGTGATCACCTATGCCTTTATTTGATGATCTAGATGATATATTTTTTGTTTTTCTCATGGTATTAAAGTTTAGAGATTGTATACATATTTCTCCTATGTTTAAGTATGCTTTGTCTTCATGTCAGACAGGCTGTATATATCAGTCGGTCAGTCAGTCTCTTGTTTTATTTATTTTTTTCTTCTGATGTATCACTACTTTTTTTGATTTTACTACTTGAAATAGAGAACATTAATATAATTTTTAAATCCATTATTTTTAATGAAAATATATACATATGTGAGTGTGTACATATGCAAATGTATTCACATCTACATACATATATGCGAATATATGTATGTATGTGGAAATTAGTTTACATACAAAGAAATAAATGTTTAATAAACAAATATTGCACCAAATCGATCTTCAGTCACCTCCACCATGAATTCAGCCTAGGTGTTTTCATATAGTGCCAGAAACATTGGAATATCTACGTTTGATTTTTGCTTCAAATATTTCTACATCAGATTTGCTGGTTGACCCCTTGAAGTTATTGTTGGTGTTGTATTTTGAGTTGTATCGGATTCAGATATTATGATTTCTCACTTAAAAGAAGTCCTCATCACCTTCTATCAGGTTTTTATATTTTTCTAACATGCATGTCTTAGCATGCTTTTGTCGATAGTGACGCAAGCGTCCTAGATGTAGTGGTGTTTCAGTTAAAAATCTATACTATTAGAATTTACGATTTCGGTCTTTTTATTCTTTTACAAAGTAGATACATATTTATGTATTTCATTTAGCATAGAATCATAATATTTCTTTCCTTACAAAATTATGTGACGTGCGGAATTCTTTAAAATTTGCATGCTTCGGCATGCTTTCAATATTTTTTCTGTAAATTTATTTAATACTCATACAGATACAGATATAAAGTAAGATCTGCTTATATTGCATTTTACAATTTATGTATGCTTCAGCATGATTCCAGTTGAAGTCGATATTTATTCAGTAAGTTTGTTTGATACTAATTCATACACATATACATTCTTAAAGATTGGAAATCTAAGTCCAATTTATGTAGTTTATCTATATTTTCTAAAGATTTGATAGCTATAGAAATGAATAGAGTGAATATCTATTATAACAGCCTATGGGCATATTTTAAAATTTCGCTTGCTAGAGCTTTCGAAATGGAAAATGTACAATTTTCACTATAAAAAGTGATAATGTTATGTGTTACTGAATATTACACTGTGTTCTAATTTATTTTGAACGCTTAAGTTTTCATAATATTTCATACAGGCCAACAAGTTTAGAGAATTTCCAGTATATTAAGTTAATTATCTTTCTTAAGACCTATCATTCCTAATCATTCCTTCAAAAATTCAAACCAAACTAGATTTTTCCTGTTTAATTTTATTTTTTACTTTCATTAAATTTCAAAATTTTGTTCATCTTCAAATTCCTATATTTAGCAGCTTTTTCTCATTTGTTGAGTTAACTTTAATAGGAAACATTTTACAGTATATCCCGTTTAATTACCCCACGCTTAATTACCTTTCACGCTTATTTACCTCGATTTATTAATCCCCGTTTTTTTTGCTCTCTTTTTCTAACAAAACCCCACGGTTAAATAACTTTCGCTTAATTACCCAATTCGGGTAATTACCTCGAATGTTTTATCCCGAAAATAAAATTTCCGTTAAATTTCCTACTACCCAAAGTACTTATTGGCTACAACTCTAAAACTAAATACACCACATATACTCTTTGATACAACCAAGTTTATTTATACTTGTTAATCGTACGTATGTGTGTGTATGCTTTTGTTTGTTTTGAATTTACAAAGTGAAAAGAAAAAGAAAGGAAAATTTGTGTTTATTGCGAAATTTACAGCCTACTGAAAATTATTTTATGTTTTAAAAAATGGCTCCACGGAATACATCTTTAACGATTAAGCAGAAACTTTTGCTGATTTCTTTAGTGCAAAAAAAAGAAAAGACAAAACATCAATTGGCTGTAGAATTCAAGTGTGACATTTCAACAATTAACCGAATCATGAGAAATGAGGCAAAAATTCGCGAGGTAGCAGATTCAAACAAGAACGTAGAATTGAAGCGCTATCGAAAATCAAGTCATGCAGATGTAGAAAAAGCCCTCACGATATGGTTTAACAAGATGCGCCTCAAGAATGCTTTCATAGCCAAATATTGATGAATAAAGCAAAGGAATTTGATATAAAAATGAATTCAGACTTTGAGCCAAACAGTGGTTGGTTGTGGAGGTGCCAGAGAAAATATAAAATTCACAGAAATGCATGGAGAAAGTAACGAAAATGATCGTGAAGGTGCCCGAAGTTTTCTGGAAAGTAGCAATTTGTCCTCAATTCTTCAAAATTATACTCCTGATAATATATTCAATGCTGATGAGAGTGGTCTTTTTTACAAAGTTTTGCCAAGCGGAACATTCGCTCGAAAAGGGGACCCTGTCAAAGGCAATAAATCCCAAAAACAACGTCTAACACTTTTATTTTTGTGCAACTCTACGGGAACGTACAAGAAAGTGTATGCTATTGGTAAATTTCGAAATCCACGTTGCTTTAAAGGGAATAATAATCTTCCGGTACCATACTTCTCCAATCAAAATGCATGGATGACAAATTCTTTGTGGATGTCAATACTGGGAGAAATTGACAAAGAAATGGTTAAACAAAACAGGAAAATTGTGTTGTTCGTGGACAATGCATCATGTCACAAAATCACAGGTGTTTTACAAAATATAAATGTACAATTTTTACCCCCTAACACAACAGCACTGATTCAGCCCCTTGACCAAGGCATTATTCATTCTTTTAAGTCAAATTATCGGCAGATTATGATAAGAAAACAAATAGTTTCTTCAGAAAAAGGTCAACAATTACAAGAGTTCATAAAATCAATAACAATTTTACATGCTTTATATTACGTGAAACGAGCTTGGTGGCTTGTCAAAGAAGACTCCATAATAAATTGTTTTCGTAAGGTAAATACAATAAGATCATTTTCTTTTTTAATTGATTTTAATGGAAACAATTTTCAGGCAGGTTTTTCCGTTCACGAACAATTGGTCGATGAAGTTAACGAAACCTTGATCGATGTAACTACAGCATCATACAATTTTGAAGAATATGTCAGTTGTGATGAAAATCTGCAATGCTATGGCTTACTAACTGAATACCAAATTCTTGACGGATTGGATGACAGCGCTGAAAATTTGTCTGAGGATGAAGTTCTTGCCGTAGAAAAACCAATAGTTCCGAGTTTTAAGGAAGCGTTGGTAGCCGTTGATGTCTTACGTCAGTATTACAAATATCGAAATTATGAAACCGACGAAATCGAAAATTTAAAAACGACAATTTTTAAAAACGAAATATGTAATATGTCTAAGAAAAAAATTACGGATTATTTCAAATAATCATCAATTGACTTTTTTTTAGTATGTACAAACATATGTTTATACAACGTACATAAACAATTGAATATGTACATTAGTATTCACATTTTCTTGAAACTTTTATTTTACTATAATACATTTTTTTGTTTACGTTTTTGTTTGTTGAGTTGTGTTTCTATACTTGTTTACTTTTGTATGTGGTATGAATTATTATTATTTAATAAAATATTTCAGTTTGTTTCATAAACCTGTTTTTAAGTAATTACAGACAACATATTTTGATTTTTTTTTATGTACTTAAACATATTCGACTAATTGCCTCTGATGAGGTATTTAAATGTATTCGTCTAATTGCCTCTAACGAGGTAAATATGCGTTTTCGTCTATTTGCCTCTTATGAGGTAATTATACGAGTTCGAGTTTAAATTCTTTCCCCGCATAATTACCCAAAAATCTTGTAAATTTTAGCGAGGTAATTAACTGGGGAATACTGTAATAGTGAGATGAACTTTTATATTGTATACGAGTACATTAAGTAATTCTTTGTATATTGCAATACACTTATATGAACCATCATCACATCATTCCTTTTATTGATCTATTAAATCATTCTACTATAGGTGCTTTTATATTGAATAATATTTATTCTTCTATTTAGACATGAATCTAAGTGTTTATTAAAAAATTCTCTGAGACCACCTGTTTGTACGTTTTTTGGTACTCATTCCAATTCAAAAGTATTTTCCATTGCCTTGGTATTTTCGAGTGCACCTTTTATTTTCAGCAGTACTGACCATATAAACTTTGAGAATGTAGCAATTACAGTCTACAAAAATCAATAATTTATATTTTCTTTAGAATAGCTCCCCATTTTTACTAAATCAGCTTACCAAATACCATATACATATATCTATTATTATATTTCTACAATACACAACCAATTTTCGATATTGCTGATGGAGTTTATTTACTAAATGTCTTTTTAAAGACGTTGAGTTGTTTTACAGATTTTTTTGGAGGGTGTTATGATTTACTTGATGCACCTTCCGAGTAGTAGGGAACTGCCAATTCGGCCGCAATTAAAATTGTTAAATTGTGGCTGAAATTGTGAAATTTGGGTAATTAAAATTTGAAAATTTTAAAATTCTTGGAAATTTGATACCTACGAGGGTGGTTCAATAAGTCCGTCCGATTTTTTGTTTACATAAGGAGTTTTTTGTTTACATAAGGAGTTTTTTGTTTACATAAGGAGTTTTTTTATTATTACTACATACGAGGGCGGTTCAGTAAGTCAGGTTTTTTATGACCGTGGGAATTTATATGTATGTATGTTTGTGGGGTGGATTAAGGGGTTTCATAAGATTAAGATTTCATAAGTATACATATATGCTGACTGGAAAATCATGAAAATGATTTTTCCTAATACCAACGGGAAAATCATGAGATGATTTTTCCTAATTAATTAATTTTTCCTAATGCCGACGGCAATGCATGATAATTTTTCCTAATGCCTACGGCAATGCATCATTATTTTTTCTAATGCCTACGGCAATGCATGATAATTTTTCCTAATGCCTACGGCAATGCATGATTATTTTTCCTAATGCCTACGGCAATGCATGATTATTTTTCCTAATGCCAACGGCAATGCATGATTATTTTTTTCAAATGCCGACGGCAAAACATGATTACTATATTTCTTAATGCCGACGGGAAAATGATTTTTCCAAAGGGAAAATTACCAGTGTTGCCAGACTGTAGAAATTTGTTATCGTAATACTATATCAGTAATATCAGAGAAAATAGATTTGATGACTACTAGGCGATTCTCATATGAATAGTGGGAATGTGTTTGTGTGATTTCCTAACGCTATAAATTATTTATCATACCGACATTTTATGATGTAAAATGTTCTCATGTATGTGAACACCCTAATGCTTGTGTGTGGGTGGTCCAGCTTGATTGTCGCTGGTAATTTTATATTTTGTTTATTTGTTTAAGAAATATTTATTTCACAACATTGTGAAATTCATGAATGTGTATGTATGTATGTATGTATAAATGAATGTATGTATGTATGCATGTATGAATGTATAAATGAATGTATGCTTGTATGAATGTATAAATGAATGTATTAATGTGCGATCGTGAGAACTTGTGCGTGGAATATTTTATTGAATACATTTATATTTTGCAACGTAATCATTTTCTTTGTCAACGATTATTTTAAAGCAGAGGATTTTCAACTAAGTACAGTCATCAGCAGAGAAACAAAAAGTATAAATTTGCAAGTAAGCAAAAAAGTTAACTTCTCCTCCTCCCCACGTCCTTCTATTCCCTTTATGTCGTTTGTATTTGAAATAAGAAAACACTTGTACATTCTTTTATTTTGTATACATTTATTGTTAAAAATTTTTTTAAATTTTATAATAATACATACATTAATATTTTAAAAAGTAAAAAGCTCATTTAAAGCAAGACATTTCTTTTGTTAGTAAAATTGCATTTTTTTTAATGCGCATACACCAAATTTATGATAATTACAATAAAAATATTCTGGATACTTGATTTCCATTTGTTTAAAGTTGATGCATCCTATATCCTCAACGTTAGAAATTTTTCGGTGTAAAATTTTTTCCAACCATAGTATTTTTTCTTCACCTTTTACGTAAATTTTAGAACATCTTGCGTTGGCTTTTAAAAAATTGCAAACGCTATGAAATGAAACTGATCCAGCAGTCCAGCTTAGGTGATGATAGTGGTTTTATAATGAAATTGTTATATTCATAATTGTTGAAAACAATCGCTACTTCTTTTGCGATGAAATCGTTTGAATTCGTTTTGAAACCTTGTACGTCTATAAAAATTATGTTATTTTCCATATTATTCAATTTATAACACTTTTCGAACTTGTCCTTTGATGGGTATATATTCTATTATACGATCATGAATAAGAATGCAGTAAGCTGATGTCTTTGCTGCAATATTAGTTGCTGTTTCTGTTAGGATGTTTTAAATTCAAAGGTCACTTTATTAATAATTCATGTGATTAATGCTAAAAGTATTTGATACAGTTAAAAAAGTATTTATCAGATATTCTTCTTATAATGACATTTGCAATAAAATGGTAGTAGGGTTTCCATTACATTCGTGTTGTATGTATTCGTAATCGATAACTTAACATACCACCGCTCAACACGAATATAATGTTTACAAAGAAAAATAATTCTATTCACTTGCAACAACTTTAAATCCCATTAGCTGTGTAAAATGTAAATGTTTTACTTTTGATAAATTTTTTGTTAGTATGTCTGCTATCATGTCATTAGTGTTTACATACTTAAGATCTATAATTTTTTCTTTTAATAAGTTTCTTAAAAAATGATATTTAATATCAATGTGTTTACTTGCTGCATGATGTGTTGGATTTTTCGCTATCTGTTGGGCACTTAGGTTGTCGCTGTTGATAACGGTTGCGCTTTTAAAATCGTTCAAACCAATTTCAGAAGTGAGCGTAGATACAACGCCTCTCTTGCTGCTACCGCCAAAGCTACGTATTCAGCTTCAGTGCTGCTCAAGGCCACACACCTCTGCTTTTTCGATTCCCACGTAAAACTGCAACCAGATAACATATATACGCAGCCTGTATACGACTTCCGGTCTAGTGCATTGCTGCCCCAATCTGCGTCGACAAACCCCTCAATTGGTTTTCCAGTTTTACGATAATGGAGCTTAAATTCAATTGTACTCGATAGGTATCTCATAATATGTTTTAATCCGGCTAGATGTTCTTTGTGAGGGCTTTTATTACACTGCGAAAGCTTAGAAATTGAATGGATAATGTCAGGTCTGGTGGATATTCCGACGTACATTAATTCTCCTACCATTCCTTGGTAATTCGTTGGGTCGACTTTATCGCAGTCCTTATTTTTGCAATAAACTTGGAATCCTGCATCCAAAGGGGTTGATGACGATCTGCATTTTTCTAACATATTACGCTGTAGTAGATCCTTAATATATTGTTTTTGGTGTAAGTAAATATCTCCCAAATCTCCATCTCGTTCTATCTGCATACCCAAAAAAAATTGTAGCGGACCTTTATCAATGCATTCAAAACTGTTTAATATTTTCTGTTTTATTGCATTTACGTTATCGATGGATTTGCTAGCTATGATGATATCATCTACATAGATTCCAATCAAATCAACACAACCATTTATATTGCTTTTGTACAAGCAAGGCTCACTTACACAGGACTTAAAGCCAATAGATGTTAATACCTCATCTAATTTAAAATTCCACTCTCTGCCTGCCTGTTTTAACCCATATATGGCTTTTTTTAGTTTTAAGACAAAATTTGGATTTTTAGCGTCTACAAAATGTTCTGGTTGATGCATATATATTTCATCGCTTAACTCTCCATTTAAGTAAGCAGTACATATATCCATTTGGTGTAAGTACATATTATGTTCCACCGCTAAAGCTAGTAATAAGCGTATGGTGGAATATTTTAGAACGGGAGAAAATGTTTCTTTATAATTTACACCATATTTTTGGGAACAGCCTTTGGCTACTAGCCTAGCTTTAAACTTTTCAACCTCACCATTTTTGTTCTTTTTTAAACTAAACACCCACTTAGAACCGATAGGTTTATGACCTTTTGGCAAACTAATTAGCGTCCATGTGTTTTTATTTAAAAGGGATGTATATTCCTTCTGCATTGCGTTTAACCACTCGGTAGAATATTCACTACTTAACGCTTGATCAACACTCAAGGGTATCCATGGACAATTGTTGTTAATTTGCAATGTATTAGCAGAACTATAAACCTGTTTTGGCCTACCTGGTCTCCCAGTTCGAACAATTTTTGGCCTGCCACGAGCAACACTAGGACTTTCAGTGTCATTATAATCGCTCATTTCATCTATGCTCTCAAATTCATCGTTTTTGCTACTTTCGTCTTCACTATCGTGTGTTAAGCCGCTTTGAATCCCATTATCACCAGAACTTTCTGCTTCACCACACTCATCTACTTTTTCTTCAGTACATTCCCCGCTTTGGATAGCATTGTCACCAGCACTTTCTGTTCCCCCACTCTCATGTTTTATTTCAGCACATTCCTCAGCAGATACATTTTCGACATTTTGTTTCATATTGTTATTTTTACGCAACTCCACTGTAAATAAATCAGAGCAATTAATTGAAATTTCTTCTTCTTGTTCATCAAAATCATTCTCCAGAAAAACTATGTCTCTTGCTACTACAATAGATTTTTCCGTTTTACTATAAAGCCTGTAAGCTTTTGCTTCTTCAGAGTAACCCACAAATACACAAGGTTTACCTTTTGGATGAAATTTTGCTTTAATTTTCTTATCGAGCACGACTGCACTACAACCAAATCTGCGGAAATATTTGACATTGGGCCGTCTGCCGTACCACAACTCAAATGGTGTGACGTTTGGGAGTAATTTAGTTGGGCAGCGGTTCCGTATATAAACTGCCGTATTAATAGCTCCAGCCCACAAAAATCGGGGAATTTTACTCTCTTCAAGCATACATCTCGACATCTCCGTCAGCGTTCTATTTGCCCGCTCTGCCACACCATTTTGTTGGGGTGTATAACTTACACTTGTTTGTCGTTTAATACCATGATCATCTAAAAACTGTTGGAACTCATTGTTAATGTACTCCTTCCCGTTGTCGCTTCGTAGATTTTTGATTTTACAGCCAGTTTGCGTTTCACACATTTCTTTGTATTTCTTAAACACACTGAGCGCATCGGATTTTCTCTTTAGGAAGTATACGGCAATGTACCTGGAGAAATCGTCTATGAATGTTATGAAATAAACGGAACCTCCCAATGAACTCACTCGTATTGGTCCACAAATATCTGTATGGACAATTTCCAACAAACTGTTTGTTCGTATATGAGTATACGTTTTAAACGGTTTGCGTGTAATTTTACACAAGCTACAAATTTTGCACGGACTTATATTTCGAAAGCTTACATTTATACCGTCAACTATTTTATTTTTTTGCAAGTTTTGTAAATCTTTATAATTTAAGTGGCCGAAACGAGAATGCCAAATTTGGCATTTTGTCATTTTATTTTCACTTACTGCCATTGCTTTTTCCTTATACATGACTTTTGCAAAGAATATGTCATTTTTTAAATTCGCCTCAAATATATGGTTGCCGTCTTTCATAATAACTGCCTTATTACCGGCAAAGTTTACTGTGAGGCCTTTACTTAAAATTTTACTCACTGAAAGAATGTTTGTGTGTAGTTGTGGTATGAACAGAACATTATTGAGTGTAATGCTGGTATATTTTGATTCGAGTTTGACATTACCGATGCCTCTAGCCATTACGCTCTTACCTGTTGCTAACATTACTTCTTGTTGTATGGTTTTTACCTTTGTAAATGCAAAATAATCTTTGCACATATGTGAAGATGCGCCACTGTCCAGAATCCAGCTATTTTCAGTGTTACTGAGTTTGGAATGATTTGCAAGAAACGCTACTGCTGCATATTTGTTGCTAACATCTTTGCACTGAGATTTTATGTGCCCCTTTTTTCCGCAACTGTAGCATCTCAAATTTTTGGTACGACGATGTACATCAGTTTTTTCACTGTGTTGAGTTTGAGGCCTGTTATTCCTAGAAACCTTAGCACTAGTTTTAACAGCAAACACGTTGTCGACCTTTTCTTGTCTGTCAGCTTTCCTATGCTCTTCTTCAAGAACTTTTACCTTAAGTTTTTCGAGCTTTGGTAGTACATCTTGAGCTTCAACAGCTACTACAAAGTTCTCCATCTCTTCAGGCAAACTGCATAGGAATAAAATACTTTGCATGTCATCTGTAATTTCGACATCTATCTCCTTGAGATCATCGATAATGCTGCAAAATCTGTTAATTTGCTCGGCAAATTTTTCTTCGTATTTAAAATGGAAACGAACCAATTTTTTAAACAAGTTAACCTTCCTGGCTGGACCCTTTGCTTGGTACAAACGAGATAAGGCCATCCAAGCAGAATTTGCTGTAGTACACTTCTTAATGTGCAATAGCTCCGATGGTTTGACACTTAAAATTATTGTAGCCAAAGCCTTTTGATCCGTCACAGCCCATGCTGCTTTTTCATCCGTTGACGCACCTGTCTTACATGGTGATATAATCACAGACCACAAATCTTGAGTCACCAATAGACTCTTCATTTGGATAGCCCATGTGCCATAATTATCACCAGATAACTTTTCAATTTGCGCCACAGATCCAGACATCCTTCAAAGTTATAATTATTTTAAAATTTTCAATTAAATTTTCAGTCAATTAAATTTTCAGTCCACGTGAAGACTGGGCCCATAACCTCTGTTAGGATGTTTTAAATTCAAAGGTCACTTTATTAATAATTCATGTGATTAATGCTAAAAGTATTTGATACAGTTAAAAAAGTATTTATCAGATATTCTTCTTATAATGACATTTGCAATAAAATGGTAGTAGGGTTTCCATTACATTCGTGTTGTATGTATTCGTAATCGATAACTTAACAGTTTCAAATTCTATTTTTATATCAATCGGTCCATTATTGAGTGATTCATGCTGATGACTGACATCTACTACAATAATAGGAGCTTTTGTCTTAAACTCTGATGCAGTTAGAAGCGGTTGAGATTCTTTCATATAGTAGCTTTGATGGAATCTTAGATACATATCATATAGAATTGCATAACGTTCATTTTTAAATTTTATGTTTAGATCATCATACGGGTATGAGACTGAATTTAAATGTACTTTTAAATTAGTCAAATCACAATGAACAAACTTATTTTCTTGTTGAAAAGCGATCAACACAAAACGGGGGCGTTCTCTATTTGCAGCCAGTTTAACATTCCAAATATGGCTAGTTCCTGTGTTTAATTGTGGATTAATATGACAATCCCAACTGCGAAATGCCATGGGTATAGAAGCACCATTGTTAATAATTTTAATCATATTCAATTTGCTAAGGTCAGATAATTGAACATGCGGTATTCTCCATGAGATGAGTGAAATTGTAAGTTTAGCTTTTTCAGTAGAAACACTCGAGCGTACAAGATCTTCGTCATTCTTATTGCGGAGGAGTATCAGTTCATGTTTTCCATTTAATATAACTTTGTTGTAGTCTTCAGCGAATCGTAGAAGCATTTTGAGAGGTACATAGAAATTGAAAAATCCATTTGCAAGAGTGACATCGTCAATTTTGTTCCATCCAGCATTTTGCATCACATTGCTTTCGTTTGGTGATAGAGAAACCAAATTTTTTATGGTGCTCGTGGCTCCTAAATATCTTGTATGATCAATTTCAATTCCATTAAGCTCATAGCGAATTTCATCAAATAGATATGCTACAAAGTTGTTTTTTAATTTAAAGTTCTCTGAAGAAGACTTAGGGCTATTATCATCGGTAACAAACCCCTCTACATAAATGTAGCTCTCACTGGGTAGCACGTATAAATCTTGATTTTGTATTGAAATTCTGATTTCATCATTATTGTTGTAAGATTGTAAGTATGGTACATATGTATGATAGTGCTTTTTGATTATATTCTCATCAGAGAAAGGTTTATCTAAGACATCTATTATTGAACTCATTTTGTCGTCAATTTAAAATTCAAGGACATTAGAAAATTTTTATTTGATGTTGTTAGTGCTTTCTGTTGAAGTGGTCGCTTTAATGTTCTTGTCGTTGTTACTGCTTTATTTTTCAATGTATTTGTGTTGTATATTAGCATTATTTAGTTGAACTCAAATGTATTCGTATTGTAATTTCCTCTCCTCGAAAATTATTTAAATCACCGTGTTGATCAACTACTCGCAGCGTTAGTGAACTTATCTCTCTGGTATTCACAGGTAAATAGATGAGATTTCTTGGAACCTCATCTATTTTATAGCCTGGAGGCACATTAATCGGAAATTCATGAAGTGTATGCGATTTGGAGTTATTCATATATGTGTTAATAGCGATACTACTTTCAATTCGCAAGAGATTCACTTTAAAAATATTAACTGGAAGATCTGAGTAATAATATTTGTTTGGTGTTAGGATTTTGCTATTGAATCCTAAAAGTTTTCCAATTGTGTTGTCTTTATTAAAATATACAGGATCTTTAGAACTATTAACTTTAACTTGCATTGTATTGTTATTGGCTTCAATAAAAATCTTATTTTATGGACAGAGTCTTCTGTATTGCTCTTGTATAAAATCTACAATATCATTCAATTCGTAAGATCCAATTGGTATTTCAATTGTATGTTCCCCTATATGAAACATATTGTTGTAGGTGTCTACATTTGGAATGCTGTTGTATGAATGAAAATCAGTTAGAGCACACTCATATACACCATGTAATTCAATAGGAGGAAAGGAACTAGCAGATAATTCTGATGAGTTAGAGCTCAGAGTAAGTGTTATTGACATTATAACTGTCTGATTACAATTAAATAAAGTTTAGTACAACATATGGTTTATAAGCATGATTTACATATTTATTTCATTTTCTTATTTTAAAATTAACATTAGTTTCTTAATATTACTGCTATTGTTGTTGATGATGGTATTCAGCTATAATATTTCGTTCTTACTTATCCAAGAATTGTGTTGATTAGAAAACCCCAACCATTTAACGTATGCCTCCTTTCCTTTAGTTTTAAGAACCTTTTCAACTAGATATGTATTTGGATATCTAGTTTTCGAAAGTTCTTCAGTATAGAATCCACCTTTAATAGGATTACCAAGATAATCTTCTAATATGAATGTTGTAGGATTTGTATTTTGAACTCTTGTAATTGTGAAAATTTCTGTAGCCCAATTTGGAGTATAACCTTTTTCAAATGTATGCTTATATTTGCTTATGCGTATATGATCTCCAACATTAAATTTCGACATTTTGTACATCTTCAAATGACTGTATACTGTATTTAGTAGCTTTTCCTCATTTGTTGAGTTGACTTTAATCGGAGACATTTTAATGGTGCGATGAACTTTTCTATTGTATGCATTAAGTAAATCTTTATATATATCAATCCACTTATATGAACCATTAAAGCTAAATTCTTTCCACATCATTCCTTTCAATGTTCTGTTAAATCGTTCTACTATTGATGCTTTCATACTGCTATATGTTGAGTAGTGATTAATGTTGTATTTATCCATTAATTTTCCAAAGTGTTTGTTGAAAAATTCTTTACCATCATCTGTTTGTAAGTTTTTTGGTACTCGTCCTAATTCTAAAATATTTTCCATCGCCTTGGTTGTTTCGAGTGCAGTTTTAGTTTTTAGTGGTACTGCCCATGCAAATTTTGAAAATGTGTCAATTACAGTTAACAAAAATCGATAATTTCTGTTTTCTCTAGAATAGATCCCCATTTCAACTAAATCAGCTTGCCAAAGATCATCTATTCCTTTCATTACAACTCTACGACGCATAAAAACTTTTCGAGCTTGCTTATGCAGTTCGTTTACTAAATTTCTTTTTGAAGACATTAAGTTGTTTTACAGATTTTATGGAGTGTTGTGATCTACTTGACGCACTTTCAGCTATTGATACAAACATGTAATTTTCCAATCTATAAATTTTCTCATTAAGCTGTTCAATTTGTTCTTCAAAGAATGTTTTAATTTGTAGAATGTCTTTTTGAATTTTATAATTTTCTTCTATATCTAATTTTATTTCGCGTTGTAGCTCTTCAATTTGCATTTGAATATCTTCTCGAATTATAGTATTATCTTCCTTAAAGTATGTTAATAATTTCTCTTCTAATTTTTCGATTTAAGTTTGCAGAAACAATTTATTGATAACATCGTTTTCCTCCAGAGCAGAGAAATGTTGCAAAACATTTTTGATTCTTTTGTTTTGGACATCAATGTTGTTGTTCGTATCCATAAAGAACCCCAGCAGTTTAGGTGCATTTTTCAAAGAAATTATGCTGCTAGTATCGTTTAAATAGTGTCCAAATTTATCAACAGACATACTTTATATACTTTATTAAAGTTAATGTATTATATTTGCTTCACGTAGTTCTTCAATAATTGATACAATCTCGTTATTGTGATTAGTATGACCTGCACCTTGTGATGCAAGCAGTAATCGAAGACGATCTACTAACTCATTTGGATCGTCCCAGTATATATAGTTTGGCTTATGGACGTTAAATTCCATCATTCAATCACCTAAATAACTACCTTTTGACTTAGATCCTGTTGATTCGTTTAAATTCTTCTGGTTTTTCTCGTCAATAAATTTCTTAATAATATGTTTGTATTTATATCCTCTAGTACCCTTAATTTGACCATCAGGTTTATAGTCCCTTCTATATGCATTAGTAGTAATTAAAATCTTTTTATAGATTTCGAGTTCAAATTTATCATAATTTTTTGGTATTTTATGAAACATTAGAATAGTCCTGGTGTTAGAGCCCATATTTGACCACCAACTTGTATTTTATCTTCATTAAGTTTGAGGTTACTATCACCAAATTTCCATTCATTATTGAAATCTTTATGTGGACCATAGTTTGTATCTAATTCATTTCTTCATTCCAAGGCTGATAAGTCAGTATAAGTATCTTCTGTATTGGAAGTCTGTGAGTAAAAATCATCATCATCATCCTCATCATCATGATTCTCAGTATTAGCATCATTAAACAAGATGGTATTATCGAATATTGTTCCTTCTGCTAGTTTCTTTGGTGTACTTGTCTCTATCTTGACTGATGTTTTTTCAGGTTTAAAACTTGTATTATTTTCAACTTCTGTCTTCATTTTACTTTCTTCTTTTATGGGAATTCTTTTAATATTTTTAGAACTATTTATGAATTCTTTGAGTGGTTCTGTTATAGGTTTAAATGTATCTCTTAGTTGTTCACGTGTATCTATTTCACCAGTTTTTATACTACGAAGCTTTTTCTTCAAGACATTTCTTGTCAACACCAACTGTTTTAACATTTTCTCATCCATGTTTAACAAATAAGAGGTATCAGCTATTAGATCAGGTATCAGCTATCAGATCAGGTTATCAGGACCTGGTCTGGTTTTCAGATCAGCTTATCAGGACCTGGTCTGGTTTTCAGATCAGCTTATCAGAACCTGGTCTGGTTTTCAGATCAGCTTATCAGGACCGGGTCTGGTTTTCAGATCAGCTTATCAGGACCTGGTCTGGTTTTCAGATCAGCTTATCAGAACCTGGTCTGGTTTTCAGATCAGCTTATCAGGACCTGGTCTGGTTTTCAGATCAACTTGTCAGGTATCAGATGAGGTTATAGCAAATAGGTGTATCAAGTTTAAAGTTAGATTAATAACTAAAGGTAATTTTTTATGAGTAGTTGCTTATATAGTTATGAAATAGTCAAATTGCTTTCTGTAGCGACCATCGTTTAATTCGTTATCTTTGCTTATCATCAAAAATCCATATTTATCCTTCCAACATTCTCGACAAATTTTTTGTTACTTTTCATAACTCATATCGCTGGCAACATGATCCTTATAAGCATGCTTCATATTTGTCTCATCTTGCTTAAACATTTATAGTAACATTTGCATTGTGTCTTATTAAATGCTTGGAAATTCTGGTATAAGTTTGACACAGGTAGAATGAATCAACATCCCTATGTCGCCCCATACAAAAATATGTACGTATATTATTCTGCTTTTCACATGCAACATCATCAAATATCATAATTGAATTAGTTTTAGCTTCGTCAGGTGGAATAACTGATTCATTATCGGTGAATGTAAAATACCCCATACCTTTAATTGGTGAAATTAGTTTCTTCAGGTATTCATATTTAGGTTGATAGAGAGATTTTGAGTATAAATAGATGTTTTCAAACTTGAGTCCATTAGGGCTTTCTAGCAAGCCAATCATAACATTAGTATTTCCACAATTTGATGGTCCCACTATTAGAGCACGAATAGAATTTGGTAAGAGAGGACTATGCTTTATTTTTGAACTGATGTTCACTGAATCATCAATATTACGAACTAAAATATTTTTATGTTGTTTTACTAACTGCATTTTTGTAACTAAATGCATTTCATATATATTACCTCTTATATAGGAAAAATTAGATAATATGGTTATACGATATCAGAAAACTTTTAGTCATAAAAACACCGTCGTTGGAGGAGGTCTAGTAGACAAAATAATAAACTCTCTACCTGTTGAACTGCATCTACCTGGATATCAGTACTGTGGACCTGGAACAAAACTACAAAAACGTTTAAATCGAGGTGATAAAGGAATTAATTTATTGAACTCTGCGTGTAAAAATCACGATATTGCTTATTCCAAAAATAAGGATTTAAGTAGCAGACATAAAGCTGATAAAATACTTGAAAACTCCGCTTGGGATCGAGTTTTATCAAAAGATAGTAGTCTTGCTGAAAAATCATTTGCATATATGGTTACTAACGCAATGAAAGCCAAAACAAAATTTGGTATGGGTGTGGAGAAAAAGAAAAATGTAAAAAAGAACAAACTAAATGTTAAAACAGTATTTAGAACATCAGTTAGAGCTGCAACAAAAATACTAAAAAAAACAAAAACCATTAGATATTAACTCAGCTATTAAAATTGCACGAAAAACTATTAACAAGTCATTAAAAGGAAGAAAATCTCAAATTATAGTACCACGTGTGATACGTGTCCCAAAAATTGGTGGTTTTTTACCTCTAATACCGATTTTAACTGCTCTGGGTGCAATTGGTAGTCTAACAACTGGAGGTGCTGCCATAGCTAAAGCTGTAAATGCAACAAAGAATGCTAAAAATCAACTTGATGAAGCAACTAGACATAATAGAGCGATGGAATCTATAGCAGTTGGAAAAGGACTTTACTTAAAACCATATAAAAAGGGTTATGGTTTAGTTCATAAAGAGGAATCAAAAAACTCTTAGAGATGCTGCCCAACAGACCACTTTCTGATGTGAACCTAAACCGTTTCTCTATAAATATTCCATATTTTAGAGGTGTTTTCATGTTGAATACTCTACCAAAACGAACAAAGAAAATTGAATGTGGAATAATCAATTTAGATGTATCAACAGGACCTGGTACACATTGGGTAGCATATTATAAAAACATCAATGAAAAAGAATATTTCGACAGCTTTGGAAACTTACAACCTCCTTCAGAAGTAGGCAAATATCTTGGTACAAATATAAAATACAACTACAATCAACATCAGAATTTTAATACATTTACCTGTGGATATTTATGTCTTAAATTTCTTTATGAAATAACTGAAAATATTAAATAAAAACACAAACATTTATATTTTACAAAACTCTTTAATGTCTTTTTATTCATAATTTAAAAAACGTAATTAATATAATTTATTGCCACACAGGATATTGGGAATTTTGAATTAGAAACTCACTCAGCTCATTCTCAACGATTAGGTTTTCTTCACCTTCTCTACTTAGGCAATATGATCCGCTCGAGAGATCTTTAATATCGTCATCTGTTAAAGTATTATATCGTTTAGGCAGGAACATTATATGTTTATCCATTTCAACTTTTAGTGTTGCTCCATATTTTGTTGTTACACGTTCCACATTTCGAATAGTATATTTCATGGACGTGTCAATGTCCTTTACGTGGATTAAGGTTTTGTTGTTTAGAGAATTAAATTTTGAAATTAGATTTGTTGTGGAGTCCATTTTTTTATTTAGTTCTTCTCACTTTGAATGTTTAACTGGAAATGATCTTAAAAGTAGCGATGATGACTTCAAGAAGGCTAATCGAAAATAATTATGGTGAAATAGTGAATAAGTGGGGGATAGTGATAGAGAGAAAGAGATAGTTATAGAGAGAAAAGGGTTAGAGAGAGAGAGATAGAGTGCTAAAAAGAAATATGGAATAGCGATGATAGTATAGATATTTGAAAAAATTTAAAGAACAAATTAGTCTTAAAAAAACTTTCCAACATTCATCATCATTCATTTATCAGCAAATAAAATCAGCCAAATTAGACGTACTCTAAACCAATTTATAAGAGATTTTGAAAGCTTCAGGCTTTTCGATCATTGGGAGATGATACAATTTTTCCAAAATATGCTGGATGAGAAAGAAGAATATGGTGTAATAGAAGACGAAGACAACACAGAAGGGCATTTTGGAAACTGCCCATGGTACGATCCGAACTGTGAGGAAGGACCTGATACTTGTAGATGTACAATATATTTTTTACGGAAAAGTATATTAGAACATCTAATAATTGGATACTATGAAATGTTTCCATCATTATAAATAAAATATTTAAGAAATTAAATTAAATGGTATTATTAACAGAAATAAAATAAAATAAAATTGTATTATTAAAATATTCCTTGTTTTGTATTATTTTTTCTAAAGGAAAATTAGGAATCATCTGTTCGAATAGAAAATAACAGAAACTTGCATATAGTGAAAAATATAAGGACTTATCCGATTATCTAAATTTTTGGTCTTTACGAAAATATCTAATGAAATTTAATGGAATTTCATAATATTGTGAAATTCAATTTTTCTTGTGCAGAACCTCAAAGAAAACAAGACTGTGCATGTTTAAGCGATATGAAAGCAAGAATTTGCAAATAAGCAAAAATAAAAAATTTTTTGATCCAACGAAGTAAAGCCAATAAAGAAATAAACACCATTCACATTTTCATTCATTTTTCAATATTTTATTTCAAATTTTTTCTTAAAAATTCATATAGATATGTAGAATAATTTTTCTTAAAAAATAAATAGGATTTTATTTACAATAATTTTTCTTATTAAATAAATATGATTTTATATACAACAATTTTTCTTAATGAATATGATTTTATTTACAATTTAAAAATTAACTAAAAATTAATTAATTTTAACAATTTTCTTGCATTCTAGCAATCTCATCTAGCAACATATCAAGTTCGTATTCAGGGTTAGTTTCCTTAATACGAAAATGATACCATGCATATGTATTAATGTTATTTGATCTAATTTTTCTCTTATCGTCTCCATAACTTAAGATTACCTTATTTAGTTGACTAGTATATATCTGATGTAGCTTAGATTTAAATGTTAACATATTATCATACACATTAGTCTTATTAAAAAAAACAATTTTTATAAGTAGCTAAACTATATTTATCTAATATGGCTCTCTTTACCCCCTTCGATTTTTTAACGTCATTTTGATTTTGTACACTGAATGAGTACATTTTTGATCGCAGCCCAACAAATTCTGTCATTATTTTACCGCAATTTTCATCCTTCATCATACCAATGACTTTTTTTTATTTACTAGTGGAAAATTATAAATATTGTCTGTAGGATAGTCCGATGTATCAAATTGTTCTTGTATGTCATTTTTTATGTCAGCGTAAAAGTCGTCCGTCTTTATTGAATATATAAAAGAGTCCGTGTCCATATAATTTGTCTTAAACTTAGTTGCATGTACCCGTAATGGAAATTATACATTTTCCATTTGGAAAGCTCCAGTACACAAAATCCTAAGTAAATTGGTTTATTGTAGCAGGTTTTGACTCTATTCATTTCGATAGCTACCAGATCTTCAGAAAATATAGATAAACTATGAAAATTTGGTTTTGATATCCAATCTTGGGCACGCAATTGATTAGAATTCGTTCTCTCCCAACTATTGACAATTTTAACATCTCTCCTCTTATCCACATTTTCCATTGTTTTACTATACACTGTATTATTGAGTAGTTTAAAAAAGTTTTGTTTAAATGCTAGAATACGATGAGTTTTCTTTAAAACTAAGCCATATTCTAAGCACTGTTTCAGAACTCTAAAGTGTATCACGTATGATTGCTTTGTAGAGAAATCGGTTATCAACTTGTTATACTTCGCTTGCATAGGTTTCTTATTTTCAGCGCAAAAAGGAAGATCATTATGCAAGTCGTGTAAATGAGAGGGATAATCCAACGTGACCTCATATACATAACCGTCTGTTCCATTATCAGCTATGCTGTGTGGATCCAGATTCAGCTCGTCTTGCGATAACCATCTGAACCCACCATGAGGAAGATATTCCGACATCGCCCAACCATAAAAATTGTTAGCGTCTAAATAGACGAGAAATTGTGAGAGCTTCTCTTTATCGAAATCTTCCAAGTATTTGTTATTCGCTTTCGAATATCTTTGGCTACACTGTACGATTCCCCCACGTATACCTTTTTTCATAAAATTGTACATGTCTATGTCTGTCAATAATTCTAATTAAATTTTTGTGTATTTGAGCATTGCATCCCAGGAAAGTCCAGGTGCTGTATAATATTGACATGGATCCAGCTCATAAATACCTTTACAAACTTTTCTAAAGTTCTCGAAAATATCTGTCAGTAAGAGGACATCTGTTTTTAAGTAAAGTTCCATGTAATCTTTCATAGTTTTGCAACCAAAAGTATTCCATACCTCTACAGCATGTGAGTATTCCTCTAAAGAACACTCTTTATTGTTCAACTTATTAAAGAAATCACTGCGTGAAGGCAGCTGACATTCATCTAATTTTTGGAATGAATTTAGGTACTCATAGGGGAAAATAGCTTTTTTCTTAATAAGCTGAAATTCTTTTTCTGACTGAAATAAGGACCTTATAGTGCTGAAATCATTATCCGACAAATTGCAGACTAATGATTCCAAACTCTCAGCCATAAACCGCATTGTATTAAGAAATCTTATTTCGAGCTTATGGCCATCACTCATTACTGTAAATTGGGAGAGGGATATATAAAGTTCCTTATTGAGAGGGAGTACTTTCAGTTGCATTGAAATTTCACCTAGATCTTTAATAAAAAGATGTGAGTCATAATTTGAGTAATTGTGAAAGTAAACTGGTATAAACTTGGGGATTTGGTAATTTAAATTACAGTTATTGTGGGCTGCACCTCTATATTTACCACTAATGTGACAATGATCTCTAACGCGATCTTTACCTAGAAATTTTTGACAAATATGACAATTCACCGCACTATAAAAATTATAAATATCAGAAGGGGATAAAGTATCCATTTGTCTATTATTTACTAAGTGACTATTGTATATATCCTCACAGTCTTTAATTAAATATGATACAAATTTTTTTGAGGCATCTTTTCCTGTGTATATCCTTAATTTATCTAACTTATTGCTATGGAGACACTTAATATAATAGCTAAATGCACAAGGAGTGTGCTTTTTGACTAGACTAGTTTTATTACTTACACTATTACTAACTTCTTCCAAGATGCATTCGAAGTCCGCATATACCACGAAGGGTACATCCATTTTTCTTTGATGTCCCTTGAAGCTCAGAATTGCATCCGGACCTGATGGCATAGTTGTAACAATTTTACCGCACTCCGCCTTATGATTTGTCATACCATTTTCGATGTGGGTGTACTGGAGACAGCTGTTGCAGAAATGTAGTTCGTGTCCGTTCTTTGTTATCTGATTCCTTAAAAGCCTGTGAATGATAAAAAATAAATAAAAGTTTATAAGTTAAATGTACATAGTATAAAGTATATAAACAAGTATTTGTATCCTTAAAATAAAAAGTTGTATATTTTTTAACTTACCTTGATATATTCTTTATCAATATGTAGTGATGACCTGCAGCATTCTCTAAAAGTAGTAAGTTGACGTGGTTCACTTTCTCGTCCTTGGTCACATAATAAGGACCAATGATCTGATCTGCTCCCTCATCATACCCAAATACGTTCACACTTAAAGTCGGATTGTTTGCCTCAAACTCTTTGATTAAATTTTTGAAATTCTTTGAGCTTAAATTTTTGAAATTTAACGCTACACCATTTCGCGTAACAATCGTCTCTGCAGCAATGTCCTGGATATTATACGAGCTGCAACGTCTTGCATCATGATATTTGGTTGTATCCATTGCAGCAATCAGACACCACTTGAAGCAATATTCATCATCGTTCTGTATGTTGATGCAGGCAAATCTTCTTACAAGTTTTTCAGGAGTGGATATCCAATTCGAGCCTTTGACGAGCGACGATTTGTTGATGTTGATTTCTGCTCGGACTATGCGTGATAAAGTCCAACGAGAATCTCGCTCTTCGAATTCGGACATTTTGGTTGAAATCTCCTCAACCTGTTTATGCAATATTTCTTCTATATTGTCTGCCTTTGTCAGTAAACTCATTTTGGCTACATGTGATATTATGCACAACTCCAATTCCTCTCCAACAATTTTTATATACTCGGCCACAATACTCACATGAAATTTAATTATTGTATGTTTAGTTAAATTCATTTGAAGTCTCTCCATAAAAATATTTTTGTTTTCCTTAATAAACTCTTCCAAGAGAAGTTGGTCTTTTTTATTTAGAATTGCATATGTGGCGATATGATTTTTGAAGGCTTCCGATATTTTATAATATCTCACATTATTTTCTTCTGTCCTGACATGGGAAGTACTCATTGGAGTTGGCAGAGTTTCTTCTCCTATTTCCTCTACATCTACTTCTCCATCACTTTCCGGTAAAGTTATGTCCATAGCATCGTTGTATAAGGTCCCTCCAAGGATATCCACACCTTGTTGTTGAGCTTGTTGTTGTTGTTGCTGCTGGTGCTGCTGCTGCTGCTGCTCTTGTTGATGATAAGTATGTGGTTGCCATTGCATCAAATTGGAATACTGCTGCATTTGATTATCTGGTGTGACGGGATTATAATTGTAACTTGGATACTCATATTGCATTGGTACTCCTGATCCCAAAAACTGATTAT
Organism: Nowickia ferox; assembly: GCA_936439885.1. Taxonomy (NCBI): domain Eukaryota; kingdom Metazoa; phylum Arthropoda; class Insecta; order Diptera; family Tachinidae; genus Nowickia; species Nowickia ferox. Next base: position 64,585,085 of record OW387023.1, on the reverse strand, counting down.
TCCATGACATTGATGTAGGGTAACAGTTAGGCATGCCGTATTGTTGATGATTCATTGGTAGTTGATATTGAGGGTATTGTAGAGAAGGGTGTTGCTGATGATGAAATGTATTTAGCTGCTGTTGATGATTTTGAAGAGATGTCTGCGGTTGCTCTTGATTTCTGTCCCGGCTTACGATCTCTTGATCCTGCACACTATGATTTTTAACATGGTCCAAAAAGGACTTTTGGTATTTATATACCTTATGACATCTATTTCACATATATCCAGAAGAACTCATTTTTAATTAGTTTATAGAATTTATATTTGAATTTAACACAATTGCTGATGATACTACTTCTAAATACAATAAAGTACTGATGTGTTGGTTATAAAAGTTGGCGTATTTATACGAAAATTAGTTAGCAGTAGCCTTGCGGCATTCATAATTTTTATTTTTTGTTTCTCTGCTGATGACTGTACTTAGTTTAAAATCCTCTGCTTTAAAATAATCGTTGACAAAGAAAATGATTACGTTGCAAAATATAAATGTATTCAATAAAATATTCCACGCACAAGTTCTCACGATCGCACATTTATACATTCATACATTCATTTATACATTCATGCAAGCATACATTCATTTATACATTCATACATGCATACATACATACATTCATTTATACATACATACATACATACACATTCATGAATTTCACAATGTTGTGAAATAAATATTTCTTAAACAAATAAACAAAATATAAAATTACCAGCGACAATCAAGCTGGACCACCCACACACAAGCATTAGGGTGTTCACATACATGAGAACATTTTACATCATAAAATGTCGGTATGATAAATAATTTATAGCGTTAGGAAATCACACAAACACATTCCCACGATTCATATGAGAATCGCCTAGTAGTCATCAAATCTATTTTCTCTGATATAGGGTGTTTTTTATTGAGGTATAGAACTTTAAGTTGGCATCACTTTTTTAACTGGCGGCCATTTTGTCAGCTGTCAAGTGATTAATATTTAGTTTGGTTTGCCATTTCATCATGAACAGGTTGACAAAAGAACAACGCTTGCAAATCGTGCAAATTTATTTCGAAAATAATGGTTCAGTTAGCGAAGTTTACCGCAAGCTCCGTCCATTTTATGGTCGACATAATCGTCCATCAGAGCAATTAATTCGGTTAACCTGTCAATTGGCCACCAAGATCGTGTGATTTGACATCATTGGATTATTTTCTTTGGGGATATGTGAAGTCGCTCGTCTACGCCAACAAACCAGAAACGTTAGGGGACTTGGAAGCCAACATTCGTGGCGTTATTGCCAACACTCGAAAAAGTGGTTGAAAATTGGACCTGTAGAATTTTCTTTATTCGAGCCAGCCGCGGCGGCCACATACCCGAAATCATATTTAAACGTTAATGGCATAAAATTATCCTTCCAATAAAGCCAAATTGATGGACATTAAAACGATTTTCTTGTGTTTTATTTCAATTCGAAGTTCTATACCTCTAAAAAAACACCCTGTATTACTGATATAGTATTACGATAACAAATTTCTACAGTCTGGCAACACTGGTAATTTTCCCTTTGGAAAAATTATTTTCCCGTCGGCATTAAGAAATATAGTAATCATGTTTTGCCGTCGGCATTTGAAAAAAATAATCATGCATTGCCGTCGGCATTAGGAAAAATAATCATGCATTGCCGTAGGCATTAGGAAAAATAATCATGCATTGCCGTAGGCATTAGGAAAAATTATCATGCATTGCCGTAGGCATTAGAAAAAATAATGATGCATTGCCGTAGGCATTAGGAAAAATTATCATGCATTGCCGTCGGCATTAGGAAAAATTAATTAATTAGGAAAAATCATCTCATGATTTTCCCGTTGGTATTAGGAAAAATCATTTTCATGATTTTCCAGTCGGCATATATGTGTACTTATGAACTCTTAATCTTATGAAACCCCTTAATCCACCCCACAAACATACATACATATAAATTCCCACGGTCGTAAAAAACCTGACTTACTGAACCGCCCTCGTATGTAGTAATAATAAAAAAAACTCCTTATGTAAACAAAAAACTCCTTATGTAAACAAAAAATCGGACGGACTTATTGAACCACCCTCGTAGGTATCAAATTTCCAAGAATTTTAAAATTTTCAAATTTTAATTACCCAAATTTCACAATTTCAGCCACAATTTAACAATTTCAGCCCACAATTTAACAATTTTAATTGCGGCCGAATTGGCAGTTCCCTAGTACTCTTCCGCTATTTATACTAACATGTAGTTCATTTTTAAATCTATAAATTTTATCGTACATCTGTTCAATTTGTTTTTCAAATGAAAATTTAATTTTTAGAATATCTTTCTCAATTTTGAAATTGTCTTCTATCTCTAATTTTATTTCAAGTTGTACTCAATTAATTTACGTTTAAATATATTCTTGAATTATATTATTGCCCTACCTTAAACTATATTATTAATTCGTCATTTAGTTTTTCGATTTGAGTAGAAAAATTTATTGAGAACGATGATGATTCTGTATACATTAGTGGAAATTATAACGAGACAGTGTAATCAACTATTGTTCCTTCTACAAATTTCGTTAATGTACTTACCTCTATCTTAGCTGATGGTTTCTGAGACTTTAAACTTTGATTATTTTCAACTTCTGTCATCATTTTACTTTCTTCTTTCTTCGAAATTGTTTCAATACATTTATAACCATTTATCAATTCCTTGAGATATTGTGTTATAGGTTCAAATGTATCTTTTAATTGTTCACATGTATTTATTTCACCAGTTTCACCAAATCATTTCTTGTAGTTATCAACTGCTTTAAAACTTTATCTTCAATGTTTGCTATCATCAAATAGCAGATCAGATTATCAGCTACCATATCAGGTTATCAGGCAGTTGGTCTGGTTTTCAGATCAGCTTACCAGGTATCAGATCAGGTATCACGCAGCTGGTCTGGTTTTCAGATCAGCTTATCAGGTATCAGATTAGCTTATTAGGTTGCTGGTCTGGTTTTCAGATCAGCTTATCAGGTATCAGGTTAGCTTATCTGGTAGCTGGTCTGTTTTTCCGATCAGCTTATCATGTATCAGATCAGGTTATCAGGCAGCTGGTATGTTTTTTAGACCAGGTTATCAGGCAGCTGGTGTGGTTTTCATATCAGCTTATAAGGTATCAGACTAGCTTATCAGGTAGCTGGTCAGGTTTTCAGATGAACTTAATAGGTATTAGATCAGGTTATCAGGAGTTTTTCTGATTTTTCATATCAGGTTATCTGGTTCAGATTGGGTTAGCGTAGCTGATCGGGTTACAAGCAGCTGGTCATTTATAACATTTATCTTAATGAAGTTTAAGGTCAGATAAAAGACGAAAAAGGAAACTTTTATGTACTCAAACTGTTTTCTATAATGATCGTCGTTTAATTCAATATTTTTGCTTATAAACAAAAATCCATGTTTATCCTTCCAACATGCTTTTTAGTTTTCTCATCTTACTAAAACGTTATAATTACATTAGAATTTTCTAGTATCAAATGTTTAGAGATTCGGGTATAAGTTTGGCATAAGTAGAATGAATCAACATTCTTATATAATCCCATACAAAACTATGCTTCTCACACGCAACATGGTTAATTTTCATATTTGAATTACTTTTAGTTTCGTGAGGAGAAATAACAGATTCATTATCTGTAAATACGTAATATCCCATTTCTTTAATTGATTAAATTCATTTCTTCAGGTATTATAGAGATTATGAGAATAAATAGATGTTTCAAACTTTAGTGCATTTGGACTATCTAGCAAGCCAATTATAGCATTATTTTTTTTCACAAGTTGACAGACCAAGTATTGTTGAACGAATAGCATTTGCCAGGAGGGAACTTCATTTTTGAATTAACGTTCGATGATTCATCGATATTTCGTACCAAGTTATTTTTAGGTTGTTTTGACTGTGAGTATGTACATATATTTATGAAATCCATTTCATAAATAGTATCTCTTATTATAGGAAATATAAAATAATATAGCTATACGATATCAAAAAACGTTTTCTGATATCATATAGCTATACTATTTTGTTTTTCCTGTAATAAGATATAATGGTTCATACTAATAGTCAAAACAATGTTCATTTTAAGAGTTTGAAACCACTATTACCATACTAAGTACGGATTTTAAGCTCTTAAAATATAGTTTGTTTTACTAACCACATTTGTGTAACTAAATACATTGCATAAATATTGATGCATACTCATACTCAAAACAAAGGATATTTTCATATTGTTTTGATTATGAGTATGGATCAATATGTCTTATTATAGAAAAAATAGAATAATACAGCCATGCGATATCAGAAAATATTTTCTGATATCAGAATATATTTTCTGATATCGTATGGGTGTATTGTTTTATTTTTCTATAATAAGAGATAATATTTATAAAATGCATTTAGTTACACAAATGCGGTTAGTAAAACAACCTAAAAATAACTTGGTACGAAATATCGGTCAATCATCGAATGTTAATTCAAAAATGAAGCATAGTTTTTTCCTAGCAAATGCTATTCGTGTCGTATTTAGAAAAAATAAAATAATACAGCTATACTGTATTATTATATTTTTCCTATATAAGAGATAATGGTCCCTACTCATAGTCAAAACAAAGTATATTTTAAGTGTTTAAAACCACTATTATCATAAGAAATACTGATTTTAAACTCTTACAGTCTTATGTATAAAACTAATTAAAGTTTTTTAACGGTTTTATAAATAAGGCTGTGAAAATATACTTTGTTTCACTAACCACATTTGTGTAAGTAATTGCATTTCATAAATATTGACCTATACTCATAATCAAAACAAATTATAGTTTTATGTTGTTTTGATTGTGAGTATACATCATTATATCTTATTAAAAAAAATAAAATAATGCCAATGATGTCAAACTTATACCAGAATCACCAAAAATTTGATACTAGATAATCATAATGTAATTATAATGTTTAAGTAAGATGAGACAAATATAAAGCATGTTGGAACGATAAATATGGATTTTGTTTATAAGCAACGATATTGAATTAAACGATGATCGTTAAAGAAAAAAAAAAGAGAATTTGACTACATAAAAGTTTACTTTTTCGTTTTTCATCTGACCTTAAACTCCATTCATCTAAATGTTATAAATGGCCAGCTACTTGTAAACTGATAACCCAATCTGAATCAGATAAGCTGATCTGAAAACCAGACCAGGTCCTGATAAGCTGATCTGAAAACCAGATCAGGTCCTGATAAGCTGATCTGAAAACCAGATCAGGTCCTGATAAGCTGATCTGAAAACCAGACCAGGTCATGATAAGCTGATCTGAAAACCAGACCAAATACCTGATAACCTGATCTGATAGCTGATACCTGATCTAATAGCTGCTACCTCTTATTTGCTAAACATGGATGAGAACATTTTAAAACAGTTGGTGTTGACCAGAAATGTCTTGAAGAAAAAGCTTCGTTGTATAAAAACTGGTGAAATAGATACAGATGAGCTACAAAAGATACATTTAAACCTATAACAGAACCTCTCAAAGAATTCATAAATAGTTCTAGAAATATTGAAAGAAATCGCAAGAAAGAAGAAAGTAAAATCAAGATAGAAGCTGAAAATAATACAAGTTTAAAGCCATCAGTCAATATAGAGACAAGTACACCAAAGAAACTTTCAGAAGGAACAATATTTGATGATATCATCTTATTTAATGATGCTAATACTGAGAATGATGATGAGGATGATGAAGATGATTTTTACTCATAGACTTCCAATTCTGAAGACACTTATACTCATTTATCAGTCTTGGAAGGAAGAATTGAATTAGATACAAACTATGGCCCACATCAAGATTTGAATAATGAATGAAAGTTTGGTGATAGTAACCTAAAACTAAATGAAGATAAAATACAAGTTGATGGTCAAATATAGGCCCTAATAGTAGCTTTATTTTCTTTAATGATTGATAATAAAACATGGAAATACTATGAGAAATTTGAATTTAGAAACTATATAAAATATATAATTTCTACTAATACATGGATAGAGAATCATCATCATTCACTGACAGAGAATGATGTTATCAGTAAATTGTTTTTGGAAACTCAAAATGATGAACTATAGGACAAATTAATAATATAGCTTAAGGAATTAATATAATTCAAGAATATATTAAAATGTAAATTGATGGAGTACAACGTGAAATACAATTAGAGATAGAAGATAGTTATAAAATTGAAAAACATATACTAAAAATTAAATCATCTTTTAAAAAAACAAATTGAACAGCTGAACGATAAAATTTATCGATTGGAAAATTAACTACATGATAGTATAAATAGCTGAAAGTGCATTAGGTAGATCGCAACACTCTCCAAAAAATCTGTAAAACAACGTAATGTCTTCAAAAAGAAATTTAGTAAACGAAGTCTATAATAAATCTCGAAAATTGTTTGTGCATTGCAGATATGTAATGAAAGGAATAGTTGATCTTTTATGGAGCTGATTTAGGTGAAATGGGAAACTATTCTACAGAAAATAGAAATTTTGATTATTGTAGACTATAAATGATTCATTCACAAAGTTTCTATGGTCAATACCGTTGAAAATAAAAGTTGCATTCGAAAAAACCTAGGCTGTGCAAAATATTTTTGAAATGTTATGAGTACCAAAAAACTTACAAATGGATGATTGTAAAGAATTTTTTAATAGACACTGAAAAATTCATGCATATGTAGAATATTAAACATTACTTAATATGAAAGCATCAATAATAGAATGATTTAATAGATCATCCAAAGGAATTATGTGATGATGATTCATATAAATGAAATATACCAAGAATTACCTAATGTACTCGTATACAATATAAAAGTTCATCTCACTATTTAAATTTTTCCGATTAAAGTTAACTCAACAAATGAGAAAAAGCTGCTAAATATAATAATTTGAAGATGAACAAAATGTTGAAATTTAATGAAAGTAAAAAATAAAATTAAACAGGAAAAATCTAGTTTGGTTTGTATTTTTGAAGGAATGATAGGTCTTAAGAAAGATAATTAACTTAATATACTGGAAATTCTCTAAACTTGTTGGCCTGTATGAAATATTGTGAAAACTTAAGTGATCAAAATAAATTACAACACAGTGTAATATTCAGTAACACCTAATATTATCACTTTTTATAGTGAAAATTTTACATTTTCCATTCCGAAAGCTCTAGCAAGCGAAATTTTAAAATATGCCCATGGGCTATTATAATAGATCATTACTCTATTCATTTCTATAGCTGTCAAATCTTTAGAAAATATAGATAAACTACATAAATTGGACTTAGATTTCCAATCTTTAAGAATGTATATGTGTATGAATTAATATCAAACAAATTTACTGAATAAATATGGACTTCAACTGGAATCATGCTGAAGCATACATAAATTGTAAAATGCAATGTAAGCAGATCTTACTTTATATCTGTATCTGTATGAGTATCAAATAAATTTACAGAAAAAATATTGAAAGCATGCCTAAGCATGCAAATTTAAAAGAATGTCACACAATTTTGTAAGCAAAGAAATTTTATGACTCTGTGCTAAATGAAATACATAAATATGTATCTACTTTGTAAAAGAATAAAAAGAGCGAAATCGTAAAATCTAATAGTATAGATGTTTAATTGAAACACCACTACATGTCGGACTCTCGCGTCACTATCGATAGAAGCATGCTAAGGCATGCATGCTAGTAAAATATATAAATCTGTTAGAAGGTGATGAGAAACTTTTTTCTAATCATTAATCTGTAGACAGCAATTGTATCTGGATCAACCCAACTCATGAATGAAATGTATACAGATATAGTTGATAGTGATGAGGACCTTTTTTAAGTAGGAAATGATTACATCTGAATGTGATACAACCCAGCCTACGTCAACAATAACTTCAAGGAGGTCAACCAGCAAACCTCATGTAGAAAAACTCGATGTAAAAATTCTCTCAAACATAGATATTCTAATGTTTCTGACACTATAAAAACACCGACGGTGAATTGATGGTGGAGGTAACTGCGTTATTTGAGATCGATTTTCTAGAATAGTTGATTATTAAACATATATTTCTTTGTAGATAAAGTAATTTCTCTATACATATATACATATATTTACCTATATGTATATATGAATACATTTAAAAATTACATAAATATTCTCTTTTTCAAGTAGTAAAATCTGAAAAAATAGTAGTGACACATTAAAAGAAAAAAATTATTAAAAAGAGAGACTGAGTGATCAACTGATACGTACACTTTGTCTGACAGGTAAATAAAGCGCGCTTAAAAATATCAGAAATATATGCACAATACGCTGAACTTTAATAAAATGAGAAAAAAAAATCATCTAGAACATCAAATAAAAGCCATAGGCGAGTAACCTTCATAATATAAACATATACCTTATTAATTAAAACATATTATGAAGTAACACAATTTGAGGAGTTAAAATTTTAACATTTAATTGTCCCTTAACGTTGACAAAGAGTAGACAGATATGTTGACATAGAAAGTCATCTTATATACTAGAGGAACCGTTGAGAGGCCAGACCTAAATTGTAAGAAAACGATTTCGTTTTCTGTTGATCGCTATTCAAGAAGAAAACAAGTTTCCTCATTATGATTTAACTAATTTAAAAGTACATATCCAAATGATAATGATCTTAACATAAAAATTGAGGGTGGCGTTGGCTGAAGCAGTTAGCACGTTGACTACAAAACCTAAGATCCCGGGTTCGAGCCCGGTCTCCGACAGTCATTAAAAATAATAACACCACGCATTTTTCTGATGTGCATTAGTGTCCTTTGAATCAGTTGTTGTGGGAAAAGTTGTAGTGATGCAGGCATAAGGACTGGTCACTAAAAACTACACCTGCATCATCAGATACTAATCCTAATGTAACATCAGAGCGCCCTCCTTCGTTGTGTAGCAGAATCATTGGCGAAGTAAAATAACTAATAAAATAGCTACTAAACACAGCTTCAAAATTTCATACGCCTCATTTAACACCAGAAGGCGCTGCAACACTGCATTATCAAAAAAAGCGTGCAAAAAAAAAAAAAAAAGCAGAGTTGTAAAAGAATGAAGCTTTCCTCCATCTTCCTCACCACTTGTCTTCTCTATCACTATCCCTTCCCTATCACCCTCTCTGACTATCTTCTCTTCAACTAACAGGTAACACAAAGGGATCATTGTATTGGACCCAAGTGAGCTGGACTCTAAATTTCACCTTTCCTTACCAGCAGCCTGCTAACCTAACCTAACCTAACATAAAAATTAAAAATAAACGTTATGCAATTCTATATTATATGTACTCGTATCTAAGATTCCAACAAAGCTATTATATGAAAGAATCTCAAGCACTTCCAAATGCACTAAAGTTTAAGGTAAAAGTTCCTTTTATTCAATAGCGGCCCAATTGATATAGAAATTTAATATGAAACAGTAAGCAAGGACCTCAGCTACTGCATTTTTACTGATGATCGAATAATAGAAAGTCCTGAAAGTCTTATAAATTAAGTAATATGAATGAAGAAATGGTTTTAATATACGAGTAAGGTTTCGAATGATTTTCATTACAAAAAGAAGTAACGGATGTTTTTAACAATAATGAGTATAACAATTTCATTATAAAACCGCCATTTGATTTTAAATGCTTATCAATAAAAAAGGAAAGAGAAGCAAAGTGGTTAACAAAAAACTATCATCACCTAAGCTGGACTGCTGGATCAGTTTCATTTCAAAGCGTTTGTCATTTTTTAAAGCCAATGCAAGATGTTTAAATATATGAAAAAGGTGAAGAAAAAAGATGATAGTTGGAAAAAATTTTAGACCGAATATATTCTACATCAACTTTAAACAAATGGAAATAAAAAATATTAAATATTTATACTATAGTTACTACAACTAGAGAGGAATTCAATTTTACTTAAAGCAGAAACTCCTCACAAACTTTTAAGTAAATACATCTAAAAATTAAAAGAACGTTTTTTTTAATTTCAAATAAAAAAACTACCGAGATATTTCACATCTATACACACACAAAAGACCACGCGAATATTTACAACAGCAACAGCAGCACATGATAAAAAAAAATTTATTTAAACAGGGAGCCCCAGACTTATTTGTATGTACATACATACATACATAAAATCAATTTGTAGATCCATATGTACATATGTACACATATTATTAAATTTCTTACCCATGCTCAAGTATTTATTGGATTTTAACAATCACACTTACATATCTACATCATGAAAACATACAAACCGTTCTCCAAGCTATTGACGCTTGAAGACGAAAGTCGAAGAAGACAAATGTACTTAAATAAACAAACATATCACAGACCAATCAAACTCTATCGCGCATACACACATACACACACACAAAAATCACCACGATCGTACACAAGAATTTTGCAAAATCTGAAATTAATATTTATACAAATATAAACAAATTTCTGACCGACAGACTTTAACACTGGACAAATTTAAGCTTGATAAAATATAAAGCAATCTCATCCTCCAATATGAAAAACATACTAGGATTAGGGAAGTTCAGATATATGATAGTATTTTCTAGAAAAAAAATGTTCATATGAGAAACAATTTATTTCTACGTACATATAAATACTATGATGAGAAAATCACATACACACACACATACTAAAATTCATCTACGAAAAATTACACCTATTTCAACAACGCCCCTCCCCTCACAAATCACAGTCAGCCTAAAGTCCCTACAGATATACATACACAAAATCTCAAGGTAACATACAATCCATCAATCTCACAACCTAAATCACGATCAGCCTTAAACTCATATAGACATACATACACACAAATACGTATACATATACATGAACACCTTCACCTCACCACTCAGTAATCAGGATATATTTAATGAACACTTCGCCCCTCATAAATCACGATAAGCCTTAAATTTTCTACAGATATACATACACAAATTCTCAAGGTCACATACAATCGATCAATCTCAACAATCCAAATCACGATCAGCCTTAAACTTCTACTGACATACATGCACAAAAATTTCTACAAACATATAAACTCCCAAATTCCTATAGATACATATTACAATAACACCCCCCCGCCTACCACAAATCAAGGATAGACTTAAACTGCTACATATACATACATACATACACATACACACATAGGCACATTCTATCTATCTATCACAACAAGACCCTCCTCCACCTCAAATCACAATCAGCCTTAAACTCCTACGAACATACATATACACAGATTCCCACGGATACGTATTACATGAACACTCTCACCTCACCTTTGATAAATCACAGACAGCCTTAAACTCTTACAGACATACATACATACATGTACACAGATTCCCACGGATACATATTACAACAACTCCCCACCCTCCACCAGTCGATCTACCTCAAATACATCCCGCCCCCCACCAAGCCCAGCTTGGCTTAAATTCCAACAAGCATATACGTCACCGAATTCCCACGGCTACATATTACAAAACACGGTCAGCCTTAAGGTCTCACAATCTAGACACACCCCGCCCTCCACCAAGCACAGCCAGACTTCAATTCCTACAGCTAGACACACCTCGTCCTCCAACACACCCACAAATTTTCCGTCGGCATTAGGAAAAATCATTTCCAAGATTTTCCCGTCGGCATTTGAAAAAATTAACTTTCATTATTTTCCCATAGTAGGAAAAAATATAATGATGTTTTGCCGTCGGCATTTGGAAAAATCAATTTCATGATTTTTAATTCATTACCGCAAAAAAAATCACCCGTTCACATGCAATTAATGTCACCCAAAAAAAATCACCCGTTCACACAACTAATGTAAGCAAACAACACTTAATGTAAACAAAAAAACATCAAAGCGCCGCCGAAAACACACACACACACACACGTACGTATCAAATTTCCAAGAATTTTAAAATTTTCAAATTTTAATTACCCAAATTTCACAATTTCAGCCACAATTTAACAATTTCAGCCCACAATTTAACAATTTTAATTGACCCATTACTGGCAGTTCTCTACTACTAACATTGATTTTTGTTTACAAGCAAAAATATTGAATTAAACGATGATCGTTATAGAAAACAGTTTGAGTACATAAAAGTTTACTTTTTCGTATTTTATCTGACCTTAAACTTCATTCATCTAAATGTTATAAATGATCAGCTACTTGTAACCCGATCAGCTACGCTAACCCAATCTGAACCAGATAACCTGATATGAAAAATCAGAACAACTTCTGATAACCTGATCTAATACCTGACAAGTTGATCTGAAAACCAGACCAGCTACCTAATAAGCTGATTTGATACCTGATCTGAAAATCAGACCAGCTGCCTGATAACCTGATCTGATACCTGATAAGCTGATCTGAAAACCAGACCAGTTATCTAATAAGTTAATCTGATACCTGATCTGAAAACAAGACCAGCTACCTAATAAGCTAATCTGATACCTGATAAGCTGATCTGAAAACCAGACCAGCTGCCTGATAACCTGATATGGTAGCTGATACCCTGATCTGATACCTGTCAACCTGATCTAATATCTGATTACCTGATCTGATATCTGATAATCTGATCTGCTATTTGATGATAGCAAACATTGAAGATACAATTTTAAAGCAGTTGATGACGACAAGAAATGATTTGGTGAAACTGATGAAATAAATATATGTGAACAATTAAGAGATACATTTAAAGCTATAGCAGACCATCTCAAGGAATTGATAAATGGTTATAAATGTATTGAAACAATTTCGAAGAAAGAAGAAAATAAAATGATTACGAAGTTGAAAATAATCGAAATTTGAAGTCTCAGAAACCAGCAGCCAAGATAGAGGTAAGTACATTAACGAAATTTGTAGAAGGAACAATAGTGGATTACACCGTCTTGTTATAATTTCCAATATGTATACAGAATCATCATCGTTCTCTGAAAGAGAACGATATTATCAATAAATTTTTCTACTGAAATCGAAAAACTAAATGAAAAATTAATAATATATTCAAATGTAAATTGATTGAGTACAACTTGAAATAAAATTAGAGATAGAAAACAATTTCAAAATTGATAAAGATATTCTAAAAATTAAATCATCTTTTGAAATACAAAAAAAATTATAGAATTAAAAATGAACTACATGTTAGTATAAATAGCTGAAAGTGCATAAAGTAAATCATAACACTCTCCAAAAAAATCTGTAAAACAACTCAACGTCTTTAAAAAGACATTTAGTAAATAAACTCCATCAACAAATCAGCAATATCGAAAATTCTTTGTGTATTGTAGAAATATAATAAAAGATATATATGGTATTTGGTAAGCTGATTTAGTAAAAATGGGGAGCTATTCTAAAGAAAATATAAATTATTGATTTTTGTAGACTGTAATTGCTACATTCTCAAAGTTTATATGGTCAATACTGCTGAAAATAAAAGGTGCACTCGAAAATACCAAGGCAATGGAAAATACTTTTGAATTGGGATGAGTACCAAAAAACGTACAAACAGGTGGTCTTAAAGAATTTTTTAATAAACACTTAAATTTATGTCTAAATAGAAGAATAAAAATTATTCAATATGAAAGTACCTATAGTAGAATGATTTAATAGATCAATAAAAGGAATGATGTGATGATGGTTCATATAAGTGTTTTGAAATATACAAGAATTACTTAATGTACTCGTATACAATACAAAAGTTAATATCACTATTAAAATGTTTCCGATTAAAGTTAACTCAACAAATGAGAAAAAGCTGCTGAATATAGTAATTTGAAGATGAACAAAATGTTGAAATTTAATGAAAGTAAAAAATAAAATTAAACAGGAAAAATCTAGTTTGGTTTGTATTTTTGAAGGAATGATTAGGAATGATAGGTCTTAAGAAAGATAATTAACTTAATATACTGGAAATTCTCTAAACTTGTTGGCCTGTATGAAATATTGTGAAAACTTCGTCGGCATTTGATAATGATGTTTTCTCGGCGGCATTCGAAAAAAATAAACATGTTTTCCCGTCGGCATTTGAAAAAAATAAATATGTTTTCCCGTCGGCATTTGAAAAAAATAAAGATGTTTTCCCGTCGGCATTCAAAATCATAAACATATAAAAGCTTCAAACCTATAAACCCCCTTAATGTATTCCCACAAAATATTCTGCGCACAAGTTCCCACGGTCATACATACATACATACACTTAATATAAACAAAAAACAGTTAATGTAAACAAAAACCACTTAATGTAAACAAAAAAACATCAAAGCGCACCGAAAACACAATTTCTCAAATTTTATTTACCCAAATTTTAAAATTTCACACAAATTTAATCATTTGAAGTGGGGCAGAACCAAAATGGCATCTTAAGGTCTCCTGGGTCCAAGTTTAAGGTTTTGAACTTTCGCCGAATTTAAAAGTTACATTTGCTAAACAAAAGTATGCGAAAAGTTAAGAAAAAAAATTTCATTTTTTATGTGTAGGATTAGTTCCTCTCAAGAAAACTTTTTTCCGCTATGTCCACTATTTCTGATTTTCAAGGTTTAACAGCCTATTACTATAAGACATATTTATGCCAAGATTCATTGATCTAGGGGCACTCAATGGAATGACCAGCTGTTTGGGTCAAATACTCCCCTGTTCGACGTACTGATTGCCTGTTAACAAGAAACTGACTTGATCAATATTAAAGACATGATTTCCAAAAAAGTTAAGCTTGTTGATAACGGCAAAGTAAAACCTTTTTTGGGGATGGAAATTGAACGTGAGGTAGTTATTGCCAGTATAAATGTGTGACACTCCCAACACATCAAAACACTTTTGCTGGAATATGATATGGAGGAATGTAGACCAGCTTCTACACCTTTGGATCCAGGTTTTCAAATTTCCTGCAACATCATAAATTGTAAACAAATAAATATTAATTGGTACCAATCAGTGATTGGAACTCTAATGTACCTGGCGGTAACTACGAGACCGGGCATTTGACATTCTGTTTGTCAGACACCTATTACGTTTTATGAACTTTACGAAAAAATCTGAAATTACGATACTACAAAGCCAACAAACAGCCTGTTGATTTCGTTGATGCCGATTGAGCCAGTTGCTCAGAAGACAGAAAATCTTAAACGGGCTTTACGTTTTTCTTAACTGTGTGTTTTTAGCTGGGAGAGTAAAAAACAGCAGTACAGAGGCAGAATTTGTGGCCTTCTCATCTGTGGCTAAATAGGCAATACATTTGAGAAGACTTTTGAAAGAGATTGGTTGTTACCCTGATGACAGCCCGATGGCGCACAACACTTAGCAAAAAACCCTATATTTCACGAAAGGTGCAAACACATAGATGTTAAGTATCAACACGTGACAGGTCATCAAGGATAAACAAATTGAGATGCGTTACATATAGACCGACTGCCGACATATTAACCAAAAACTTAACCAATATGAAGCACGAAAAATTTGTAAAGAATGTAGGATTAATTTTTGTATAATTAATGTAAAAAAAATAATTTAATTTTCATGTATAAAAATTAAATGCAGATTTGAGGGGGCGTGTTGGATATTTCCCTTTATATCAACTCTGCATATTACTTGTTTATTTACCTTTGTATTTATCTTCTTAAATTATCATAATTATCTATTCAAGATGGTTCTCTAGATAAGCGTCTATTGTACTTTTGCTTTATATTTCATTCTTAATTAAACATTTGAATCATGGTGTAATTATACTGGCGACTGCGTAAGGATTTCTTATACAAAAATACTGGAACTATAGCTGTGTAGAGTACCCCATACATGATTCAATTCAATTTTCAATAGAGTCGGTTGTCCAAATCAAAGCGTATATGGCTCTGTCAATTGAGTAGTTTGGCAGTTGTCGAGTTTGTTGAAGAAAAATCAAGAGATTTTGATAATATTTTGCGCAATGCACTTGGAAATAATTATGTTCCAATAGCATATGTCCACGTGTGGACCGTAGAAAGAATTATTAGCAAATAAATTGCGAAATAATTGTTCAAACTTATTTTCAAGAAATAATGTTGAACATAAGCTATCAAATTTAATAGACATTTGTGGTTTCTGTGAATTTAACAAAAGTAAAAATACATAATTTTTAATATATAATAAACTAAATATATGTAAAATAGTTTTATATCAAATTAAATAAATTAAAATAAACACCAAAAACATCGATCCATGCTCAGTGAATTTTTTAAATTTATGTCCAATACCACAATACGTGTTCTATACAGGGTGACTGATGACATTTTTCAAAAAGTAGCACAAAAAGCTTATTTAAAAACAAAAGTAGCACCAAATAGGGATTTATCAAAAAAAAAAAAAAAGAAAGGGGCAGCGTTAAAAAAACGAGATAAATACACAAAAGTTTTTATTTTTTAATGTATTGTGTTCAATTTACTACACAAAAATACCTTTTAAGCCATATATATATATATTTTTTTTTTAATAGGACCAGCCCTTAGGGGATAATCCCTACTCATGCAATGTATTGTGCTAGAACTAGGAAAATATGTTATAGGGAAGGAGAATAGAGGGAGTAGTGTCTGTGGACATTTGATTTAAATCTTCTCACGCTGGTATAGTGACAGGAAAGACCTTCGCAGGTAGTTGGTTCCACATACGAACAGGGCGGCTAAAAAAGGAATTCTCTCTGTAATGCGTAGTGCGATGTGTTGTGCGTATAAATGTGAGGGTTTCAGGAACAAGTTCCCTAATTTCATTAGAACACATTCCGTTGTAGTAACGATATAACAAGGAAATGCACCCAACATTGTGTCGATGCTCCAATGAATCAATAGAGCTGGATACACTACTGTCACTGGTGAGCTTCTTCGCCCTCTCCTGTATGCGGTCGAGCAGCCCCAAAATAGACTTAGAAGCGCCGGCCCATACATGAGAGTTATATTCCATTTTCGGTCGGATATAAGTGGTATAAATAGTAAGGAGATCAGATGGGGTGAAATATCGTTTGCACCGTTTCAAAAACCCGAGGCACATGAATGATTCTTTTGCCACTTGAAAATTGTGTTCAGTCCATCGAACATCACACTGTATTTTCATGCCAAGAACATCAAGAACATCTGATTCCTTAATACTTATACCGCCCATAGTTACAGAGGCAGCAGCATTTTCGGTCATGCGTCTATGTATAATATTGTATAATATTGATGGACGATAGCATACTTAAAAGTGCGCGACAAAAAAAATTGTGCCGTATTTATATATACGAGCACATATGTATGTAAGAAGATATTTATGGAATTCAAACGGTCATAGTGTTATAATGTTTTATATTATTTGAATATAATTGTATGTTGGATGCAATTTTTTGACGGTTTGGTACCGGAAATCACTGAATTCTGAAACAAGTTGACGACCCCAAGTATTTTGCATTTTTAACATTTTTGTTACTATTGTTATTGTGATTACGAACCAATTTTTTATTTTTTGTATAAACATAATTATTACCACTGTAAATATTTGCATAATATATTTTTTTTATTTCTATCTAAGTCTCCCCAAACTCCAAATATAATGGGTGTAAGGACAGTTTAGTCCTTAACTGTATATATCGTTATCTAAAATTCAAAATACCTTCACATATTGCATTTGCACTGAACAAATATGTATAAAGAGCTGGAGCTTATACCTATTGACGCCACTCACATTGGACCAATGGCAAAGGTTTGGCGGCTTTCGAAAACAGCATGTTAGTCCATTCTGCTAGTGTTTGTCAGAATATTTACAATTAACATGATGATGTTGATAACAATTTGTAAAAAATTAAAAAATACAAATAAAAAATAACATTTTCGAGTTATAGTGATATTCAGTAGTTCAATTACATAGAAGCATTTCTATATCTTGAAGTAAATAACTTTTCAGAGCGAATTTAAACAACGATATTATTTGCATAATTTTAAGTATTACTGGAACGTGATTAAACTCGGAGCAACCAGCATATTCGACGTTTTGTTTAGTGGTTTCTAGCCGACATCTCTTGACTAAGAGATTAGAGCTGATTCGGGTGTTGATATTATTTTGATTTATTCTGAAATATATGACGTGGTATCCTATATTACGCACAGCTTTAAACATGTATATTAATAATTGCATTTTGTACAATCCATATATTGGTAAAACAGTTTTCGTTATTTCCTTATATACAGATAATGTCGAATATAATCGTGGAAGATTAAACACCGCTTTTAATGTTTTATTTTGTGCACTTTGAAGTGATTTGAAGTCAACTGTTTTTTTATGACCATAAATCATTGGCAGGTAAGACAAATGGCTGTGTATTAAAGCGTTATATAATAGGAGTTTAGTCTTCTTATCAAATATGTTTTTAAATTTATGGAGGATTCCAATTGCTGGAGCTATTTTGCTTTTCAAATGTTGGATGTGTCCAAGATAAATTGTTTTGGAAATGAATACCTAGGTATTTTAAAGTATCACATTCATGAATTTCTACGCCACCTACAGAGATATTGAAAGCTGATGTATTTCTCAAAAAGTAAGGCCGAAATCTAATCAACTTTGTTTTGTCTTTATTCAGTAATAACCTGTTAAGCCTTACGCATTCAAGAAGCATGTTGGCATCGTGTTCCATTTGCGATTTAAGTATCAGTTCATGTTTATATGGGCAAAAAAGACATGTTGTCAGCATACATTATCCGCTTTCAATAGAGTTTAAGATTTGATATATCGTTCCGAAATATCGTAAACAGTAACGGGCCCAATACACTTTCCTGTGGCGCACCATACTTAACGGTCTCCATTTGCTTTCCGCACTATTTATTTCCCCATACTGAAATCTATTATCTAAGTAGCTTTTAATTAAGTTTAATGCACTATCTTGAAAACCATAGTAGGGAAGCTTTGTAGTAGTATATTATGATCAACAAGATCAAACGCCTTTGAAAAGTCATAGAAAATTGCACCCACACCACCGTTATCATTATCCAGGCTGCCAGATATATAATTTATTACATTTACAACGGCTTCCTGCGTTCCGCTACCCTTTATATAAGAGGTTGTTTAGGTCCAGATATTCTGATAGTTGTTTATATAAAACCTTTTCAAAAACTTTATCAATCATAGGCAACAATGCTATGGGTCCAAACTTATCCACTGTACACGCTTTATTGTCTTTTGGAATAGGTATAACTTTTGCAATTTTTAAAGTTGCGGGATATACCGGGCTTTTATTAAATTGTAGGCTTGAAATTATTTCTAAAATCTCTTCATTACATGTGAAGTTAAAAGAAAATTGATTTATATTCTGACGTAAGGTATTGAAATAATTACAATTGTCGCCAGCAATTTATATTATATCTTCGTTCAAGAGTTTCGGTGCTTCAAGAAAATATTTGTTGAGTGTTATTTGATTAAGATCACATTTATTAATGAAATAAAAAGTAAAGTATATATAATAATGTAATAATAAATTTTCATATATGATAACAATATTTACAAAGGTTACTTATAATTAATATTGATTACTTAAGGGTTAGTAGTATTGACATCACAGCAAACATTATAATTTCAATACCATAACATTCCCCTTTTTCACTATTTAATTATAATTCTTATTTACACTTCAAAAGTATTAATTGTTAACGCTGTAATAATTAATGATTGTATATACATATATATATATTTCTAAAAACTAAACCTTTTAGGAGGTATTATTTTTTTCCAAATTTTTAGTATTAACATTTTCATTGTTATGATTCATATTAACATTTTCGTTATTATGATTCATGTGAATATTTTCATTACTATCATTTTCATGACTAACTTCAAAGTCATTATAAGAGTTTTCATTATCGTTGAAACTCAAATTTTGTTTCCTCATTTGTTCATTTATACAATTATTAGATTTTGGAGTGATATGCTTTATTATATGCTGCCTATTTCTTCTGTAGACTACACCATTCTCATCCTTTACCAAAAATGATCTGGGTTGTTTACAATTTTCAACAATTTCACCTTTATACCACAATGATGTTGGGTTTTTCTTAAAAATATATTTTCACCTACAACAACAGGCTTTAGATTTATCGAATCCATGTTGTAATTTTTTGACGAATTTAATTTTATTTGCTCAAAATGTTTTTTCAGGTTTCTTAAATTAATTAGTTTTAAAGCATGCAACAGAAGGTGATGCTGACCATAAGCAATTTTGGTTTTTTGGTTTTTTTGCTGATGCTGATTTGCTGTGCTGTGAAAGTTTGTAAGCATCAGCAATGAGCAAATTTTCAAAACTACGGTTTTTGCTGACTTCAGCATGCTTAAGCATTGCTGAAGAATTTCAATTGTGTACAATATTAAAAAAGGAAAGAAAGTGAATATGTATGGGTGGAAATATACACATACTACTTACATACATATGTACATGTATGTCTGTATACTTACATATATCTTTGTTGTTAGTTTGAATATGTATTTTTTATGAGGTGATGTGTACCTGCATATACATATGTATGTGCTATACATATTTACATATGTAAGTGTAAATATTTATTAATCATAATAAATAATTACCAAATTTGTAAATTGTTTGTATAGTACACAAATTAGTATGTTAGAAAAGTTAATCAGAATTAAACTAATTATTCACTTAAAATTCTCTACTAAGGCTCGATTTTTTTGCATGTATTCTTGCATGAAAGAAGGACAATACTATTATTAAATATATTAATATTAAAATTCGCGCGAATTTTAAATTTTTTGACAATTCAAGCTAAAATTTTTTTTTTAAATCTCCTTAAGTTAAAGAGAAATACAATAATAGTTTTATTTCTTTATCATCATATACATACATATATGTAGATATATACTTATATGTTGTGCATTGTATCTGAATTTTTGTAAATATGGTGCCTAGTGAGAACATTTTTGAAGAAGAATCGTCAGATAAGATTTTTGAGCTCGCGATGCATGTAATTTGTAAGGAAAAGGCTCCAAATATTGTCTTTCTTTTATGCAAGCATCTAAAAATATGCTCACTCACTCATGTGACGTGAAACTAATGTCAAATACAATTTCGAATGGGTTGCAAAAAAAATGCCCTTGTTGCCGCAAAACAGCTAAAGTGATTAATTTGTTTCATTATGTCGGATGTCTATTGGGGCCTTATTTAATTTTTAAAATTGGAATTTTATTTCATATGAAATAAGTTCCTAAAAATTAGGGCATTATTTCATTTCGGTTTGGGGCGTTATTTCATTTCGTTGGGGACTTATTTCATTTTTAAAATCGGGGACTTATTTCATTTTGCTTTTGGAGACTTATTTCATGCCTCCGCACAGTGGCACATTTGGTGAGTTGGCGGTCAAAATTCTATAACTTTTGACTGGGTTGAAATTTTTGAATAAATTTTTTTTTGTTGGTTAGAAGACATCTTATGCTTTAATTTAATGTATTAACTTTAAAATCGAGCCTTATTAAAGTACACTTATATATGATTGAAAAATATAGGTATTATCGGCCTTAAAAAAATAAATTTGTGAATGTAGTGATTTAACATTGCATTTTATAAAAAGTAACGTTAACTGAACTAAAAAATTACATACTTAACTAAGCCATCCACCCGGGTCCATTTTATTTTGACCTTTAGCCTTCTTCTCCAATGGACCACTTAGAATACGGGGTTGAAGCTCATAATTGTTTTAAATACATTAATATTGATATAATACTTAGCAAAACTAATTTTATTTTAGTCGTTGATATCCATCCCTGTGAAATTTTAGGGCAATCAGTCCATATTTACTAATAGGGCCCTTGTGAGTCAAATTTCGTAAAATAGCCTTGGTGATCATAATTCACTAACAAATGAAAGTTCGACAGCTTTAAATATTATCATTATATGAACAATTTAAATATATTTTAAACGTAAATCCATAACAGATATGTAAGAGATCCATATTGGAAAAAAGGTTTTACCATAAATTCTAAGAAAATCTTTTTATTCCAAATAAAATAAAATCTCTTTTATAAATTTTCAATATTTATTGTGCTTTTTTGCTCTAATTTTCATGTTAATTTGCATAGAATACATTTTTCATTTAACTGTCTTAGTTAAAATTTCATCTAAGTATGTCTCCTGTTCATCTTCAAGGAGCTGCTTGGCGTCTTTGTCCAATTCCATTGGGGTGGAATTCCATTTTTGTCGAATGCTGGAGATATATGGATCAGAAGTGCACAGTAAAATATTAAAGAGGTCTTCATTGGTACTATATCTAGATATCTTCCTTGTATTGTGCTCGCGAAAATATCTATAATCTTTGTTCCTTTTTTCTTGCGCTTCTTCAGAAAGATCTCCAATAGGCAGCATATTGTGTTGAATAATGTTTTACCCATGATATAGTATTTTATGGACTGTCGATGGCATATTCCTCCAATCATATTTTTCGTTGCATAGTTTCGCTGTTTCATTAGCATACTGACCAAATTTTCTTGCATTTACCTTTTTATTGCATGATATTACTTGCAGTATGATTTTGTAGCGTTTTATTAATTCAAAATCTACTCCTGTAATAGCTGCAGCAGTTTCAGGATCAGAAAAAAATTTTCTTGCTGTGTTGCCATCATTTGTGTTTCCTTCTCCTTGCTTTGGCTGATCGATCAGTAAACCCAATTCTAAATATTTTTCTTGTACGTCTTTCTTTTTTGCTTTTCTTTTGGCTTTATTTTCGTCATTATTGCGTACTGTTCCTAGGCTTCTTGGAAAGTAGTGTCTTCTGATGGAAGTTGACTTAATTGGGTTGCAGTTTTTTTTGCAAATAACACAGCTCGAAGATGATTTCGTTTCAGTTATCGCCTGTGCAACTTTTTCATCAATCATTTGAATCTCTTGATCGTTAAGTAACAAAGATATCGGTTGAAGTTTACCTATTTGTTGTTTAAGTTTAGATAATTCTTCTAATATTACATCCTTCGTTTCCTTCTTAAAAGCAAATTTAATTGGTCTGCAATATTTTGTTGAGGAAGGTATTTCGTTTTTCCATATGTCAATATCGGTTTCTTTGCTAGTAGATGGCTCAAAATTAATGTTATTTGTTTTTAGTCTTAACGGAACAAAAGATATCATAAATAAGTCAGAATCTGATATTTTTTCTGCATTATACTGCTTATATCGCTTTTGTCCAGAAGATCCATCGCATCCCCATTTAGAAATTAATGTTAGGCTACAGTCTCCAAGCTTTTTAATATTATCTGCGTCCAATGTATTCAACAATCTATCCGCAGTATGATTTAATATGTCTTGCAATACCAGCTCTGCTGAACTCTCTGTTATGTTTATAGAATTTTGTGGTGGTAAACAATCTTTTTTAATTAAAACCAAATCTCTATATTCTGGATAAATGGAGCAATGTTTTCCAACTGCCCGCTTTCGCAATTCCATATACTGATATTTTGTTAGCTTTAAGTCCAGAAATATTGAAAATGCTTCTTCAGATGTAAATTTTTTATCATCAATTGGTGTTGGAATGCTCTTTAAAATCCTTTTTACACGCTTGGGGCTCGCTTTCATTAAATTTTCTATTATATCAATTTTTTTAGTTTTATTTTTTGTTGGTCCTAGTTGATGGAAAAACGTATCTTTAATTATTTCTTGAGAAAATTCTTCATTAATGCTTTGCAGCTTTCGTCTTCGGGACCTTTCACTACACTCCTCAACTGGTCTGGCAGGTCGGCCCACATTTGCTGGTTTTGGTTGGCTTTCAAGTACAAGTTCGCTTGTAAGCCATTGTTTGTTGCAGTTAAACATTTTTTCCTTATTTCTATGACATTCATTATACCGTTTATTTAATAGCGTTAAAAAATTATTAATTTTTTTTAAATGGTCGCACATCTCAAAATAAGGGTCTTTTAAAATGTGTAATATAACATCGTTTTTGTTTTTTTGTTCAAAATAAATTTTAGCAAGATCGTTATAACTGAACTTAGCTTATTATTATTTACTTATTAATTTTGTCTGTTTTTATACACATCAAATTTTCTTGAAGCAGGTATGTGTTTAAACGAGAGAGAGGAAAGAAGAAAGAAGGAGAGTACAGACATGCTTGTACCGACAAGTTACTTCAATTCTCTTTTGTTATTTCAAGAAAACCTGATGTGTCTATTGTATTTTAACCTTTATATGAGCAGCATCACATTGAGATGATGAGGAAAAAAACAAAAAAAGAAAGAATTTTAAGTGAATAATTAAGTGAAGTTTAATTCTAATTAACTTTTCTAACATACTAATTTGAGTACTATACAAACTATTTACAAATTTGCTAATTATTTATTATGATTAACAAATATTTACACTTACATATGTAAATACATGCTTAAATATGTAGTATGTAGATATCACAAAAAAAAATTTTTTGTCTTAATAAAAGTCATCATGCGTCTCTACATACGTATGTATATACATGTGCATTTACTTTGATATCTACATTGTAATGATATTCCATAATGATATTCCATAATTTGAAAAAAAAAAAATGATTTAAAATATGCATTCCGCTAATATTTCAGTGAAATAAAAGCAACGAAACGATAGGGAAACTGACTATGAATTTCTGCGTGACCATAGTCACTAACTATCTATCGTTTGGCTAGTTTTATCATTAGTCATGAGACTCGTAACTTTCGTACATTTTTGTGTAATAATATTAATACACAGATGAGCATATGCAATTACTACCTCGTATCAGGTTTCGTACAAACCTATTATGGCTGAACAGATCTTTTAACATACTTATGTACATACATATTGTATCGTTTCAATTGCATTCTCTTTAGTGAGGAATATATAAAAACATAATGCAGTGTAATATGTACAAATGTACATACCTAAATAAATTAACGTTTTATAGAGACTTAAGTCGTTACTGTCTGCTGAGTATTAACGTAGCATCGATCAAATAAGCGCATTAATATATACCTCCGCTGTTACACATATTTTGTTTTTAGTATCTTTTTAAATTTTGCTAGATATGAAAAGACATTAATGTCAGGTGAATATTAATGTTATGGTGGCAATGGACAATTAAGTACTTCTTTGATACAACTCTAAAGAAAAACAAAAAAAATTGTAAAAGATTGGTTAAATCATTGACATTTGTGTAAAAGAAAAAAAAACATCTCGATCCTTCCTTTATTTGCAACGTGGCCATATATAAGGCCTACTTCAGAATTTAACCTCCTTTCTTCCTAAAACTTGCACGTGAACAAGGTACTCATATACATATATTCGTTATATTCGTACATGTATCAGCGCTCTAATCGTTTGTACCTGGAAGTAAGTATAACCCAACAACTACGATCTTGGTATTTCCTACCATACTGAGGAATATGTTTTTTTAATAGCCAGATTTTTTTGTGAAGGACGAATACAACAAGTGTTAATTGTTACTCGGCAGATTCATTTCATGTTCCTAAAGGGGGAACAAGAGAAAACCAAACACGAATTCGTCCAGTGCAAGCACGTGTCGTAACGTTCGTCACTCCTTAAATCGTGGTGCCCACTCTAAGCAGTAAGAGTAGTAATTCCCGAACTTAAACAAATAATATTCTCCCACAACTGTCCCTTAATATATAAGCGAGCCTAATTTGCGTCATATATAAGGAAAAGGGCATCTTCAAATCTCCCGGAGAATTCTGGCAATATCAGGATACTAAACTCTAATAGAAACAAAAATACTATCATGCAAATATATGTATACAAGAAAAAGAAGTAACACATATTACACGAAATCTAAGTAATGTCTCATCATCAAATCATAAATTATAAGATAAACTAAAATCATAAAAAAAAATATTCGACTTGGACTAGACATACAAGAGCATAAACAAAAATAATAAAACATTTCATCCCTTTAGCAACCTGCGTCGCTGCGCTGGAAGGCCTTCTACTGTTCGATAGCATGTTGGTAAGTTTGATCTTTGTATCTCAAACATCATTTTATGCTCTTGAAAAAAAAAACAAAATATAATAAAGTATAATACAGCTTTCCTAAGCAAACCCAAAATATCAACAACAACCAAAAGAAAGTTTAGCAGTCATGTTAACTCAATTGAATCAAATTTTGCTCTGCTATGGTCATATTTGAAACATGTGTCCAATTATATAGTTACGATTACATATTTTGGTTTATTGTTGATTATTGCGATTTGCTTAGTAAAACAAACAAAAAAAAATATAATAATATATATACAAAATAATAAAAAAATAGACATTTTATATATACATATGTATGCACATATGTATTGAATTTATGTATGAACATGTATATATGTCCCTGTACATTGAATTACAAAAAGAAGGAAAGAACAAAATAACCAAACATGCATACATACACCTGTACCTATGTACATATACTTATATATACTTATACATATACTTATGGCAGATTAAAGAAAAGTAAGAAACAGCTTTAATAATTTTTTTAAACATAACTAGCACAGTGGTTATGACGTATAAAAATGTTTTTATAGCTAAATACATATATCTTTCATAATTGTCGAAATTTAAATAAAAAAAAATAAAGTGTTATTAGCCTAGCTTTAGCTAAATTCAAACTAAGAATGAATAAATAGATTAATACTATGAGTTACTGATATTAACATTTAAGGTGTTTTGAGTGAAGGGGATGAACCAATAAACAGCAGTGCTGGGGGGTTCCGATTTTTTTAAATGTAGACAATAAGTCCACGAAGCCATGGTCGGAGAGGGTATAGAAGTACGCATCTCTGGACTATCGTAGCAAATCCATTTGCATTTTTTTTAATAAAAATTTTATACTTTTCTCATTCAAATGTATGACTGGAATGGGGATTTTTAGTATTGTTTATCTAGTCATGCAGGCCTTTATAATAGTATACATACTTATCACACAAACATAGATAGGAAGTCTATAATAATATATTTGTAGAAAACTGAGTTGTATTTGAGCAGGACATGAACCCCGTACCGACTGCTTGCTAGCGAGACAAAGGCTCCCGTAATCCAAACTCAGTACAACTATGATGTGCTTTTTAACACAGTAGCACACCTAAATAATTACATCCTTCAAGTAGAATAAGTCACATTACAAATATTGGCGCCCAACGTGGGGCCGAAGAGCATTAAGTTCTTCGTGGCTCTAAAACTCAATATATTTTGTTTTATAGTAGATTTTATTAACATTATAAATTGATTCTTTAAAAGACTGGAGTTTATAGATGATTTATATTTGTTTCCTGGATTTTCAGCTATATGAGATTTGAAAGTTCGTATAGCTGACCGTTAGCAGTATATGAGTATTTCATAAGCAATGCATAAAAGCACATTTTGGAACCAATTCGACATGTCCCGTATGTAACCGCACATGTCGACTCTCTGAGTCACATAGACTAACTAATATAAATAATCTCCCTCCTTCAGGAAGGGCAAACCCAAAGTCCACCAATCAAGGTGCTATACCTAAAACCTACGCAACACGCAGCACAACTCGCAATATAGCTTTTGATTCACAGAAAGCAACGTGTGGTGATAATACCAACAATGCGGCTGATCCTGCTAGTAAGTTGACAACACCACCGGACAGACATAATCAAGATGAGTTAAATGCAAATAGTGAAAATACACCCTTTCGACAAAACAGTCCGGTAACCCCTCCTCCGCAAAGAAGCTATAATAATATTGACTATGAAGAAATCAATCGTTTGATTGAAGTAAATTTAACCACAGTTTTAACGAATTTAAACTTAGTTCCACCTTCTGACCCAGTTAGTAATGTAAATAATAATAGTGCAAATCAAATCAACAAAATAATCAAAATATGCGCAATGGTAGACCCTTTGGTGCTAACGAGCCCATACCAGAATCTCCAAACGTATCTAATTTATTCTCGAGTTTGAATTCTGTTGGTACCAGGATGTCTCCTGATAAGATTACCGCAGTGATACAAAACTGGAATCTAAAGTTTGATGGATCGGCGGCTGGTCTAAGCGTGGATGAATTTTTATATCGAGTACGATCGATGACGCTAGAAAATTTTAATGGCGACTTTACTCAAGTTTGCAAAAATTTACACGTCATATTAACGGAAAAAGCCAGAGATTGGTATTGGAGATACCATAAACAAGCTCCAATTATTACTTGGTCTGAGTTTTGCGATGCTATTAGATGTCAATTTTAAAGAATTTAAATCATCTTACGACATACGTGAAGAAATTCGCAACCGTAAACAAAGACCTTTTTGAAGCGCTTTCTTCCATCCTGGATCGCTTACCAATTCCCATGTCAGAAGCTGAGCTGATAGAGATTTTAGCAAGAAACTTGCGGCCAGATATCCGACAAGATCTGCTTTATGTACCTATACATTCCATTCCACATTTAAGAAAGCTCGTACAGATGAGGGAAAATTTCTTAAGTGATGAGTGTGTCCGAAAAAGTTATGGTGGACGGAACATCAGCTCTACTAGGACGAGGAGGTATATTAATGAAATAGAAAATGTGGATAGTGACAATGGAACAGAGGAGGGAAATAAAAATTTTTCAGTTGCAACTATTCAACACACTGAAAAAAGCTCTAAGTGTTGGAACTGCGATGAGCTTGGGCATCACTGGGAGGATTGCTTACGGGATAGAAATATATTTTGTTACGGATGTGGTACTAAGAATGTCTACAAACCCAAATGCGATACTTGTGCATCTCGTAAACAAAATCAATCAAAAAACTATCAAACACCCAGCCGAACAAGGAACAATTTTTAAAATTAGAACATTATTCGGCAAACCCAGATACCATAAATGAATGTAAATCAAATAAACCTGACCTGACCTGTTACAATAAATCTGAAAAAAAATTTAGTATACCTACCAAACTGCTAAAGCGTCTAAGAGAATTGCATTTGGAGGACGAAATTTCTGCTTCTAATATTCGACGAATAATTTTTCCCAAACTTCCATATCACCACAAGCGATGGGAGTCTTATCTTCAAAAGCGTGAGGAAATTTTCAACATTTCAACGATATCTTCTCACTAGAATAAATCACCGAAACGTTCCACATTAAGAATGAGAAAATTTTATAAATTACGTAAGATCGTGAGTAAATTCTTGGTATTATTGCAAATCACACGGATAGGCGATACTATGCCAAAGTTAAATTTTTAAATTTTGATGAATTTGGTCTAATATCAGCTGTATAGGAGCAGACTTAGCTTCCCTAGCTTTGTTAAATGTAAGAATTTCGTTAAAACCGCCGATGGGAAATTACAACCTGTTCTCGGGTATATAGACGTTGATCTTTCCTTTCAAGGTAAAACTAAACCTATAAAGTTTTTTTATAATACCAGGCATTTCCCAACGATTGATTTTAGGTATACACTTCTGGAATATATTTGATTTGCTCCCAGAGCATATGGGATTTGTTAGTATTGTTCACGGTGAAGAAATGTTAAACAGTTCCTCTGATAGTCAAAATCTTAAAGAAATGATTCAGGCTTTGTCTGATGTCACGGGAACATCTAAAAACGTAGATGAAAATTTCTACCCACTTTCACTAGAGCAACGTCAACAACTTAACACTGTAATAGAACTTTTTCCGAAATTCGAAAAGCAAGGGTTGGGTAGAACTAGTCTTATCAAGCACACAATCGATGTAGGTGAATCCCCACCAATTAAGCAGCGTTTTTATCCGGTCTCTCCTGCGGTGGAAAAGTTAATATTCGAGGAAATTTATGGAATGTTGGCCTTAGGAGTTATCGGCCTTCCACTTCTTCGTGGAGCTCACCCATGCATTTGGTTGTTAAGCCAAATAAAGTAAGATTGTGCTTAGATGCTAGGAAACTGAATTTAGTTACCAAAAGAGATGCCTATCCATTACCCAACATAAAGGGCATTTTTGCCAGATTGCCAAAGGCAAATATTATATCCAAATTAGATCTTAAAGATGCCTTTTGGCAAATTTGCCTAGATGACAAATCTAAAAGTTTGACAGCGTTCACAGTCCCAGGTAGACCATTGTACCAATTTGTAGTGATGCCTTTCGGACTGTGTAACGCTCCCCAAACAATGTGCAGGCTAATGGATGAAATAATTCCATCAGACCTAAGGCACTGCGTTTTTGGATATCTTGACGACCTGATTATAGTTTCTGACGATTTTTCTACCCACCTAGAGACGTTCGTATTGCGTCTCAATTCCGGAGCGATAACTTGACGTTGAACATATCAAAGTCTAGGTTTTGTGTGACTAGGGTGAAATATTTGGGGTACGTGATAGGGAACGGAGGTATTACTACAGACTCAGAAAAAATTTCGGCAATCACCAACTGGTCAGTACCTAAAAATTTAAAACAAGTGCGCGGTTTTCTTGGATTGGCGGGGTGGTATTGGCGCTTTGTTGCAAATTTTTCTACGGAAGTATTCCCTATTACAGAAGTCTTATCTATAAAAAAAAAATTCGTGTGGACTAACAGTGCTCAAAAAGCTTTTGATAGAATTAAGATACTCCTGACCAGTGCTCCAATCCTTTCAAATCCAGACTATGAAAAAAAAATTTACCTGCAATGTGACGCTAGTGATTACGGCATTGGCGCAGTTCTGGTGCAATTGGATGATGAAGGCAATGAAAAACCAATTGCATACATGAGTAAAAAATTAAATTCCGCGCAACGTAATTACAGCGTAACAGAGCGAGAATGCTTAGCAGCGGTAGAAGCGATTAAGCGATTTAGATGCTATCTAGAGATGCAGGAGTTCGAGGTGGTCACGGATCATTCTAGTCTATTGTGGCTGATGAAGCAACCAGACCTTAGTGGAATATTGGCGCGCTGGATTTTTAAACTGCAGGCGTATAAATTTACAATCTCTCATAGGAAAGGGAATCTCTCATAGGAAAGGAAGAATTTGTACGGAGCTGTCGGGTCTAGAATACAGTGAACCAGTAATTGATCTAAATTCTCCGCATTTTTATGACCAAGAGTATGAGGTGTTAAAACAAAGAGTGAACCACCACACCGAAAAATATCCTGATCTAAAGGTTGTGGACAAATATTTATATCATCGCACACAACATTATAGCGGAGAAGACGTTCAAGAGCAAGAATGTTGGAAATTATGGATTCCTACGGGTCTTCGAAAGGAAGCTATATCGCGAGTCCATGATACCCCTGTTGCTGCTTACGGAGTTATGATAAAAACCTTGGATCTCCTGAGAAGACATTTTTTTTGGCCGGGAATGGTTCGAGATGTTAAGGATTATGTTGGCGACTGTGAAATTTGTAAAACAACTAAATCCCCAAATTTTATCATGAAACCCCAAATGGGAAGTCAAGTGGTTTCCGAACGGGCATTTCAACGGCTTTACATAGATATCCTAGGGCCATATCCACGCAGTAAGTCAGGATTTATTGGCCTACTTATTATTCTTGATCACTTCAGCAAATTTCATTGGCTTTGTCCCTTAAAAAAATTTACATCTTCATGCATCCAGGAATTCCTAGAAAAAAATATCTTTCATACGTACGGTGTGCCAGAAACAATAATTAGTGATAATGGCAGTCAGTTTCCAGCTAAAGACATTAATGCTTTTTTTACGAAGTATGGTATTAAGCATACTTACACAGTCCTTTACTCCCCGCAATCCAATGCTGCGGAGCGCGTGAATCGTTCTCTAATTGCTGGGATACGAGCATTTCTTAAGAAAAATCATCGTTTGTGGGATGAAAATATTACGGCCATTAGTTTCGTAATTCCTATCATCAGGCCTTAGGGTGTTCACAGTATCATGCATTGTTTGGCTTTGATATGATAGCGCACGCCTCCTCCTATGAAATCTTAAGAAATCTTCAGCTACTTAAAGAGCCCTGTGCAAAGTTATTGCGAGACGATCAACTACAAATTAATCGTGATCATATAAACAAATATATCAGAGAAGCCTACAATCGAAACCAGCACCAATATAATTTCCGAACAAAGCTTCAAGACTTTAAAGTTGGTCAGGAAATCTTTCGAAGGAATTTTGCTCAGAGCAATGCTGAAAAAGTGTTTAATGCAAAACTTTCTCCATTATTCATAAAAGCTAGAATAAGAGAAAAGCTTGGCAGTAGTTATTACATTCTTGAAGACTTGCAAGGGAAACTAGTAGGGACTTTTCATGGTAAAGATATCAGATCCTAATAATAAAAAAATAAATAAAATAAAAATTTATATAAAAAAAATAATAATAATAAATAAATAAATAAAAATAATAAGTAAAAATAACCCTCAAGCTTCCAGCTAATTCTGCTTTGAAATTCGGCAGAATTATTCGGTTTGTAATGATATTCCATAATTTGAAAAAAAAAATAAAAAATAAAAAAAAAAAATTATTGAAAATATGCATTCCGCTAATATTTCAGTGAAATAAAAGCAACGAAACGATAGGGAAACTGACTATGAATTTCTGCGTGACCATAGTCACTAACTATCTATCATTTGGCTAGTTTTATCATTAGTCATGAGACTCTTAACTTTCGTACATTTTTGTGTAATAATATTAATACACAGATGAGCATATGCAATTACTACCTCGTATCAGGTTTGGAACAAACCTATTATGGCTGAACAGATCTTTTAACATACGTATGTACATACATATTGTATCGTTGCAATTGCATTCTCTTTAGTGAGGAATATATAAAAACATAATGCAGTGTAATATGTACAAATGTACATACCTAAATAAATTAACGTTTTATAGAGACTTAAGTAGTTACTGTCTGCTGAGTATTAACGTAGCATCGATCAAATAAGCGCATTAATATATACCTCCGCTGTTACACATATTTTGTTTTTAGTATCTTTTTGAATTTTGCTAGATATGAAAAGACATTAATGTCAGGTGAATATTAATGTTATGGTGGCAATGGACAATTAAGTACTTCTTTGATACAACTCTAAAGAAAAACAAAAAAAATTTTAAAAGATTGGTTAAATCTTTGACATTTGTGTAAAAGAAAAAAAAAAACATCTCGATCCTTCCTTTATTTGCAACGTGGCCATATATAAGGCCTACTTCAGAATTTAACCTCCTTTCTTCCTAAAACTTGCACGTGAACAAGGTACTCATATACATATATTCGTTATATTCGTACATGTATCAGCGCTCTAATCGTTTGTACCTGGAAGTAAGTATAACCCAACAACTACGATCTTGGTATTTCCTACCATACTGAGGAATATGTTTTTTTAATAGCCAGATTTTTTTGTGAAGGACGAATACAACAAGTGTTAATTGTTACCCGGCAGATTCATTTCATGTTCCTAAAGGGGGAACAAGAGAAAACCAAACACGAATTCGTCCAGTGCAAGCACGTGTCGTAACGTTCGTCACTCCTTAAATCGTGGTGCCCACTCTAAGCAGTAAGAGTAGTAATTCCCGAACTTAAACAAATAATATTCTCCCACAACTGTCCCTTAATATATAAGCGAGCCTAATTTGCGTCATATATAAGGAAAAGGGCATCTTCAAATCTCCCGGAGAATTCTGGCAATATCAGGATACTAAACTCTAATAGAAACAAAAATACTATCATGCAAATATATGTATACAAGAAAAAGAAGTAACACATATTACACGAAATCTAAGTAATGTCTCATCATCAAATCATAAATTATAAGATAAACTAAAATCATAAAAAAAAATATTCGACTTGGACTAGACATACAAGAGCATAAACAAAAATAATAAAACATTTCATCCCTTTAGCAACCTGCGTCGCTGCGCTGGAAGGCCTTCTACTGTTCGATAGCATGTTGGTAAGTTTGATCTTTGTATCTCAAACATCATTTTATGCTCTTGAAAAAAAAACAAAATATAATAAAGTATAATACAGCTTTCCTAAGCAAACCCAAAATATCAACAACAACCAAAAGAAAGTTTAGCAGTCATGTTAACTCAATTGAATCAAATTTTGCTCTGCTATGGTCATATTTGAAACATGTGTCCAATTATATAGTTACGATTACATATTTTGGTTTATTGTTGATTATTGCGATTTGCTTAGTAAAACAAACAAAAAAAATATAATAATATATATACAAAATAATAAAAAAATAGACATTTTATATATACATATGTATGCACATATGTATTGAATTTATGTATGAACATGTATATATGTCCCTGTACATTGAATTACAAAAAGAAGGAAAGAACAAAATAACCAAACATGCATACATACACCTGTACCTATGTACATATACTTATATATACTTATACATATACTTATGGCAGATTAAAGAAAAGTAAGAAACAGCTTTAATAATTTTTTTAAACATAACTAGCACAGTGGTTATGACGTATAAAAATGTTTTTATAGCTAAATACATATATCTTTCATAATTGTCGAAATTTAAATAAAAAAAAATAAAGTGTTATTAGCCTAGCTTTAGCTAAATTCAAACTAAGAATGAATAAATAGATTAATACTATGAGTTACTGATATTAACATTTAAGGTGTTTTGAGTGAAGGGGATGAACCAATAAACAGCAGTGCTGGGGGGTTCCGATTTTTTTAAATGTAGACAATAAGTCCACGAAGCCATGGTCGGAGAGGGTATAGAAGTACGCATCTCTGGACTATCGTAGCAAATCCATTTGCATTTTTTTTAATAAAAATTTTATACTTTTCTCATTCAAATGTATGACTGGAATGGGGATTTTTAGTATTGTTTATCTAGTCATGCAGGCCTTTATAATAGTATACATACTTATCACACAAACATAGATAGGGAGTCTATAATAATATATTTGTAGAAAACTGAGTTGTATTTGAGCAGGACATGAACCCCGTACCGACTGCTTGCTAGCGAGACAAAGGCTCCCGTAATCCAAACTCAGTACAACTATGATGTGCTTTTTAACACAGTAGCACACCTAAATAATTACATCCTTCAAGTAGAATAAGTCACATTACAAATATTGGCGCCCAACGTGGGGCCGAAGAGCATTAAGTTCTTCGTGGCTCTAAAACTCAATATATTTTGTTTTATAGTAGATTTCATTAACATTATAAATTGATTCTTTAAAAGACTGGAGTTTATAGATGATTTATATTTGTTTCCTGGATTTTCAGCTATATGAGATTTGAAAGTTCGTATAGCTGACCGTTAGCAGTATATGAATTTTTTTTGTGAACTAGAGACTTATTTTAGAAAAATTTTATTACTAAAAGCTCAGTAAAATTATTTTTATTAGTAAACATGTTGCCTCAGATATAGTTAGTTAAACCTGCATACTTATATTCAAACGGATTTCATTGATATGTCGACGATATTTCAATGACTCTTGAATTAAATAGGTGAAACGTACGTAGTGCGACAGCATATAAAGCAGATGTAGTAAGGGTGGTGCAGCATGTTGCTTTCAATAATATTCGTTACTCCATAGCCCAATTAGTTTCTCAGTATAAATGGATTTGTTAGATTTTTTATTTACCTGGTTAGCGGTTCACCCTCAAAACTAAAACACCTTAGCATAAATTTAAATTCTTTATATTAAACTAACAGAATCAGGAAGATATTTTTAGATACTTTCTTATGAACATTATAAATTTTATTCAGATACATTTACATCATTATTAGTTTTTTTGTTATATTCCTTGAATGATTGCTAACTAAGCGAATAAACTCTATATTTACATAGACAGTTACATATTTTGCTTTATATTGCTCACATACTGAGTATCCGTTAAAAATAAACTTGAAGATTTTTTCAAGTTATTTAAGCCTTAAAGGTTTAGTACGCTTTTAATAGTTAAGAAAATAAATAATAAGCAGTAAGAAATATTAACTTTAATTCAGATATAATTTAAAATTAATGGGAAAGAAAAGAAAAAATTTCTTAAGTATGGCTAGTAATCACACAACTGAGGGCGGAGAACCCTTAGTTTGTCCTCTCTGCTATCAGACTATGTCTGAAAATCAAGACTGCCTTATACTTAAGGAATGCGCTCACGCATTTCATAAGCAATGCATAAAAGCACATTTTGGAACCAATTCGACATGTCCCGTATGTAACCGCACATGTCGACTCTCTGAGTCACATAGACTAACTAATATAAATAATCTCCCTCCTTCAGGAAGGGCAAACCCAAAGTCCACCAATCAAGGTGCTATACCTAAAACCTACGCAACACGCAGCACAACTCGCAATATAGCTTTTGATTCACAGAAAGCAACGTGTGGTGATAATACCAACAATGCGGCTGATCCTGCTAGTAAGTTGACAACACCACCGGACAGACATAATCAAGATGAGTTAAATGCAAATAGTGAAAATACACCCTTTCGACAAAACAGTCCGGTAACAACTCCTCCGCAAAGAAGCTATAATAATATTGACTATGAAGAAATCAATCGTTTGATTGAAGTAAATTTAACCACAGTTTTAACGAATTTAAACTTAGTTCCACCTTCTGACCCAGTTAGTAATGTAAATAATAATAGTGCAAATCAAATCAACAAAATAATCAAAATATGCGCAATGGTAGACCCTTTGGTGCTAACGAGCCCATACCAGAATCTCCAAACGTATCTAATTTATTCTCGAGTTTGAATTCTGTTGGTACCAGGATGTCTCCTGATAAGATTACCGCAGTGATACAAAACTGGAATCTAAAGTTTGATGGATCGGCGGCTGGTCTAAGCGTGGATGAATTTTTATATCGAGTACGATCGATGACGCTAGAAAATTTTAATGGCGACTTTACTCAAGTTTGCAAAAATTTACACGTCATATTAACGGAAAAAGCCAGAGATTGGTATTGGAGATACCATAAACAAGCTCCAATTATTACTTGGTCTGAGTTTTGCGATGCTATTAGATGTCAATTTTAAAGAATTTAAATCATCTTACGACATACGTGAAGAAATTCGCAACCGTAAACAAAGACCTTTTTTGAAGCGCTTTCTTCCATCCTGGATCGCTTACCAATTCCCATGTCAGAAGCTGAGCTGATAGAGATTTTAGCAAGAAACTTGCGGCCAGATATCCGACAAGATCTGATTTATGTACCTATACATTCCATTCCACATTTAAGAAAGCTCGTACAGATGAGGGAAAATTTCTTAAGTGATGAGTGTGTCCGAAAAAGTTATGGTGGACGGAACATCAGCTCTACTAGGACGAGGAGGTATATTAATGAAATAGAAAATGTGGATAGTGACAATGGAACAGAGGAGGGAAATAAAAATTTTTCAGTTGCAACTATTCAACACACTGAAAAAAGCTCTAAGTGTTGGAACTGCGATGAGCTTGGGCATCACTGGGAGGATTGCTTACGGGATAGAAATATATTTTGTTACGGATGTGGTACTAAGAATGTCTACAAACCCAAATGCGATACTTGTGCATCTCGTAAACAAAATCAATCAAAAAACTATCAAACACCCAGCCGAACAAGGAACAATTTTTAAAATTAGAACATTATTCGGCAAACCCAGATACCATAAATGAATGTAAATCAAATAAACCTGACCTGACCTGTTACAATAAATCTGAAAAAAAATTTAGTATACCTACCAAACTGCTAAAGCGTCTAAGAGAATTGCATTTGGAGGACGAAATTTCTGCTTCTAATATTCGACGAATAATTTTTCCCAAACTTCCATATCACCACAAGCGATGGGAGTCTTATCTTCAAAAGCGTGAGGAAATTTTCAACATTTCAACGATATCTTCTCACTAGAATAAATCACCGAAACGTTCCACATTAAGAATGAGAAAATTTTATAAATTACGTAAGATCGTGAGTAAATTCTTGGTATTATTGCAAATCACACGGATAGGCGATACTATGCCAAAGTTAAATTTTTAAATTTTGATGAATTTGGTCTAATATCAGCTGTATAGGAGCAGACTTAGCTTCCCTAGCTTTGTTAAATGTAAGAATTTCGTTAAAACCGCCGATGGGAAATTACAACCTGTTCTCGGGTATATAGACGTTGATCTTTCCTTTCAAGGTAAAACTAAACCTATAAAGTTTTTTTATAATACCAGGCATTTCCCAACGATTGATTTTAGGTATACACTTCTGGAATATATTTGATTTGCTCCCAGAGCATATGGGATTTGTTAGTATTGTTCACGGTGAAGAAATGTTAAACAGTTCCTCTGATAGTCAAAATCTTAAAGAAATGATTCAGGCTTTGTCTGATGTCACGGGAACATCTAAAAACGTAGATGAAAATTTCTACCCACTTTCACTAGAGCAACGTCAACAACTTAACACTGTAATAGAACTTTTTCCGAAATTCGAAAAGCAAGGGTTGGGTAGAACTAGTCTTATCAAGCACACAATCGATGTAGGTGAATCCCCACCAATTAAGCAGCGTTTTTATCCGGTCTCTCCTGCGGTGGAAAAGTTAATATTCGAGGAAATTTATGGAATGTTGGCCTTAGGAGTTATCGGCCTTCCACTTCTTCGTGGAGCTCACCCATGCATTTGGTTGTTAAGCCAAATAAAGTAAGATTGTGCTTAGATGCTAGGAAACTGAATTTAGTTACCAAAAGAGATGCCTATCCATTACCCAACATAAAGGGCATTTTTGCCAGATTGCCAAAGGCAAATATTATATCCAAATTAGATCTTAAAGATGCCTTTTGGCAAATTTGCCTAGATGACAAATCTAAAAGTTTGACAGCGTTCACAGTCCCAGGTAGACCATTGTACCAATTTGTAGTGATGCCTTTCGGACTGTGTAACGCTCCCCAAACAATGTGCAGGCTAATGGATGAAATAATTCCATCAGACCTAAGGCACTGCGTTTTTGGATATCTTGACGACCTGATTATAGTTTCTGACGATTTTTCTACCCACCTAGAGACGTTCGTATTGCGTCTCAATTCCGGAGCGATAACTTGACGTTGAACATATCAAAGTCTAGGTTTTGTGTGACTAGGGTGAAATATTTGGGGTACGTGATAGGGAACGGAGGTATTACTACAGACTCAGAAAAAATTTCGGCAATCACCAACTGGTCAGTACCTAAAAATTTAAAACAAGTGCGCGGTTTTCTTGGATTGGCGGGGTGGTATTGGCGCTTTGTTGCAAATTTTTCTACGGAAGTATTCCCTATTACAGAAGTCTTATCTATAAAAAAAAAATTCGTGTGGACTAACAGTGCTCAAAAAGCTTTTGATAGAATTAAGATACTCCTGACCAGTGCTCCAATCCTTTCAAATCCAGACTATGAAAAAAAAATTTACCTGCAATGTGACGCTAGTGATTACGGCATTGGCGCAGTTCTGGTGCAATTGGATGATGAAGGCAATGAAAAACTAATTGCATACATGAGTAAAAAATTAAATTCCGCGCAACGTAATTACAGCGTAACAGAGCGAGAATGCTTAGCAGCGGTAGAAGCGATTAAGCGATTTAGATGCTATCTAGAGATGCAGGAGTTCGAGGTGGTCACGGATCATTCTAGTCTATTGTGGCTGATGAAGCAACCAGACCTTAGTGGAATATTGGCGCGCTGGATTTTTAAACTGCAGGCGTATAAATTTACAATCTCTCATAGGAAAGGGAATCTCTCATAGGAAAGGAAGAATTTGTACGGAGCTGTCGGGTCTAGAATACAGTGAACCAGTAATTGATCTAAATTCTCCGCATTTTTATGACCAAGAGTATGAGGTGTTAAAACAAAGAGTGAACCACCACACCGAAAAATATCCTGATCTAAAGGTTGTGGACAAATATTTATATCATCGCACACAACATTATAGCGGAGAAGACGTTCAAGAGCAAGTATGTTGGAAATTATGGATTCCTACGGGTCTTCGAAAGGAAGCTATATCGCGAGTCCATGATACCCCTGTTGCTGCTTACGGAGTTATGATAAAAACCTTGGATCTCCTGAGAAGACATTTTTTTTGGCCGGGAATGGTTCGAGATGTTAAGGATTATGTTGGCGACTGTGAAATTTGTAAAACAACTAAATCCCCAAATTTTATCATGAAACCCCAAATGGGAAGTCAAGTGGTTTCCGAAGGGGCATTTCAACGGCTTTACATAGATATCCTAGGGCCATATCCACGCAGTAAGTCAGGATTTATTGGCCTACTTATTATTCTTGATCACTTCAGCAAATTTCATTGGCTTTGTCCCTTAAAAAAATTTACATCTTCATGCATCCAGGAATTCCTAGAAAAAAATATCTTTCATACGTACGGTGTGCCAGAAACAATAATTAGTGATAATGGCAGTCAGTTTCCAGCTAAAGACATTAATGCTTTTTTTACGAAGTATGGTATTAAGCATACTTACACAGTCCTTTACTCCCCGCAATCCAATGCTGCGGAGCGCGTGAATCGTTCTCTAATTGCTGGGATACGAGCATTTCTTAAGAAAAATCATCGTTTGTGGGATGAAAATATTACGGCCATTAGTTTCGTAATTCCTATCATCAGGCCTTAGGGTGTTCACAGTATCATGCATTGTTTGGCTTTGATATGATAGCGCACGCCTCCTCCTATGAAATCTTAAGAAATCTTCAGCTACTTAAAGAGCCCTGTGCAAAGTTATTGCGAGACGATCAACTACAAATTAATCGTGATCATATAAACAAATATATCAGAGAAGCCTACAATCGAAACCAGCACCAATATAATTTCCGAACAAAGCTTCAAGACTTTAAAGTTGGTCAGGAAATCTTTCGAAGGAATTTTGCTCAGAGCAATGCTGAAAAAGTGTTTAATGCAAAACTTTCTCCATTATTCATAAAAGCTAGAATAAGAGAAAAGCTTGGCAGTAGTTATTACATTCTTGAAGACTTGCAAGGGAAACTAGTAGGGACTTTTCATGGTAAAGATATCAGATCCTAATAATAAAAAAATAAATAAAATAAAAATTTATATAAAAAAAATAATAATAATAAATAAATAAATAAAAATAATAAGTAAAAATAACCCTCAAGCTTCCACCAGCTAATTCTGCTTTGAAATTCGGCAGAATTATTCGGTTTGTAATGATATTCCATAATTTGAAAAAAAAAAATAAAAAATAAAAAAAAAAAATTATTGAAAATATGCATTCCGCTAATATTTCAGTGAAATAAAAGCAACGAAACGATAGGGAAACTGACTATGAATTTCTGCGTGACCATAGTCACTAACTATCTATCATTTGGCTAGTTTTATCATTAGTCATGAGACTCTTAACTTTCGTACATTTTTGTGTAATAATATTAATACACAGATGAGCATATGCAATTACTACCTCGTATCAGGTTTGGAACAAACCTATTATGGCTGAACAGATCTTTTAACATACGTATGTACATACATATTGTATCGTTTCAATTGCATTCTCTTTAGTGAGGAATATATAAAAACATAATGCAGTGTAATATGTACAAATGTACATACCTAAATAAATTAACGTTTTATAGAGACTTAAGTAGTTACTGTCTGCTGAGTATTAACGTAGCATCGATCAAATAAGCGCATTAATATATACCTCCGCTGTTACACATATTTTGTTTTTAGTATCTTTTTGAATTTTGCTAGATATGAAAAGACATTAATGTCAGGTGAATATTAATGTTATGGTGGCAATGGACAATTAAGTACTTCTTTGATACAACTCTAAAGAAAAACAAAAAAAATTGTAAAAGATTGGTTAAATCTTTGACATTTGTGTAAAAGAAAAAAAAAACATCTCGATCCTTCCTTTATTTGCAACGTGGCCATATATAAGGCCTACTTCAGAATTTAACCTCCTTTCTTCCTAAAACTTGCACGTGAACAAGGTACTCATATACATATATTCGTTATATTCGTACATGTATCAGCGCTCTAATCGTTTGTACCTGGAAGTAAGTATAACCCAACAACTACGATCTTGGTATTTCCTACCATACTGAGGAATATGTTTTTTTAATAGCCAGATTTTTTTGTGAAGGACGAATACAACAAGTGTTAATTGTTACCCGGCAGATTCATTTCATGTTCCTAAAGGGGGAACAAGAGAAAACCAAACACGAATTCGTCCAGTGCAAGCACGTGTCGTAACGTTCGTCACTCCTTAAATCGTGGTGCCCACTCTAAGCAGTAAGAGTAGTAATTCCCGAACTTAAACAAATAATATTCTCCCACAACTGTCCCTTAATATATAAGCGAGCCTAATTTGCGTCATATATAAGGAAAAGGGCATCTTCAAATCTCCCGGAGAATTCTGGCAATATCAGGATACTAAACTCTAATAGAAACAAAAATACTATCATGCAAATATATGTATACAAGAAAAAGAAGTAACACATATTACACGAAATCTAAGTAATGTCTCATCATCAAATCATAAATTATAAGATAAACTAAAATCATAAAAAAAAATATTCGACTTGGACTAGACATACAAGAGCATAAACAAAAATAATAAAACATTTCATCCCTTTAGCAACCTGCGTCGCTGCGCTGGAAGGCCTTCTACTGTTCGATAGCATGTTGGTAAGTTTGATCTTTGTATCTCAAACATCATTTTATGCTCTTGAAAAAAAAACAAAATATAATAAAGTATAATACAGCTTTCCTAAGCAAACCCAAAATATCAACAACAACCAAAAGAAAGTTTAGCAGTCATGTTAACTCAATTGAATCAAATTTTGCTCTGCTATGGTCATATTTGAAACATGTGTCCAATTATATAGTTACGATTACATATTTTGGTTTATTGTTGATTATTGCGATTTGCTTAGTAAAACAAACAAAAAAAAATATAATAATATATATACAAAATAATAAAAAAATAGACATTTTATATATACATATGTATGCACATATGTATTGAATTTATGTATGAACATGTATATATGTCCCTGTACATTGAATTACAAAAAGAAGGAAAGAACAAAATAACCAAACATGCATACATACACCTGTACCTATGTACATATACTTATATATACTTATACATATACTTATGGCAGATTAAAGAAAAGTAAGAAACAGCTTTAATAATTTTTTTAAACATAACTAGCACAGTGGTTATGACGTATAAAAATGTTTTTATAGCTAAATACATATATCTTTCATAATTGTCGAAATTTAAATAAAAAAAAATAAAGTGTTATTAGCCTAGCTTTAGCTAAATTCAAACTAAGAATGAATAAATAGATTAATACTATGAGTTACTGATATTAACATTTAAGGTGTTTTGAGTGAAGGGGATGAACCAATAAACAGCAGTGCTGGGGGGTTCCGATTTTTTTAAATGTAGACAATAAGTCCACGAAGCCATGGTCGGAGAGGGTATAGAAGTACGCATCTCTGGACTATCGTAGCAAATCCATTTGCATTTTTTTTAATAAAAATTTTATACTTTTCTCATTCAAATGTATGACTGGAATGGGGATTTTTAGTATTGTTTATCTAGTCATGCAGGCCTTTATAATAGTATACATACTTATCACACAAACATAGATAGGAAGTCTATAATAATATATTTGTAGAAAACTGAGTTGTATTTGAGCAGGACATGAACCCCGTACCGACTGCTTGCTAGCGAGACAAAGGCTCCCGTAATCCAAACTCAGTACAACTATGATGTGCTTTTTAACACAGTAGCACACCTACATAATTACATCCTTCAAGTAGAATAAGTCACATTACAAATATTGGCGCCCAACGTGGGGCCGAAGAGCATTAAGTTCTTCGTGGCTCTAAAACTCAATATATTTTGTTTTATAGTAGATT
Source organism: Nowickia ferox (assembly GCA_936439885.1). Lineage (NCBI taxonomy): Eukaryota > Metazoa > Arthropoda > Insecta > Diptera > Tachinidae > Nowickia > Nowickia ferox. The sequence goes on along the minus strand of OW387023.1, from coordinate 64,541,193 downwards.
TTATTAACATTATAAATTGATTCTTTAAAAGACTGGAGTTTATAGATGATTTATATTTGTTTCCTGGATTTTCAGCTATATGAGATTTGAAAGTTCGTATAGCTGACCGTTAGCAGTATATGAGTATTTCATAAGCAATGCATAAAAGCACATTTTGGAACCAATTCGACATGTCCCGTATGTAACCGCACATGTCGACTCTCTGAGTCACATAGACTAACTAATATAAATAATCTCCCTCCTTCAGGAAGGGCAAACCCAAAGTCCACCAATCAAGGTGCTATACCTAAAACCTACGCAACACGCAGCACAACTCGCAATATAGCTTTTGATTCACAGAAAGCAACGTGTGGTGATAATACCAACAATGCGGCTGATCCTGCTAGTAAGTTGACAACACCACCGGACAGACATAATCAAGATGAGTTAAATGCAAATAGTGAAAATACACCCTTTCGACAAAACAGTCCGGTAACCCCTCCTCCGCAAAGAAGCTATAATAATATTGACTATGAAGAAATCAATCGTTTGATTGAAGTAAATTTAACCACAGTTTTAACGAATTTAAACTTAGTTCCACCTTCTGACCCAGTTAGTAATGTAAATAATAATAGTGCAAATCAAATCAACAAAATAATCAAAATATGCGCAATGGTAGACCCTTTGGTGCTAACGAGCCCATACCAGAATCTCCAAACGTATCTAATTTATTCTCGAGTTTGAATTCTGTTGGTACCAGGATGTCTCCTGATAAGATTACCGCAGTGATACAAAACTGGAATCTAAAGTTTGATGGATCGGCGGCTGGTCTAAGCGTGGATGAATTTTTATATCGAGTACGATCGATGACGCTAGAAAATTTTAATGGCGACTTTACTCAAGTTTGCAAAAATTTACACGTCATATTAACGGAAAAAGCCAGAGATTGGTATTGGAGATACCATAAACAAGCTCCAATTATTACTTGGTCTGAGTTTTGCGATGCTATTAGATGTCAATTTTAAAGAATTTAAATCATCTTACGACATACGTGAAGAAATTCGCAACCGTAAACAAAGACCTTTTTGAAGCGCTTTCTTCCATCCTGGATCGCTTACCAATTCCCATGTCAGAAGCTGAGCTGATAGAGATTTTAGCAAGAAACTTGCGGCCAGATATCCGACAAGATCTGCTTTATGTACCTATACATTCCATTCCACATTTAAGAAAGCTCGTACAGATGAGGGAAAATTTCTTAAGTGATGAGTGTGTCCGAAAAAGTTATGGTGGACGGAACATCAGCTCTACTAGGACGAGGAGGTATATTAATGAAATAGAAAATGTGGATAGTGACAATGGAACAGAGGAGGGAAATAAAAATTTTTCAGTTGCAACTATTCAACACACTGAAAAAAGCTCTAAGTGTTGGAACTGCGATGAGCTTGGGCATCACTGGGAGGATTGCTTACGGGATAGAAATATATTTTGTTACGGATGTGGTACTAAGAATGTCTACAAACCCAAATGCGATACTTGTGCATCTCGTAAACAAAATCAATCAAAAAACTATCAAACACCCAGCCGAACAAGGAACAATTTTTAAAATTAGAACATTATTCGGCAAACCCAGATACCATAAATGAATGTAAATCAAATAAACCTGACCTGACCTGTTACAATAAATCTGAAAAAAAATTTAGTATACCTACCAAACTGCTAAAGCGTCTAAGAGAATTGCATTTGGAGGACGAAATTTCTGCTTCTAATATTCGACGAATAATTTTTCCCAAACTTCCATATCACCACAAGCGATGGGAGTCTTATCTTCAAAAGCGTGAGGAAATTTTCAACATTTCAACGATATCTTCTCACTAGAATAAATCACCGAAACGTTCCACATTAAGAATGAGAAAATTTTATAAATTACGTAAGATCGTGAGTAAATTCTTGGTATTATTGCAAATCACACGGATAGGCGATACTATGCCAAAGTTAAATTTTTAAATTTTGATGAATTTGGTCTAATATCAGCTGTATAGGAGCAGACTTAGCTTCCCTAGCTTTGTTAAATGTAAGAATTTCGTTAAAACCGCCGATGGGAAATTACAACCTGTTCTCGGGTATATAGACGTTGATCTTTCCTTTCAAGGTAAAACTAAACCTATAAAGTTTTTTTATAATACCAGGCATTTCCCAACGATTGATTTTAGGTATACACTTCTGGAATATATTTGATTTGCTCCCAGAGCATATGGGATTTGTTAGTATTGTTCACGGTGAAGAAATGTTAAACAGTTCCTCTGATAGTCAAAATCTTAAAGAAATGATTCAGGCTTTGTCTGATGTCACGGGAACATCTAAAAACGTAGATGAAAATTTCTACCCACTTTCACTAGAGCAACGTCAACAACTTAACACTGTAATAGAACTTTTTCCGAAATTCGAAAAGCAAGGGTTGGGTAGAACTAGTCTTATCAAGCACACAATCGATGTAGGTGAATCCCCACCAATTAAGCAGCGTTTTTATCCGGTCTCTCCTGCGGTGGAAAAGTTAATATTCGAGGAAATTTATGGAATGTTGGCCTTAGGAGTTATCGGCCTTCCACTTCTTCGTGGAGCTCACCCATGCATTTGGTTGTTAAGCCAAATAAAGTAAGATTGTGCTTAGATGCTAGGAAACTGAATTTAGTTACCAAAAGAGATGCCTATCCATTACCCAACATAAAGGGCATTTTTGCCAGATTGCCAAAGGCAAATATTATATCCAAATTAGATCTTAAAGATGCCTTTTGGCAAATTTGCCTAGATGACAAATCTAAAAGTTTGACAGCGTTCACAGTCCCAGGTAGACCATTGTACCAATTTGTAGTGATGCCTTTCGGACTGTGTAACGCTCCCCAAACAATGTGCAGGCTAATGGATGAAATAATTCCATCAGACCTAAGGCACTGCGTTTTTGGATATCTTGACGACCTGATTATAGTTTCTGACGATTTTTCTACCCACCTAGAGACGTTCGTATTGCGTCTCAATTCCGGAGCGATAACTTGACGTTGAACATATCAAAGTCTAGGTTTTGTGTGACTAGGGTGAAATATTTGGGGTACGTGATAGGGAACGGAGGTATTACTACAGACTCAGAAAAAATTTCGGCAATCACCAACTGGTCAGTACCTAAAAATTTAAAACAAGTGCGCGGTTTTCTTGGATTGGCGGGGTGGTATTGGCGCTTTGTTGCAAATTTTTCTACGGAAGTATTCCCTATTACAGAAGTCTTATCTATAAAAAAAAAATTCGTGTGGACTAACAGTGCTCAAAAAGCTTTTGATAGAATTAAGATACTCCTGACCAGTGCTCCAATCCTTTCAAATCCAGACTATGAAAAAAAAATTTACCTGCAATGTGACGCTAGTGATTACGGCATTGGCGCAGTTCTGGTGCAATTGGATGATGAAGGCAATGAAAAACCAATTGCATACATGAGTAAAAAATTAAATTCCGCGCAACGTAATTACAGCGTAACAGAGCGAGAATGCTTAGCAGCGGTAGAAGCGATTAAGCGATTTAGATGCTATCTAGAGATGCAGGAGTTCGAGGTGGTCACGGATCATTCTAGTCTATTGTGGCTGATGAAGCAACCAGACCTTAGTGGAATATTGGCGCGCTGGATTTTTAAACTGCAGGCGTATAAATTTACAATCTCTCATAGGAAAGGGAATCTCTCATAGGAAAGGAAGAATTTGTACGGAGCTGTCGGGTCTAGAATACAGTGAACCAGTAATTGATCTAAATTCTCCGCATTTTTATGACCAAGAGTATGAGGTGTTAAAACAAAGAGTGAACCACCACACCGAAAAATATCCTGATCTAAAGGTTGTGGACAAATATTTATATCATCGCACACAACATTATAGCGGAGAAGACGTTCAAGAGCAAGAATGTTGGAAATTATGGATTCCTACGGGTCTTCGAAAGGAAGCTATATCGCGAGTCCATGATACCCCTGTTGCTGCTTACGGAGTTATGATAAAAACCTTGGATCTCCTGAGAAGACATTTTTTTTGGCCGGGAATGGTTCGAGATGTTAAGGATTATGTTGGCGACTGTGAAATTTGTAAAACAACTAAATCCCCAAATTTTATCATGAAACCCCAAATGGGAAGTCAAGTGGTTTCCGAACGGGCATTTCAACGGCTTTACATAGATATCCTAGGGCCATATCCACGCAGTAAGTCAGGATTTATTGGCCTACTTATTATTCTTGATCACTTCAGCAAATTTCATTGGCTTTGTCCCTTAAAAAAATTTACATCTTCATGCATCCAGGAATTCCTAGAAAAAAATATCTTTCATACGTACGGTGTGCCAGAAACAATAATTAGTGATAATGGCAGTCAGTTTCCAGCTAAAGACATTAATGCTTTTTTTACGAAGTATGGTATTAAGCATACTTACACAGTCCTTTACTCCCCGCAATCCAATGCTGCGGAGCGCGTGAATCGTTCTCTAATTGCTGGGATACGAGCATTTCTTAAGAAAAATCATCGTTTGTGGGATGAAAATATTACGGCCATTAGTTTCGTAATTCCTATCATCAGGCCTTAGGGTGTTCACAGTATCATGCATTGTTTGGCTTTGATATGATAGCGCACGCCTCCTCCTATGAAATCTTAAGAAATCTTCAGCTACTTAAAGAGCCCTGTGCAAAGTTATTGCGAGACGATCAACTACAAATTAATCGTGATCATATAAACAAATATATCAGAGAAGCCTACAATCGAAACCAGCACCAATATAATTTCCGAACAAAGCTTCAAGACTTTAAAGTTGGTCAGGAAATCTTTCGAAGGAATTTTGCTCAGAGCAATGCTGAAAAAGTGTTTAATGCAAAACTTTCTCCATTATTCATAAAAGCTAGAATAAGAGAAAAGCTTGGCAGTAGTTATTACATTCTTGAAGACTTGCAAGGGAAACTAGTAGGGACTTTTCATGGTAAAGATATCAGATCCTAATAATAAAAAAATAAATAAAATAAAAATTTATATAAAAAAAATAATAATAATAAATAAATAAATAAAAATAATAAGTAAAAATAACCCTCAAGCTTCCAGCTAATTCTGCTTTGAAATTCGGCAGAATTATTCGGTTTGTAATGATATTCCATAATTTGAAAAAAAAAATAAAAAATAAAAAAAAAAAATTATTGAAAATATGCATTCCGCTAATATTTCAGTGAAATAAAAGCAACGAAACGATAGGGAAACTGACTATGAATTTCTGCGTGACCATAGTCACTAACTATCTATCATTTGGCTAGTTTTATCATTAGTCATGAGACTCTTAACTTTCGTACATTTTTGTGTAATAATATTAATACACAGATGAGCATATGCAATTACTACCTCGTATCAGGTTTGGAACAAACCTATTATGGCTGAACAGATCTTTTAACATACGTATGTACATACATATTGTATCGTTGCAATTGCATTCTCTTTAGTGAGGAATATATAAAAACATAATGCAGTGTAATATGTACAAATGTACATACCTAAATAAATTAACGTTTTATAGAGACTTAAGTAGTTACTGTCTGCTGAGTATTAACGTAGCATCGATCAAATAAGCGCATTAATATATACCTCCGCTGTTACACATATTTTGTTTTTAGTATCTTTTTGAATTTTGCTAGATATGAAAAGACATTAATGTCAGGTGAATATTAATGTTATGGTGGCAATGGACAATTAAGTACTTCTTTGATACAACTCTAAAGAAAAACAAAAAAAATTTTAAAAGATTGGTTAAATCTTTGACATTTGTGTAAAAGAAAAAAAAAACATCTCGATCCTTCCTTTATTTGCAACGTGGCCATATATAAGGCCTACTTCAGAATTTAACCTCCTTTCTTCCTAAAACTTGCACGTGAACAAGGTACTCATATACATATATTCGTTATATTCGTACATGTATCAGCGCTCTAATCGTTTGTACCTGGAAGTAAGTATAACCCAACAACTACGATCTTGGTATTTCCTACCATACTGAGGAATATGTTTTTTTAATAGCCAGATTTTTTTGTGAAGGACGAATACAACAAGTGTTAATTGTTACCCGGCAGATTCATTTCATGTTCCTAAAGGGGGAACAAGAGAAAACCAAACACGAATTCGTCCAGTGCAAGCACGTGTCGTAACGTTCGTCACTCCTTAAATCGTGGTGCCCACTCTAAGCAGTAAGAGTAGTAATTCCCGAACTTAAACAAATAATATTCTCCCACAACTGTCCCTTAATATATAAGCGAGCCTAATTTGCGTCATATATAAGGAAAAGGGCATCTTCAAATCTCCCGGAGAATTCTGGCAATATCAGGATACTAAACTCTAATAGAAACAAAAATACTATCATGCAAATATATGTATACAAGAAAAAGAAGTAACACATATTACACGAAATCTAAGTAATGTCTCATCATCAAATCATAAATTATAAGATAAACTAAAATCATAAAAAAAAATATTCGACTTGGACTAGACATACAAGAGCATAAACAAAAATAATAAAACATTTCATCCCTTTAGCAACCTGCGTCGCTGCGCTGGAAGGCCTTCTACTGTTCGATAGCATGTTGGTAAGTTTGATCTTTGTATCTCAAACATCATTTTATGCTCTTAAAAAAAAAACAAAATATAATAAAGTATAATACAGCTTTCCTAAGCAAACCCAAAATATCAACAACAACCAAAAGAAAGTTTAGCAGTCATGTTAACTCAATTGAATCAAATTTTGCTCTGCTATGGTCATATTTGAAACATGTGTCCAATTATATAGTTACGATTACATATTTTGGTTTATTGTTGATTATTGCGATTTGCTTAGTAAAACAAACAAAAAAAAAATAATATATATACAAAATAATAAAAAAATAGACATTTTATATATACATATGTACGCACATATGTATTGAATTTACGTATGAACATGTATATATGTCCCTGTACATTGAATTACAAAAAGAAGGAAAGAACAAAATAACCAAACATACATACATACACCTGTACCTATGTACATATATATATATATACTTATGGCAGATTAAAGAAAAGTAAGAAACAGCTTTAATAATTTTTTTAAACATAACTAGTACAGTGGTTAGGACGTATAAAAATGTTTTTATAGCTAAATACATATATCTTTCATAATTGTCGAAATTTAAATAAAAAAAAATAAAGTGTTATTAGCCATTATTAGTTATTAGATAATTATTAATGAACAAATAACACCAAAATCATAAAATATAGAAACAAAGGAAGTTCGAACAACAATAATTAAAATTAACTAATATTAATAGCCATGGGCCTGTGGCAAAAGAAACTAAAAAAAACAAAAATATACTTATAGTATCAAACCAAACAAAAGTTTGTCTTAAGTAGAACAAAAATAAGCAAATTAATTAGCATGTGCATAATTAATAAAGAACAAACGACAATGGCAAGACTGTTGTAAATTTAGAGATGGTAAAAATGAGCTTTCATTACAAAAAAGCTTTCAGCAAATCGTAATACGATGAATCACAACAATTCACATATTCCATTTGCAATAAAAAGTTGTGTATATAAAGCAGAAATCTACATCAACTAACACCACACACAGTGGACTAAACACAAAAAGAACGCTAATGAGGAAGGTTTAATGGCCTTCGAAAACAGCCGGTTGTTCCGTTCAACTACGTGTTTGTCAGAATATTTACAACCAGGGTTTGAATTTGCTTAACTATTTTCAAGCAATTTGTTTTTGCTGAACTAAAACTAACGCAAATGAATCAGCAGCAGTAATCAGCATCAGCACACAATGTAAAAAAAACTATTTGCTAATGCTGTGCTGTGAAATGTTTGAAGCACAAGCAATCAGCAAAATGAAATTACTCAAAGAAAGTGCTGATGTAAGCATCAGCAATAGTATTTTTTTGAAAAATAGCTGATGCTGACCATCAGCAATTTTGTTTTTTTGGTTTTTTTTGCTGATGCTGATTTGCTGTGCTGTGAAAGTTTGTCAGCATCAGCAATGAGCAAATTTTCAAAACTACGGTTTTTGCTGACTTCAGCATGCTTAAGCATTGCTGAAGAATTTCAATTGTTTACAACATTAAAAAAGGAAAGAAAGTGAATATGTATGGGTGGGAATATACACATCCCTCCAGAAAATGCGAATAGTGCAAATGTAGTGATTTACTAGTGACATTGTCAGTAGCACTACTGACCAGGTGTACCCCAGCCAATGTAATCGCCTATTGAGATTTAACATTAGCTTGTCATTGAAAATCCACCACTAGACTGTAGCACTACTGACTAAGTAGTTTTTTTTGGGACCACATGGAGACATTGGCACCAAAGATTCACTAGTAAATTTTATCTACAATATCGATGTATCCTCGCTCTACTTACGTATGGATCTTAAAATGTGACAAATCTTTACCTGATGGCACAAAATCTTCCACAGGGTCAACATTTCCATAATTAGCACCTTTCACTTAAAACTCTTCAATTTTCACATTTTCTATTTTTATACAATATTGATTGTTATTTCATTTGTTTTTTTATTTCTTTTTGTGTATTATGTTTTTAATTATTGTTAAATACATTTATATATGTATATTAATCTTATAATTCTATTTCTTAAGATAATTTTTATAAACACTTAAATTTTGCTTGACGTCACGTTTATTTTCAACAAACCAATAAAACATTAAGAAAGCATAGTTGTGTGTATCTGAACAAAAGTTTTTTACGCGTTAAAACCATTATTAATAGACGCTCTGTTGACAATGTCACCAAAATAGTCGACAAAAGTGGTGACTTGGGGACACTTAACCCTATGTTTTCTGCAGGGATACTACTTACATACATATGTACATGTATGTTTGTATACTTACATATATTTTTGTTGTTAGTTTGAATATGTATTTTTTATGAGGTGATGTGTACCTGTATATACATATGTGCTACATACAAATATACATATATGTACATATGTATTTAGAAATAGATGTAGAGTAGAAATGGATGAATTTTTGATTGAAAAGTGATATGTTTTTGTTGTGTATTTTGTTATTGTAGAAATTAATGTAGGTAGTAGGTATGTATGTATGTATATATGTAGATATCAAAGTAAATGCACATGTATATACATACGTATGTAGAGACGCATGATGACTTTTATTAAGACAAAAAAATTTTTTTTTGTGATATCTACATACTACATATGTAAGCATGTATTTACATATGTAAGTGTAAATATTTGTTAATCATAATAAATAATTACCAAATTTGTAAATTGTTTGTATAGTACACAAATTAGTATGTTAGAAAAGTTAATCAGAATTAAACTTCACTTAATTATTCACTTAAAATTCTTTATTTTTTTGTTTTTTTTCCTCATCATCTCAATGTGAATTCAGATAGAGGCAGGTACATATGCATGTATGTAGTATGCGGCGGCATGAAATAAGTCCCCAAAAGCAAAATGAAATAAGTCCCCGATTTTAAAAATGAAATAAGCAACGAAATGAAATAACGCCAAAAACCGAAATGAAATAATGCCCTAATTTTTAGGAACTTATTTCATATGAAATAAAATTCCAATTTTAAAAATGAAATAAGTCCCCAATAGACATCCGACATAATGAAACAAATTAATCACTTTAGCTGTTTTGCGGCAACGAGGGCATTTTTTTAGTTTTTAGTTTCACGTCACGTGAGTGAGTGAGTGAGCATATTTTTAGATGCTTGCATAAAAGAAAGACAATATTTGGAGCCTTTTCCTTACAAATTACATGCCAGAGCTGTAAATGAATCATTCTTTTTTGATTTTAATTCGTTAAGAATTAGCAAATTTTGAATTATTTCTTTTCGCACAAAAATTGAATTGAATTAAATTTGAGTCAATTCAAATGAATTTGGTAAAAATGAATTTGCAATTTGTTTTCAATTCAAATGAATTTGTCAAATGAATTGCAATTCGTTTCTAATTCAAATGAGTTTGTCAAAATGAATTGATTTTGAATTCATTAAAATGAATTAAAAAAATGAATTGCAATTCAAATGAATGAAATCAAAAATGAGTTGCAATCAATCAAATTCAAAAACAGATCTATTGGAATGAAAAATGGAAATTTCTCCCACCAAAATTAAAATATTCAGTACAAAAATTGAAAAACCTTGTCCTGGATCTGCGCCTGATCAAAGAAAACATGGTGTATGGAGTTTGTTTCTTCAAAACACAGTTAATATTTATGTTATATTTATTTCAAAGAAATAAAACTATCTTTCACAAATAAACACAAATCAGGAAAAATTACAACGTATGTATTTCAAAATACAATTGTGTTTTCAATTTTATCGTAAGCGACATGTTATAGAAAATAGACTTTTTTATTGAAATTAAAAATGGGTCTAGCCCTTAGCTTAGAATTATCAAAATGCCAAAATTGTTGATAACTTTAAGATACAGACTGTACAATTTTATCGTAAGCGACAATTTACGTACAAAAACGAATTTGAATATTGAATAAAAAAACCTTTTCCTGAAAAATTTAATTCTTGTCGCTTCCAATAAATCGAAAGTAACGCTTGAATCTTTTTTATAACACAATTTTAGTAAATGAGCGAATGAGAATTAATTGCATCAACTAATTATGATTTTATTTCAGTTACAAAATAAGGCTAATTAGATGTAATTCACATCAGCTATTGCAACTGTGCAAAATGCATAATTGCACTTTCTGACGTGAGCAACCCATTTTTTTAATTGTCTATAAAGCAGCACAATATTTACATTAGACCGTGTCAGTTTTTATATTTTTTTCGCAATTCCTTGATGAACATCGATTTTCTTAATCTACTCTAAAAAAAAATAACACTCAAATATTGATGAACCGGAAGTGCTCTCTCAAATCGTTTTTTGTTTTTTAAGAAAAATGCCTTTTTCCAAAAAATAAAAAAATCATGCTTTAGTCATTTGCCTCTAACTCATGCAGTTCTTAACGGATTTGAACCTAATTACATATTAAATGTGTTTTGCCGTTCAGCGTATTTCAAAATAAAAATCAGTTCTTCTTGAAGAAACAAACTCCATACACCATGTTTTCTTTGATCAGGCGCAGAACCAGGACAAGGTTTTTCAATTTTTGTACTGAATATTTTAATTTTGGTGGGAGAAATTTTTATTTTTTATTCCAGTAGATCTGTTTTTGAATTTGATTGATTGCAACTCATTTTTGATTTCATTCATTTGAATTGCAATTCATTTTTTTAATTCATTTTAATGAATTCAAAATCAACTCAATTCAAATGAATTTAAAAAATGAATTGCAATTCATTTTGACAAACTCATTTGAATTAGAAACGAATTGCAATTCATTTGACAAATTCATTTGAATTGAAAACGAATAGCAATTCATTTTTACCAAAATCATTTGAATTGACTCAAATTTAATTCAATTCAATTTTTGTGTGAAAAGAATTAATTCAAAATTTGCTAATTCAGTGCATGAATGATTCGCGAATTAATTCAAAAATGGTTGATTCATTTACAGCTCTGTTACATGCATCGCGAGCTCAAAAATATTATCTGACGATTCTTCTTCTTCTGTAGTCTTCTTCAAAAATGTTCTCACTAGGCACCATATTTACAAAAATTCAGATACAATGCACAACATATAAGTATATATCTACATATATGTATGTATATGATGATAAAGAAATAAAACTATTATTGTATTTCTCTTTAACTTAAGATTAAAAAAAAAATTTTTAGCGTGAATTGTCAAAAAATTGAAAATTCGCGCGAATTTTAATATTAATATATTTAATAATAGTATTGTCCTTCTTTCATGCAAGAATACATGCAAAAAAATCGAGCCTTAGTAGAGAATTTTAAGTGAATAATTAGTTTAATTCTGATTAACTTTTCTAACATACTAATTTGTGTACTATACAAACAATTTACAAATTTGGTAATTATTTATTATGATTAATAAATATTTACACTTATATGTAAATACATGCTTACATATGTAGTATGTAGATATCACAAAAAAAGTTTTTTGTCTTAATAAAAGTCATCATGCGTCTCTACATATGTATGTATATACATGTGCATTTACTTTGATTACAATTTGAACCTTTAATTGTGCGACAACGCATATTAAAAAAAATCGTTACTTACACAAAATTTCACGTTTCTTGCTAATGTATTAGATTCAAAGATATTCTATAATAAAAAAGAAATCGGTGCAATCGTTCTAAATTGTTGCGATTATCAAGTAACATTTGATTTTTATTTATATAGATATGTAAATATTTTTGTTTAAAAATATTTTTGATTTTTTAAAAGCGTTTTTTGTGTTTTCTAAGTACATACGAAACTGTGTATGTGCATATTACACATATTTAAAAACATATTTATTTTTAAATCCCGCTTTTTGGCCGTATTTTCTTCAAAATACCGCTTTTTGGTCGATCATATCCCGCTTTTTGCAAAAACCATCTGGTCACGTTGGGTATGAGTAACTATTGCCAAAAAGTTCTGGAAATTTTTAAAAGAAAACCTAGGGAGGAACCGAAAACAAACCTTGTAATTTGCAGCATAACGGTCATGAAATTATTGATGATACCAAAAAATTTAACGTACTCAATGTTATGGTATTGAAATTATAATGTTTGCTGTGATGTCAATACTACTAACCCTTAAGTAATCAATATTAATTATAAGTAACCTTTGTAAATATTGTTATCATATATGAAAATTTATTATTACATTATTTTATCTTTACTTTTTATTTCATTAATAACTGTGATCTTAATCAAATAACATGGTGTCAGGTTGAAAATCAAAAAAATATATAAAAAGCAATTGGAAAATAATTAGAATTAATAAAAAAAAACATAAAAATAAACAAAACCAAAAGTCTTTATTACAAATAAAAAGTTTGGTAATAAAATTAAAATCTTCTTAAAAAAACAAAATGGCACTGTCTGAAGATAATAGAGAGGAACTTAAAGAATTAAGTGCTTCGACAGGCACTATGACGCCTTTCAACACAAAAGCATTTAACATAGCGGTAGAGTGGAACAATTGGAGCAAACAGTTTCAAATATTTTTGTTGGCTCCCAATATAGATGGACAGCCAGACAAGAGGAAAGTTGCCATTTTGTTGCACCACAAGGGTCCTGCAACTCTACAAATATTTAACTCATTTAAAGAGAGCATCGATACAATTAAGTATGAGAACCAGCGTTACCATTTGTCAAGTTTTCCCTTTTTTTGGAAGTTTTTTGAGATGCCAAAAATTTTTTGAAAATATAAGTTTTTTTATAAATTCATAATTGAACTTTTGCGGTATATTATATCTTATATTTTCTCACTCCCTTATTACTGCAACATTGTCTAATTGTATTTACTCCCTCTTATGTACGACTATGCCGTTTAAATGGCTTTAAATTTTAATAAAACGATGCACAAATAAGAAATATATTTATAAATGTATGTGATATTTTTAAAGGTCTCTAAATGTAAATATGAATTTTAATCGTTTTTAATTTTTAAATAAAATGAATTCCAAATATATAAATTTTTAAATTTTGGTACTCGTAGAAAAAAGTTTTCTTTTAAAAAAAAAGTTGTTTTGAAAATGTTGCTTGTTTTTATGGTTAAGCGCCAACACCAATTTACAGTTGATTGTAAGAAGTGTGGTCAGAGCCATAGAACAAAATGTCCTGTAGAAGGAGCAAAATGTAATGCATGTGGTAAATTAAACTACTATGCAAAAATGTGTTTTACAAAATCGTACGAGAAAAACGACAAAATCAAGAAATTCGTAAAAGTAGTTGACGAAAATGAAGAAGATACCCTATTTATTGGTACTGTAAGTGAAATGCGTAGTAAACATAACATATGGAACATTACCGTAGAAGTAGAGGGAAGACGAATGATTTGTCAAGTAGACACTGGAGCTCAAATTAACCTCATGTCGATGAGTACTTTTGAAACTTTAGGTATTAATAACGTAGATTATAATATTTCAAGTAACGTAGTCACATTTAGTGGTAAAAAATTGCCAGTAGTTGGAAAAATCGCTATAAAATTACTTTATGGGAATGTATTTTATTCTACATTTTTGTACATTATTAACATGAAATGTAGTAACATTATCGGTTTGGAATTGGCGTCGGAAATGAATTTAATCAAATCGGTAAACAAAGTAAATTGTGATACAATTTTGGAAAAATATCAGGACATGTTTCATGGGTTTGGTGAATTAAGAGGAATGTCATTTACAAATTAGAGAAGATTGTCAGCCTGTAATCGATCCACACAGACATACAAGCCGAGGCCTTTTGATCGGCGGCGCCGGCGTTTACAATAGTGTCCCGGCGGCGGCTAATATGTCGGCTTGTCGAACATGAACCACAGAATATATTTTGTGCATGAAACTTTTGTTTGGGTAGTTGCGATTCCCACTGGTGAAGTCAGAAGTATTGTTACATCGTTTACAATTATATTTGAAAAGGCAATTTCAAATTAAATTTCTCAAAAGAAAAACATTTACAAATAACAATATTTTAATTTTGAAAAATTTTCTTTAAAGTTGTCTATTCAAATACAACTTTGAACGGTAGAACAAGGCCAGTAAATTGAGCAAATATGTATTATTTTATTCAAAACATTGGAAAATTAAGAATAAAATATTCAAGCGAACTTTGGCTACGGCCGCAAATCTGATGTTTTCCCATCGTCCAAACTCTTTTAAAGAGATAATAAAAATATCTATTTGTTTTTCTCTTGTATATTTATATAGTATATCTATTTTTTACATAAAATTGATATATTAATTAGTTTCAAGGAAAGAAGTACAAAAAGTATAGCTAAATGTACTTGTAAGTTCAAAACTTTACACTGTATACATAAGCATATGTATGTATGCATATAAAACAAATTCAAATAAAAAACATTATTTAGTGTGAGAAAAGTTGAAGCATTTTTAATCTTTATTAATGAATTTCATGTTTGTTTACGTTGTGTTGCGTGTTCAGTATTAGACAGACAAAACAAACAAACAAATTATTTTGCGTGGATAGACCTTAGGCAAACAGTCGGGAGGAGGAACCAATTAAAACCTACGGCCTCGAGTCCCTTAACATGACATATGATCAAGCACCAACATTTGATTTTTATTTATATAGATATGTAAATGTTTTTGTTTAAAAATATTTTTGATTTTTTAAAAGCGTTTTTTTGTGTGTTTCTAAGTACATACGAAACTGTGTATGTGCATATTACACATATTTAAAAACATATTTATTTTTAAATCCCGCTTTTTGGCCGTATTTTCTTCAAAATACCGCTTTTTGGTCGATCATGTCCCGCTTTTTGCAAAAACCATCTGGTCACGTTATCAATACCCCAATCAATACAGAAATGTTTAAAGTTTATTGAGTTAAAAGGTGTCCCGTTGTCAGAGATTAAAATTCTTGGAATACCATGCCTAGCAAAACTGACTGAAATCTTGTCATAACATGTACTGAAGGGTAATCAGCACTCAAAAGTTCTACTTCAAAATATTTTGAATAATAATCCACAATTATTAAATACATATTTTTGTCAAACTCAAACAAGTCACAACCAACCTTGCACCAGGGTATATCAATAATTTCATGATTCTTAAGGTCCTCTTTGGGATTAGAATTCCTATACTTCAAACACGTTTCACAACTTGATACCATATTATAGATATCAGTATTTATATTCGGCCAATAAATTGAACCTCTAGCCAAATTCTGACAACCATGAATACCCATGTGACCTCGTTTACATATCTTAAATTTTCGATCTTAAAGATTTAGGAATTATAATGAGTTTGTTTTTAAACAAGATAAACAAAGAATAAAATTGTTGTACATCTGGGTTCATTTGTTTTTTACTCTCTGGCTAACCTTGTTTTATATAATTGAAAAGTTTTTGTAAAACTTGATCTGAGCATAAATCTTTGAAGTCGAGTATACTTACTATATAAAGGTTTCATGAATAACGGAACGAGTGGATTAGGGTCTGTTTCCACAGTAACTTTTCTACCATATATATTTTAGTGAAAACGCATACACACAAACAGAATTGCGAATAATTCCTTCTCAATTTGAGCGTAATTAATCTGACTTTCTGTTAAGGTTGCAGATGCATATGCAATGGGGTTTTCTCCATGCATTATGACTGCTCCTACAGCAAATTTGGACGCATCAACTGACAAAACTAAAGGTTTTTTCGTATCATAATTTGCGGTCTCCACCTGACATAAAACGACTAACTTTAACATTAACTTCAAGATAATGTTATGTGTAGACGCTCAAGTTAATGCTTTTTTGAAGTTAAAACATTATTGTTAGTGTATTTGTTTTAACAACTCAGTTATAACTTCAAGTTACAGCAAAATTTTATGTCAGGTGGAGACGTAGAGTTAAAACTGGTGCTTTAGTAATTTCTTTTTTCAAATTCCATCTATTCACAATTCCAGCTCCAAGCAGAATCATTTTTTAGTAGATCCCTTAAATGTTTATTTTTGTTTGAAAAACTGTTAATAAACGACCCTAAATAGGTGATCATGCCTAAAAAACGCTGTAATTCCTGTTTATTAGTTGGTACATACATTGCCAAAATAGATTCAATTCTTTTTTCATCCGGTTTTACACCCCTTTCACTAAAGATGTGACCAATAAATTTTATTTCAGATTTAAGGATTACCGACTTTAAGCGATTAAATTTAATACCCACTTGTTTGCCTCTCTTAAGTACTTGATGTAAAATTTCATTATGTTTTTCAACGTTTGGTGCATGGATCAAAAAATCATCCATATATATAACCAGACCGGATATATCACCAAAAAGTTTTATCATCTCAGCATGAAAAATTTCAGGGGCTGAACTGATGCCGAAAGGCAAACGCAAAAAACGATATCTCCCAAAAGGAGTATTAAACGTACATAATTTTAACGACTCGTCAAGCCTAACAATCCAAAAGCCTGAATTTGCATCTAGCAAACTAAAAAATCTTGAACCACTCATGCGAGATTTATATTCGTCAATTGTAGATAAATCATATCTTGGTCTTAAAATCGCTTTATTTAGATTTCGCGGATCCAAACACAATCTTAAATTACCTTAGCTTTTGTCACAAGCACAATTGAATTCACCCAATCCGTAGGCTCCTTCACTTCAACCATAACGTTTAGCTTTACCATCCTCTCAAGTTCATGTTTCAAAAGTTCATGAATACTGAATGGTACACGACGAGGTGGATCCAGAGTTACAAGCTGATCGGCTCAATTTCTAAACGCCGCCGCCGCCGCTCAATTTCTTCAACCCGCGCCGCCGCCGACCATAAAGCGGCTCGAAAGCTGAGCCGGCTCAAGCAACGCCGCCGATATCACTAGCTGCGGCGTTGAATTTCTCCATGTGTGTGACCATGTTTTTTAATAGGTATGCATTTAAAAGTACTATTTTCATATTTTTTCGTATCTTTTTGCATCAATGTAAAATATTCAAGTCTCTTTACTCTACGTCTCCGCCTGACATGAAATTTTGCTGTAACTTGAAGTTATAACTGAGTTGTTAAAACAAATGCACTAACAATAATGTTTTAACTTCAAAAAAGCATTAACTTGAGCAGTCTACACATGTTAAAGTTAGTCATTTTATGTCAGGTGGAGACCGCAAATTAGGTTTTCTCATTCTTTTTCATATTTCGGTATCTTGTGGTTATATTTTGTGAGTTACTAAGCTTTAGTATATAGAAAAAAATTCAAAGGTCTTTGAAAGATTTTTTATAAAATGATATAACTCTGAGTGAATCAGAATCTAATTCTTAAGAAGAAGAATTCGTAAAGAACACGTAACGACTAGTCGACAAAATCTTTTGTATGAAATGGTTGACACGACCATAAACAAACATGACAACTGTTACGAGCCCCGTACCGGTCAGATGACCCAGCTGGCTATGTCGGCTTTCTCATAGGGGTGTTCTCAACCCTAGGATTGACCCGGGCACGCAACACGATAAACAAGAACAATTTACTACACGCAAGACGGACTCTACAATATATGGAACATTTATGGAAAGATGGAGATAGTTGCTGATCTCCAGTCGCCCTTCATCACTACCTTGTCTGTAATGTATCCTCTTTGTGCTATTTTTACAGACCCCATTAAACGCTTTTCATCGCCCGCTTTCGTCAACAATGCCCTCTTAAAGTATTTATTCAATGTATATATTTAATTCACCAATCTTTTATTAACTTAAATATTCTTATCTTATATCTACGTTATTTATAAATGTTTCCGACTGACTTTATTCTTATTTTACAATATATACACTTATATTAACACAACAAACTAAAACATATACTTATCTACTCAATTATTCAGTCCTTTTTCTAATGGTTTAATATTTTCTTATAATTGGTACAAGCAAGAAAAAAAATAATTCAAGAGCCCAAATAAATAATTTCTTTCACCTATTTTTAGGCATGCGAAAAATATTTTTTTATCTACGACTAAAGGAGCTCCCTGAGACGAGTGAATTTTACACACCACTATGTGTTTCTTCCTGTATTTATTCCGCGATTAATTTGCGCCCTTGATTTACAATATATTTCCTAACACTTCTTTATTTTATTGTTGATATTTTATTTCTATCTTCATGACTTTACAGGGACTGAGGTAACTGAAAAACAAACACATAACACTCACGTAATTCTTACATTAATTTATTACACGATACACAAACACTTTTATACACTATCTTATACTAATTTGAATTATTATGTTAGAAATAAATTTTTGCTTTTTATGAATTCTCTCTGTTCAATTTTTCAATTTGTTCAGTATTTTTATTTTATAGTATGATTTTTACAAAATACTTTTGATTTATGTGAAAGCTTATTAGGCGGTGTTTGTTTCCTTTATATCTTTTTATTAATACTTGGGCATGGACACTGGGCTTTTGCTAATTTATTTATTCTTTCTGACCTACCTGGCTTTCTCCTTGTTTTGCTTAAGTCGGATCCTGAGATGTCCTTCGCAAGTGATTGGATCTGCGATGTAGGTAATACCTTTACTGCTGTTTTAACTTTTTTTTCCTTCCTTATGCTCCACTATGTAGTATTGACTAATATTAGCTCGATCCAGTTCCCAATCTTTTCTGTCCTTCCTCTGATAGGCTCTCTAATTACTTATTTATTATTTTCTTATACAATTCACCGCACTGCACTATGTCTTTACTCTTTGCTTTCTACTGAACAATTCTTATCTTATGACTAATAAATTATTCAAGTACCGCAGGCCGTTTTTACGGTATCCATTTATTTATATATCGTTCCAGTACATAAACTTATTTTTCCCTCATTTTTCTCCATCTTTTTTTATATTTTTTTAATTATAGGTCGTCCCGCGATTTTTTTCATTATTTCTTGTGATTTGTTTTCTCATTCCTACTGATTCCTTACTAAATATATTTTTAAACTATATCGCTTGCGTCAGACTTTCTTAATACCAGGTACTCATATTATTAGCAGGCAACCGTATTTTAAACTTTACTTAATATCCTGCCAACAAAACAGTTGAGTTTTGAATGAATTGACCGACCCTGTTTTAAACACACTTTCCCACTAGTATGTTCAGTTATGTTTACTACACTAAACACAGCCACACACACGTACCAACCTATATTCGTTTGTAAACGTCAAATTCATTCATCACTATTTTATTACTAACATATGGTGCGGTAAGTATTTCAATTATTTTTTTGTTAATTTAATTACTGTCTTTACAGGTTATCCAGCTAACAACTATTATTAGGCACCTGCTGGTAAATATTTCTATCACTGTTTATTTGTACTTTTTTCCTTTATATCACATATCTAATTCATATATTTTTCCATTGCAGGTTAACCCTAAACATGCATGCTGTTGCGAATTACAAATTATGCCAGGGACTCGGGCTGGGTTTTGGCGAACCTTAAATAATAATATGCCCCTCCCTATCACTTCATATGCCATGTTAAGGGACTCGAGGCCGTAGGTTTTAATTGGTTCCTCTTCCAGGCTGTTTCCCTGAGGTCTGCCTACGCAATTTTTTTTTGTTTGTTTTGTCTGTCTAATAATGAACCCACAACAAAACTCCGATTTCATGGGTGATAGTCAAGGGGAGCGGTGTGCGGGTACGATAGAACACCCCCATCACTAGCCCAACGTGGGGAACTCCCACACATTGTCGTCTCAACGCCGGGCCTTACATAATAGGTGGCGATGATGAAACTATCCTTGCTATATTTCGGAACTGATTATACTGTGCTTTGTACACTCATCTTACGGGAAGTATACCTGAAGATATATTCTGTAATTACTTTACTTTGTGGTTCCTTAACAAATTTCTTTCAGAATTTTGGAACTTTGTTTTAAACGCTTCTAGACCATTGCAATTACCTTATCAGTATGTTCTCCTTAATTAAATAATTTATATGGGCTAACCTATATCACAGCTGTTTACTATTATTGCACGTTTGATGGTATATGATGGATCACATCGCTTTATTTTAATATCACAGATAGATTACTTTGTCATCGACTAATAGAGGTACTTATGAACTCATTTTTATAAAATTACGTTTACGTCAGGTTCTTGTACATATGTATATGCTGCCTAAGTTTTAATATCTTTGGCGTGATACGTACCAAGTGGCTTCCCTTGAAGGGATTCTAATTCGTACATGTTTTTTCTTACAGACTTGACTATTCTACACTTAAGAAATTTTTTACAAAACTTGGAGTTAATATTTTTACTAAAGTTGTTTAGAATATTATTTCTCCTATACACTTCTTGTCCGGGTAGGAATCTTACGATTCGTGCGCCTCTGTTGTACCTTTCCGCGCTTCGTTCGTAAGCCTTATGCATATTGTGTTTCATATTTTCTCTAACAATTTCCATTTTGTCGTTTCGGTTCATATTTATGATTTCATGATCTGTGAGTGATCTAAGTTTTCTTCATAATTTATAGTCTGCGCCGCTGGTATACATGTGATAACCAAAAAGTGCAAAAAATGGTGTTACACCAGTAGCTGCATGAACTGAATTTCGCAGAGCGCATTCAATTTCTGGTAAATATAAGTCCCAATCACGATGATCTTTATCTAGATATGATCGAATAGCGGACAAAACCGATTGGTTAACTCGTTCACTAGCGTTGCTTTGGGGGCAATACACTGCGGTTTTCAAATGTTGTATTTTATACGATTTCATCACTTTTTCAAAACTTTTGGTTGCGAATTGACTACCATTATCACTATGTATTATTTCTGGTACTCCAAACTTATTAAAAATGTCATGTACTAGGAAATCGATTACGTTGCTTGTGGTAGCCTCTTTCATTGCCTTCAAACAAGTAAATTTTGAAAAATGATCAACGACAATAAAAATGTAACAATTTCCTTTCTTCGAGCGCGGGTATTTTCCCATGAAATCAATATACAACTTCTGAAATGGTCTTTCTGTTTTAACTGGCTGGCCAATATCTGGTCGCAGATTTATATTACAAGGCTTTGCCTCTTCGCAAACTTGGCAGTTAGCGATAAAATGTTTAACTTCTACTGTCATTTTTGGCCAATAATAATGCCTTTTCAGACGCTCAAGAGTCTTGGCGATTCCACCATGTGCTGCTGTTGGGGTTGAGTGTGCTTTTTCTATTATCGGCTGAGTAATGGTATCGGGAATCCAGTTTCCATTGACTCACCTCTTCAAATTGATCTAGCCCCGTCTTCTTATAAGTCAGCCCACCTTCTACCTTTAAGTCGCGTAACATTGTAGCATTCTTATTAATGTGTGTTATTAAATCCAAATATTCTTCGCTTTCAAATTCGGTGGTTTGAAATCCTAATGTCTTCGATATCTATTTCCTCTACTTCTATTTTATTTGGTAATCGCGACAACATGTCGGCCACGATGTTATCGGATCCTTTTCTATGCTCTATTTGGAAATCAAACGATTATAATTGCAACGACCATCTGGCTAACCTCCCCGTTAAATCCTTAGATGACATTAACCACTTTAAGCTTGCGTGGTCTGTTATAATGGTGAAAGGCATCATCTCGACATATTGCCTAAACTTTTTTACCGCCATGACCGCAGCGAGACACTCTTTCTCTGTGACTGTGTAATTTCTTTGACATGCGTTTAATTTTTGATAATAAAAGGCAATCGCTCCAATGCCATAATCACATGCGTCGCATTGTATATAAAATCTTTTTGTAAAATCTGCGTGACGTAAGACAGGGGCTGACGTTAAGGCTTTCTTCAAATTTTCAAAGGCTATTATTGCTTCAGGACTCCTTTCAAATTTACCAGATTTTCTTAGGGTATCTGTCAATGGAGCTGATATTAACGAAATTTTTTTATAAAGCGGCGGTACCAGCCAGCCGTTCCTATAAAATTTCGCACTTCCCGTGGTGTTTTGGGTACCCTTATTTCTTTAATGGCTTGTACCTTATCCGGGTCTGTTTTTAACATACCACCACCTACAATAAATCCTAAATATTTAAGGCGTTGGAAACAAAATTGAGACTTGCTGAGTCCAATTGTTAAGTTAGCCTTTTTCAAACATTTTGCTACTTCTTCAAGCAACCATGTGTTTCTCAAATTCATCCGCTATTATTAAGAGGTCGTCAAGATATACAAAGACGTTGTCTTTTAAATGTTGGGGAATTGTCTTGTCCATTAACCTGCACAATCGTTGAGCCGCGTTGCAAAGGCCAAATGGCATCACTCTGAATTGGTATAAAGGCCTCCCTGCGACAGTAAAAGCTGTGTAAGGTTTACTTTGTTCGTCTAACTCGATTTGCCAAAAGGCATATTTTAAATCAACGCTACTGATAAAATACGTTTCATCAATTCTACTTAAGATGCCATCAATATTTTGTAACGGGTATGCGTCCTTAATTGTAAGTTTATTTAACTTCCTCGCATCTAAACAGAATCTATTTTTTCCTGGCTTTTTCATTATCGTCGTTCGGTTGCTCCATGGACTATCACTCGGTTCTATTACATTTAATTCCAACATTTTGTCTATTTCTACACAGGTTATGGTCCACAACCACCCCTCGTGGATTCTAGCGATATCTCAGGAATAATTTTAAAATACTTAAACCAACATTCATAACTTTAATATTTACAAAAAGTCAACGACACTAGAAAAATATAAGTGCCGTTGCCTCAAGTTTTGAAATACATAAAAAAACAACCAAACATACATACAACCAAATACATATCGAATTTCACTTTAAATTTAAATAACTAGCATATTTTTAAGCAAAGGCATCGACACAAAACAAAGTGTCGTTGCACCATAAAAATTAAAGAAAATAACAAAACTTTTAAATTTTGTTAAAAAGGTTTTAGAAAATAATTTAGTCTTAAGATTCATTTAATAAAGCGAAGACGCAAAAAATAAAAATTCAAGCAGTGTTTTCCTTTAAACAAATAACTGGCGAAGTCAACGTTGTCTTACCCTAAGGACTAAGATAAAAGAACCTAACTCATATTATTCTAAAGAATAAAATAATAATATTAACTATATATATGTTTATATAATAAAAGGACAATTTTAAACAAATACTTTACATACGTGTTTATACATTAATACTAAAAGTGAATAAATAAAACAATATTAAACAAATAAAGAAAAAAAAACAAAACAATGTCACGACACGAAGAATTTGATGCAAACCGACAACTCAACGCTGGAAACAACGTTAACGAATTAAGCGAACAAATAAAGCAATTGCAAGAGGTAATAATCCAACAGGAGCAAATGTTGGCACAACAAAAGCAAGAAAACCAACAAATACAACAGGTACTACTAACACCAAAAGATGTACTACAACAATTCAGACAACTACGATGTCTCGATGAAAACAACATTGCGATGCCCTTCATCAGGTCAGTGGAAGCAGTAATGTCGCTATGCCCAAGATACAACACAGAATTGATGAACCTGGCACTATCCATAATAATCAACGAAAAAATAACAGGAGAAGCAGCATACTATGTGAGAGAAATTGGTAGCAACCCAACATGGAACGAAATTAAGGAGAAACTTATCGAGCAGTACAAACCAAAAACTTCATACGGACAGGTATTCAACAGGTGTAGAAGCATGAAAGTGAGTAATTTAAGAGAACTTTTTGATGAAATAAAAAAAGCTAAATTTGAAATTGATGAAATATATTTGTATGATAATGAAAAACCAGACCTCTATACACCGAACTGTGTTGACAAACACTTAGTTAATATTCTAACCGAAAAGATAGATATACCTTTAAGGCACCATATAGATCAAAATAATACAATAGGAGATATATATACCAAATATACTCAGATTCAGGCCCTTGATGATCCAAGATGCATTCATTTTAAATTTAGGAAACATAACACACACAAAACTTACACACAAAACAGATACAGCGATAGTAAACAGAACTATTACAATGCAAAAAACAATAGCAATGAAGTAAACAAATACATGCAACATTCTAACAATCATTTCGTACCAACTAACCACAAAAACCAGCACCACACTAGGAATTATTCTTACAAAAATTTGGCTAATAAAAACGCCAGCCACAACAATCATAAATCAAATCGATCAGGCCAAACTCACCAATCTCTTATGAGCGTAGATCAATCTAATCTTACTCGAACAAATAATTATATGGAAATCGACAATATCCAACAACAAAATCAAAATCCTAATGGCGAGATAAATTTTACAATTCAGCCTCCGGATCAAAATTACCAATAATAACAGTTAATATTGGTAGGCAGGTATTGAAGTGCTTAATAGATACTGGATCAGATACAAGCATTATCAAGCCAACAGCACTTTTAGGTTTCATACCAGAACTTTTAAAAAATAAATTATATTACAAAACAATTAATGGTGTTATTGAAATTACACAATGCATCATTACACCAATACCAAAAGAATTTAACTCCATAGGGACAATTTCATGGAAGATAGTAGATTTCCACAGCAAAAGTTACAATACAATCATCGGACAGAATTTTCTTATCCCATTTAAATCTAGAATCAACTCATATGATCGTTATATCGAAATATTCGGAAACAAAATATTTTTCG
The DNA here is from genome assembly GCA_936439885.1 of Nowickia ferox. Taxonomy (NCBI): domain Eukaryota; kingdom Metazoa; phylum Arthropoda; class Insecta; order Diptera; family Tachinidae; genus Nowickia; species Nowickia ferox. The sequence goes on along the minus strand of OW387023.1, from coordinate 64,515,975 downwards.
AGGATAATATAGTCCTTTTCATACGAAGAAATTAGAGCGATGGAACCGGTTAATGAGAGACACATAAAAAGCTCCATTGATCTTAGCCATTTAAACAATGAAGAGCAGAACAAAATAAATAAAATATTAGATGAATTTAATGATGTTTTTTATAAAGAGGGAGACAAATTAACAGCAACCGAGATAGTAAAACACGAAATCAACACAAAAACCGATAAAGCTTTATTATCAAAAATATATAGGTACCCACAGATCCACGAAAAAGAAATAGAACGACAAATCAATGACATGCTAGAGCAAAAAATCATAACACACAGTAACTTATAACAGTCCACTTTGGATTGTGCCAAAGAAAATTGCTAACTCAGGCAAAGCGAAATGGCGCCTAGTCGTCGATTATAGGGCTTTGAATGCAAATACTGTTAACGACAAATTTCCGATACCGAATTTAAACAGCATTCTTGATAAGCTAGGGATGTCACAATATTTTACGACCTTAGACCTGGCAAAAGGCTTTTATCAAATAAAAGTTAACGAAGGGGATAGGGTTAAAACAGCCTTTTCAACACCATTCGGGCATTATGAGTTTATCAGTATGCCCTTTGGTCTAAAGAACGCCCCTTCCACGTTCCAAAGACTAATCAATTCGGTTCTGAGGAGGCATATTAATAAGATATGCGTCGTCTACATGGACGATATCCTCATTTTCGGTACATCCCTGGAGGAACATATCTCTAATGTGAGGCTTGTCTTACATGCCCTCAGACGGGCAAATTTGAAGGTTCAGCCCGACAAATGTGACTTTCTTAAGAAAGAAACCTTATTTTTGGGTCACGTCCTGACGACAGATGGTGTCAAACCAGAAATTTAAAATTGCCAGTCAACCAGAAGCAAATAAAATCCTTCCTGGGTATGACAGGATTTTATAGAAAGTTTATTAAGGATTATGTTAAAATAGCAGCACCAATGATATAATATTTGCGAAAAGACGAAAAAGTCAATAAAAATGATCCAAACTACATATTCGCCTTCGAAAAGTTAAAAGATATAGTAACTCAAACCCCTATTCTAAGATATCCAAATTTTACAAAAAAATTCAAATTGATAACGGATTCAAGCAATTTTGCTCTGGGAGCAGTTTTAACACAGGAAGGCCACCCAGTTGCATATGCATCTAGAACACTAAATAAACACGAATGTAATTACTCTACGGTCGAAAAAGAATTGCTGGCCATTGTATGGGCAGTTAAATATTTCCAGCCTTACTTATATGGTCGAGAATTCGATCTGCAAACAGATCATCAGCCGCTGAAATGGCTGCACACTAAATTCGCTGGAAAGGATATAAATCCAAGGCTACAAAGATGGATCCTACAATTAGGAGAATATGATGCCAGAATCGAACATATAAAAGGCAAAGACAATAAAATAGCGGACTTTTTAAGTCGAATAAATACAGAATGTTCTGAAATCAATTGTCTTAACGACATAACCAACCTCGAAAGTGACAATGGGAGTTCTTTGGCGCTTGCAACAACCCACTCACAAAAAGAAGAGCTTAATGATCACATTCCTATACTTACTACCGTCGTGAATAGATTCCGCCAACAGATAATCTTTCTACACACAAAACGTAAATAATTTGAGCGCATATTTAACAATAGGAGACTATTTGTAGATCTAAAGGATTTATCGCAAAATGCTATAGCAATATTAATTTCAAAGTACTTTTCAAAAGGAAAAATTGCAATATATGCCGATACGAACGATCATGAATATAATAAAATACAACAAGCTATAATAAAAAAGTTCAATGGAAGCCCTCTAAAATTTATTAAGTGTTCCCATTTTGCAGAGGACATCCATAACAAAGACGAACTCTGTAAGCAAATAGCACTTTTCCATAAAAACATGCTGGTATTATAGCAACATACGAAGGCATGAAAACCAAAATTTATAACCCAACATTAAAAGAAAGTGTTCATAAAATTATCAATAATTGCGACACATGCACTGGTGGGAAGTACGATAGGAAACCTATAAAAAATGAGTTTGCTTTAACAGAAACACCCAAAAGTAAAAACGAAATAATTCATATAGATACATATATAAATAGTAGGCAACCTTTCGTAATTTTTGTCGATAAGTTCTCAAAAGACGCAATATCTTTCCCACTAATGGATAGAAATAGAACTCTCGTCTCTAAGATTCAAGAATTTCTGCAAAATAAAAAAATTTGTATTCGATAATGAATTTAATAATGCAAATGTTAAGGACTTCTTAAGAAAAGAATGTATTGATTTTCACGAAACCAAACAGCCATACTGGCAATGCAGATGCGGAAAGACTAAACAACACAATATCCGAAAAAAATTAGAACATTAAACATCGAAGAAAAAATACCAATAATAGAACAGATGAGTAAAGTCATTTACCATTACAATAACATATACCATAGCACAATAAAGTGTACGCCATTTGATGCAGAAAATAATAAAGTAAAGCAAATCGTGATTTACAACAATTTAATGAAACATAAAGAAAATAAAATTACTAAGGCAAACAGAAATAGGGAAGTATACTCAGAAAATAGGCAACAGGGATTCATTAAAAATTATAAAAGCGTTAGATATAAAGAGGAACCTAAATTTGTGAAAAAAAATCTGGAGAGGATTTACACAAACAATATTAAAAGACCTTTAAAATTTTCAGGCCATCATAATAACACTTCTACTGTCAATCATACACATAACGGGATCGACCCTAACAGTTCATCCACTAACGAATGAAAATGGTTGTTCGGACTCATGGACGACGAGGACCGACAAAACATATTAAAGCATTTAGAAGTAACTGTTGGTAATAATCACAACATTATTACAGCCACAAATAAACAGATAGTTATTAACGAACATTTTAACAAGAGTATTATATTAATAAAGAATAAAGAATAGTATAGACGAAGATAGACAGAAAATAAGAACCACAATTAACAGTATACAAAAATCATACGATCAGGTATTTGACGGATTACAATTCCATAACCTTATTGTGAAGTTAAAAATGCTAGAAGGAAAGATATACCAGATTCAAGATAATATAGCAAAATATAATATATTCCATCCCTCAATACTGACAGCTGAAGAAATAGAAATGAATAGTATTGATTTTTACAAATTAAAACTCATCAAGATGGGAGTATTACTTTACGAAGATGATACAATAGTTTTGGCTATAAAGATACCAGAAAGTTACATTCGTACCACAGTAAAACTAATCATAGCCTTACCAAATAAGGACGAACTCGAAATAGACCAAAGTAAAGAACTTGTTACGGAAATAAACGACATTATATACACATATGAAGAGGAAAAAATATTTAAGGATTTAAAGATAAGCAAAAATTGTATATTTCATAATAATTGTTATTGGATAAAAAATAATGAAACTAGAATAGAAACACTAACTGATGACACAATTTTGATTGTTAATGCAAAAAATACAGAATTTCATCATAATTGTAATAATAAAAGGAACGTAGAATTAAATAAAAATTATATCATTACGTTTAATAATTGCACGATAAACATCGAAAATAATATCTACTCAATTAAAAAACTAGAATTTAACGATAGGATTGTGGAACCGCCAACATTCAGAAAGAGTTTCACTCGGAAATTAACATTTAATGAGATAATGTTAGGACATTTCGAAAATGTTAAAGAAATTAAGGAAATAAAATTTAAAAACGAAGTAATATTATATAGTGCTCCAATTGTTATGATATTCTTAATAGTCGTAGTAATATTGGTAATAATAATATACACAAAAAAAAGAGAAAAGGTCGTTGTAAACGAGAGAATTTGGGAGAATCCTTCATCTAACGGGGGAGGAGTTACATATGTAATTCCACAACCACCCCTCGTGGATTCTAGCGATATCTCCGGAATAATTTCAAAATACTTAAACCAACATTCATAACTTTAATATTTACAAAAAGTCAACGACACTAGAAAAATATAAGTGCCGTTGCCTCAAGTTTTGAAATACATAAAAACAACCAAACATACATACAACCAAACACATATCGAATTTCACTTTAAATTTAAATAACTAGCATATTTTTAAGCAAAGGCATCGACACAAAACAAAGTGTCGTTGCACCATAAAAATTAAAGAAAATAAACAAAACTTTAAAATTTGATTACTTTTAAGCCAGGGCATTGACATGAAACAAAGTGTCGTTGCACAATAAAATTCTAAATAAACAAAAAGAAAATAACCAAACACAATCGATACAAAATTTTACGATCGATTTTGCTTGGTAAGAACTTTTAAATGTAAGAAAGCAAAAATAAATTCTGGATAGTTGTTAAAAAGATTTTCGAAAATAATTTAGTCTTAAGATTCATTTAATAAAGCGAAGACGCAAAAAATAAAAATTCAAGCAGTGTTTTCCTTTAAACAAATAACTCGGGCGATATTAGGTAGTATTTATCTTTTATTGGTTCTGCGCCTTCTACTAATTTTATTGTGTGTTTTTCCAGGGTGGTTTTACCTAGCCCATTAGCTTCAAAAGTGTTGAATTTTTTTATCACGTCATCTAACTTTTGCTTTTGATCTTTACTTAATATATGCGGTTCTAGTTTATGATCATTTTTGTCAGCAGTAAAATCTTCTAATACTTTCCCCAACTCGATTTCCTCAGAGCAAATTATTTCGGGGGCTATATTAAAGATCCGCCAGAAATCTATACCTAAGTACAAAGATTGTTCCAAATCAAGACAAAGATACAGAAATATATGTTTTTCCTGATCTTTGTACCTGATTGGTGCTTTTATTTTTCCCAATATCCTATGGTGTTAACCACTAGCGGTCTTCACGTTGTTGAATATTGGGTATATTTGTGTCCCTAATTCTTCTACTACTTCTATACACCCTTTACCTAAAAGACTTACCGATGCACCGCTATCTAATAAACCTGACATTAATTTACCTTCGATATAAACTTCTGCATATACTCTAGGGTCTGATTCGTTTTTTTCTGCTCTATTAACTGATTCTATTATTAATTTTTTTTATTTCGCCTTTTCTTATATTTTTCTCTAATTTTCAGAATACGTTTAGACACGGGGTAGGTGTTTTCTCCGTATTAAATATTCGGGAACGCACATGGTTGTAATACTGCTGTATCATGTTTAGTGGTATATGGTGTCTCATTTGTGGTACATAATTGGATATATCTTCAATGGTTTTTATCTCTACGGTGTTGCTATATGGCGATGAGTTTTTCAGTTGTTTTCTCTGGGGTTTTTCGTCGGACGTGGTCCCCCGTCAGTCCCACGCCCCTTGCTCTGTTTTCCTGTTGACAATCTGGACATTTTGGAGCTATAACATTTTCCTTGAAGCATCGGTAGCAAAATAAGGTTCTTTCAGCCGCATCGCAGTCTCGAAAGCCATGTCCCTGTACTTTGCAATTCCAGCAGATTCGTTGTTGTTTCTGTTGGATCATTTTAATTTCCTCTACTTGCTCAATTGATGCATTATCATTCTCTGGCTCATGGACATAAACCTCATTAACCGCTCTTTATGGACGTGATGGTGGAATCGTGATCCTCGCTTCCCGCTTTGGAAAATTTCTTTCTGCCTCTAAACACTCAATCCTTAATTGTTCAACGGATGAGACTGAAATCGGGTAGACGATTTTTGCAACACTTTCTTTGACCTTTCTCTTCAGTATTTTTATCATGTCGTATTCTGAGATAGACTGCAATAATCTCGATCGAAGTTTACACATACTATGGAAAAATGAATCTAATGATTCGTTCGGCTGCTGCTTCCTCTCTACTAAATCTCTCATAATCTCAAAATTAGATATATTTGTTTGGTATTGGTTCAATAATTCATTTCTAAACGTTGGCCATTGTAGATTACGGCGTGTGCGGACTAAAAGCCAGTACCATTCCTTAGCTGGACCAGTGACGAGTAAATGAAATTCTCTTAATATCTCGTCCCAACTAATACCATAATGTGCTTGCAGATGTTCTATTCTAAAAATAAAATCTTCTACGCATTATTGCCATTGAATACTATTCCCCATTTATCTATTTGTATATTAATTTTACCATCGTTTCGACTGCCAAATTTGTTCCTTCTATTCACTGTAGGGTCAATATCTAACGCATCTAAACCGTGACTCGGTTGGTTATTTCCCATAGGCACAGCACTGTCATTATTTCAATACGATTCAGGTACTGTTAGACTTTGAACAAATTGTCTTGATCTCTCCGGGACGTTAATGATATTACTCGTATTTATCCCCCCTTCGGTGTTACCATAAGCACCATAGTTATCTCTTATTTGATTTGTCATGAATTGCTCTGAATTCGCGGCGATCGCAGTTCTTGCACCGTTTGCTGACAATTCCTTAACTATTTTAGTTAATTCTTCTATTGATTTTCCAATATCATTGATTTCATTTTCAGCTATTTGATTCCTTATTTCGTCTGGACCTCTCTGAGCATTTAATGTTCCATTTCTTATAGCATTACTCTCTTCAGTTGCCATAGGTCTATTGGACGCACTCGCCGATTGACTTAGGGCACTAGTCGATGGGCCCTGTTCTGCACTAGTCACCTCATTGGATGTCTGGTTAACTATTCTCTGTGTTTGAGCTCTAGTGATTGTCGCAGACAAATCTCTAATGCAGCCGTTATCATTGGTAGTCATTTTTGATTTTTCGCTATGTTTTCTTAATTTTGGTTGAACTTCTAGTGAATTATTTAAATCGCTTTGTACTAAACGCCTTTTTAAATTTTTATTTTGAAAACTTTTACTCATATCTTACTATTCAAATCTATTCCTGATGACTTATGGCGAAATTGCCCTTTTCCAAACGTTTCTACTTTATACTCTTTAAATAAGATTTCTGCCAGAACTGAATGATACACAAATACAAGGTCTATATAATTACGCAGAGTAAAATATCGATTTTTCGATTTGTTGACGTTATAATGCCCAATATTTTTACTTAGTCACAATCTAGTATATTTAACACCAATTTTGTACCCAATTCTTATACACCAGTATGTTTGACTATAAATATCATGAATCAGCCAGTAATTAGGTGATACTACAAAAAATGCATATATATATATAAAAAATACCTAAACTAACTAAAAGTAGTGGCAAAGAAACAGACTAACTTGAATAAAAAAAATGAAGGGTGATTCTACAGAGAGCACTTAATTAATATATAAATGATAGGATTAATAATAATAATATAATTAATACGAAAAAAATAATAAAATTTAATTGTAAAATAAATTAGTTTTATGTTATAAATGAACAGTTTGTTAACAAAATAATTACACGTAGGATACGTTATTTAAATTTTACTTTCACTACTACATCAAACAATTTAATAACGTTTTAAACACAACTACTCTGAATAAAGTTTATTGATTACATTACAGGGATTGTTGATTTCAGGGCGGTATTGACGATTGACTTATTTTTTTTTTGACTCTCTATAAAAGAGATTTTCATGTTCCATAAATCGAATTTAAAAAAAATCTAAAAAATACTAACATATAACATTTTTATTTGTGCTCCTACAACTATTACTTCTTAATTATAGGAGGCCAGTTCGTATTACGGATCGACACACAGACCTCAAGGGATGTACTTGAACGGATATCGCTCCTCTTACTACTGCTTCACAACTAAAAATTCAGAAGGAAACTACATTAAATCAAACTACCTATTGCGACGTATGGCGTACATTTAGAATGATTTTTTTCACTATCTCAGAACTCTCCATAACTCCGCTTGATTTGGTCGTATATATTCAGCGATCCTTAAATCCAGAAAAAACTTATTCTCACAACAGACTTTTTAGGTATAACTAAAAACGGATGCGACATCATTTTTCCCTTTTTCAATTCTTCACCAATATGTACGTTGGGCGATTTGGTCGTATATATTCAGCGATCCTTAAATCCAGAAAAAACTTATTCTCACAACAGAATCTTTAGGTATAACTAAAAACGGATGCGACATCATTTTTCCCTTTTTCAATTCTTCACCAATATGTACGTTGGGCTATTGTTTAATTATTGGTCTATTGCTCAGTGTTTAGATCTTCTACACTCTCCTAGTTACTTATTTCATTTTAGTTTGGGCGCCATTATCTGTTACGAGCCCCGTACCGGTCAGATGACCCAGCTGGCTATGTCGGCTTTCTCATGGGGGTGTTCTCAACCCTAGGATTGACCCGGGCACGCAACACGATAAACAAGAACAATTTACTACACGCAAGACGGACTCTACAATATATGGAACATTTATGGAAAGATGGAGATAGTTGCTGATCTCCAGTCGCCCTTCATCACTACCTTGTCTGTAATGTATCCTCTTTGTGCTATTTTTACAGACCCCATTAAACGCTTTTCATCGCCCGCTTTCGTCAACAATGCCCTCTTAAAGTATTTATTCAATGTTTACCATATTTAATTCACCAATCTTTTATTAACTTAAATATTCTTATCTTATATCTACGTTATTTATAAATGTTTCCGACTGACTTTATTCTTATTTTACAATATATACACTTATATTAACACAACAAACTAAAACATATACTTATCTACTCAATTATTCAGTCCTTTTTCTAATGGTTTAATATTTTCTTATAATTGGTACAAGCAAGAAAAAAAATAATTCAAGAGCCCAAATAAATAATTTCTTTCACCTATTTTTAGGCATGCGAAAAATATTTTTTTATCTACGACTAAAGGAGCTCCCTGAGACGAGTGAATTTTACACACCACTATGTGTTTCTTCCTGTATTTATTCCGCGATTAATTTGCGCCCTTGATTTACAATATATTTCCTAACACTTCTTTATTTTATTGTTGATATTTTATTTCTATCTTCATGACTTTACAGGGACTGAGGTAAATGAAAAACAAACACATAACACTCACGTAATTCTTACATTAATTTATTAAACGATACACAAACACTTTTATACACTATCTTATACTAATTTGAATTATTATGTTAGAAATAAATTTTTGCTTTTTATGAATTCTCTCTGTTCAATTTTTCAATTTGTTCAGTATTTTTATTTTATAGTATGATTTTTACAAAATACTTTTGATTTATGTGAAAGCTTATTAGGCGGTGTTTGTTTCCTTTATATCTTTTTATTAATACTTGGGCATGGACACTGGGCTTTTGCTAATTTATTTATTCTTTCTGACCTACCTGGCTTTCTCCTTGTTTTGCTTAAGTCGGATCCTGAGATGTCCTTCGCAAGTGATTGGATCTGCGAGGTAGGTAATACCTTTACTGCTGTTTTAACTTTTTTTCCTTCCTTATGCTCCACTATGTAGTATTGACTAATATTAGCTCGATCCAGTTCCCAATCTTTTCTGTCCTTCCTCTGATAGGCTCTCTAATTACTTATTTATTATTTTCTTATACAATTCACCGCACTGCACTATGTCTTTACTCTTTGCTTTCTACTGAACAATTCTTATCTTTTCTTGACTAATAAATTATTCAAGTACCGCAGGCCGTTTTTACGGTATCCATTTATTTATATATCGTTCCAGTACATAAACTTATTTTTCCCTCACTTTTCTCCATCTTTTTTTATATTTTTTTAATTATAGGTCGTCCCGCGATTTTTTTCATTATTTCTTGTGATTTGTTTTCTCATTCCTACTGATTCCTTACTAAATATATTTTTAAACTATATCGCTTGCGTCAGACTTTCTTAATACCAGGTACTCATATTATTAGCAGGCAACCGTATTTTAAACTTTACTTAATATCCTGCCAACAAAACAGTTGAGTTTTGAATGAATTGACCGACCCTGTTTTAAACACACTTTCCCACTAGTATGTTCAGTTATGTTTACTACACTAAACACAGCCACACACACGTACCAACCTATATTCGTTTGTAAACGTCAAATTCATTCATCACTATTTTATTACTAACATATGGTGCGGTAAGTATTTCAATTATTTTTTTGTTAATTTAATTACTGTCTTTACAGGTTATCCAGCTAACAACTATTATTAGGCACCTGCTGGTAAATATTTTTATCACTGTTTATTTGTACTTTTTTCCTTTATATCACATATCTAATTCATATATTTTTCCATTGCAGGTTAACCCTAAACATGCATGCTGTTGCGAATTACAAATTATGCCAGGGACTCGGGCTGGGTTTTGGCGAACCTTAAATAATAATATGCCCCTCCCTATCACTTCATATGTCATGTTAAGGGACTCGAGGCCGTAGGTTTTAATTGGTTCCTCCCGACTGTTTCCCTAAGGTCTGTCCACGCAAAATTATTTTTTTGTTTGTTTTGTCTGTTTAATACTGAACCCGCAACACAACATAAACAAACATGAAATTTTAATTTGAAATTTATTTGCTGGAGGTCAAGCATTGTCTATATATTTCATTGGTGCTTAGCCAAATCATCAGTAGACTTTAACCACATTTTGAACAGTCACAAACCTCTTATCTTATGCACAGACTTTCAAAAACTATTTGAGAATTCACAAATAATAATCACAAATAATAATATTTCTGAAAATCACAAGCGAAACACAAGCAATAGGCATAGAAACTATAACAAAATCCCAGCAAATAATTTATATTCGATATGAATCTATTTTATTTTTCTACACCTTTATACAATTAGAAATCCATTGGATAACAATAAAAGTATTTATAAGGCAAAATGAAAAATAAAATCTAAATTTAACATTTAAGAAATTTATTATTCGACATATTGTCATAAGTTTATTTTAATTTGAAATTTATTTGCTGGAGGTCAAGCATTGTCTATATATTTCATTGGTGCTTAGCCAAATCAACATGAAATTCATTAATAAAGATTAAAAATGCTTCAACTTTTCTCACACTAAATAATGTGTTTTATTTGAATTTGTTTTATATGCATACATACATATGCTTATGTATACAGTGTAAAGTTTTGAACTTACAAGTACATTTAGCTTTACTTTTTAGTACTTATTTCCTTGAAACTAATTAATATATCAATTTTATGTAAAAAATAGATATACTATATAAATATACAAGAGAAAAACAAATAAATATTTTTATTATCTCTTTAAAAGAGTTTGGACGATGGGAAAACATCAGATTTGCGGCCGTAGCCAAAGTTCGCTTGAATATTTGATTCTTAATTTTCCAATGTTTTGAATAAAATAATACATATTTGCTCAATTTACTGGCCTTGTTCTACCGTTTAAAGTTGTATTTGAAAAGACAACTTTAAAGAAAATTTTTCAAAATTAAAATATTGTTATTTGTAAATGTTTTTCTTTTGAGAAATTTAATTTGAAATTGCCTTTTCAAATATAATTGTAAACGATGTAACAATACTTCTGACTTCACCAGTGGGAATCGCAACTACCCAAACAAAAGTTTCATGCACAAAATATATTCTGTGGTTCATGTTCGACAAGCCGACATATTAGCCGCCGCCGGGACACTATTGTAAACGCCGGCGCCGCCGATCAAAAGGCCTCGGCTTGTATGTCTGGGTGGATCGATTACAGGCTGACAATCTTCTCTAATTTGTAAATTACATTCCTCTTTTAATTCACCAAACCCATGAAACATATCCTGATATTCAGTCGTAAAGCAGCTCTGGGCGAGTCAACATCAAGCGTCGTTGGCAATTATTTCTTAAGTGCAACCAGGCCACTGTTGTTTATTGGCCTTCGAGAGTTTTGCGTCTCACTCGCACTGGTTGACTGATCTGCCACGGATAACCGTATATTCTTGCGGTTCTTCTGTGGAATTTCTTTAACAACCACGTTGCTACTTCCTATGTGAAGGCATAGGTCGTATACAGTCAGTCACAAAACATTTTTAAATTACTGTTAATAACATCTTGGGCATATGGTCTAGTTACTCCGCCCATTTTTGTGCAACCATATTATGCAAATTTACTTTGTATAATATGTATAAATAAATAAATAAATAAATAAATAAATATCCTGATATTTTTCCAAAATTGTATCACAATTTACTTTGTTTACCGATTTGATTAAATTCATTTCCGACGCCAATTCCAAACCGATAATGTTACTACATTTCATGTTAATAATGTACAAAAATGTAGAATAAAATACATTCCCATAAAGTAATTTTATAGCGATTTTTCCAACTACTGGCAATTTTTCACCACTAAATGTGACTACGTTACTTGAAATATTATAATCTACGTTATTAATACCTAAAGTTTCAAAAGTACTCATCGACATGAGGTTAATTTGAGCTCCAGTGTCTACTTGACAAATCATTCGTCTTCCCTCTACTTCTACGGTAATGTTCCATATGTTATGTTTACTACGCATTTCACTTACAGTACCAATAAATAGGGTATCTTCTTCATTTTCGTCAACTACTTTTACGAATTTCTTGATTTTGTCGTTTTTCTCGTACGATTTTGTAAAACACATTTTTGCATAGTAGTTTAATTTACCACATGCATTACATTTTGCTCCTTCTACAGGACATTTTGTTCTATGGCTCTGACCACACTTCTTACAATCAACTGTAAATTGGTGTTGGCGCTTAACCATAAAAACAAGCAACATTTTCAAAACAACTTTTTTTTTAAAAGAAAACTTTTTTCTACGAGTACCAAAATTTAAAAATTTATGTATTTGGAATTCATTTTATTTAAAAATTAAAAACGATTAAAATTCATATTTACATTTAGAGACCTTTAAAAATATCACATACATTTATAAATATATTTCTTATTTGTGCATCGTTTTATTAAAATTTAAAGCCATTTAAACGGCATAGTCGTACATAAGAGGGAGTAAATACAATTAGACAATGTTGCAGTAATAAGGGAGTGAGAAAATATAAGATATAATATACCGCAAAAGTTCAATTATGAATTTATAAAAAAACTTTTACATTTTCAAAAAATTTTTGGCATCTCAAAAAACTTCCAAAAAAAGGGAAAACTTGACAAATGGTAACGCTGGTTCTCATACTTAATTGTATCGATGCTCTCTTTAAATGAGTTAAATATTTGTAGAGTTGCAGGACCCTTGTGGTGCAACAAAATGGCAACTTTCCTCTTGTCTGGCTGTCCATCTATATTGGGAGCCAACAAAAATATTTGAAACTGTTTGCTCCAATTGTTCCACTCTACCGCTATGTTAAATGCTTTTGTGTTGAAAGGCGTCATAGTGCCTGTCGAAGCACTTAATTCTTTAAGTTCCTCTCTATTATCTTCAGACAGTGCCATTTTGTTTTTTTAAGAAGATTTTAATTTTATTACCAAACTTTTTATTTGTAATAAAGACTTTTGGTTTTGTTTATTTTTATGTTTTTTTTTATTAATTCTAATTATTTTCCAATTGCTTTTTATATATTTTTTTGATTTTCAACCTGACACCATGTTATTTGATTAAGATCACAGTTATTAATGAAATAAAAAGTAAAGATAAAATAATGTAATAATAAATTTTCATATATGATAACAATATTTACAAAGGTTACTTATAATTAATATTGATTACTTAAGGGTTAGTAGTATTGACATCACAGCAAACATTATAATTTCAATACCATAACATTGAGTACGTTAAATTTTTTGGTATCATCAATAATTTCATGACCGTTATGCTGCAAATTACAAGGTTTGTTTTCGGTTCCTCCCTAGGTTTTCTTTTAAAAATTTCCAGAACTTTTTGGCAATAGTTACTCATACCCAACGTGACCAGATGGTTTTTGCAAAAAGCGGGATATGATCGACCAAAAAGCGGTATTTTGAAGAAAATACGGCCAAAAAGCGGGATTTAAAAATAAATATGTTTTTAAATATGTGTAATATGCACATACACAGTTTCGTATGTACTTAGAAAACACAAAAAACGCTTTTAAAAAATCAAAAATATTTTTAAACAAAAATATTTACATATCTATATAAATAAAAATCAAATGTTACTTGATAATCGCAACAATTTAGAACGATTGCACCGATTTCTTTTTTATTATAGAATATCTTTGAATCTAATACATTAGCAAGAAACGTGAAATTTTGTGTAGGTAACGATTTTTTTTAATATGCGTTGTCGCACAATTAAAGGTTCTAATTGGACATCTGGGTGTGGAACCACCCACAAAAAGTTTAATTTGAGATATCTGGAAACGTTGAAGTTTTGTAGGGATAACTATGTTTATATTGTGCATTGTCTCTGGAAACGTTTCATAATTTAACAAGTAGTCGTGGTGTCTCTCATGTAGTGCATATTTTTGTTTGGTTTGAAAAATAATACCACCCTACCGATCTTGCTGATTTTTTTACAGCGCATTACTGATGGTCTAGATGCTAGAAGGAACAAGAAGCTATTAAGTTTTTAACGCGTTAAGTTATCGTGACACTTCCCACATACATAGATGCAAAATGCCTATTACAGAAAATAATCGGGATTGGGCAAGAGAGCGTGTCTCCTCTCAAATAGAAAAAAAGATTACTTATAAAAATATCTTGGAAACTAATGGAGTGAGCATTTTGAAACTCTTCATAGTAATAATTAGAATTGCATTATACAAAATAGTGAAGATGTAACCGCGAGCGAGGCACTTCTAATATAAAAAAGACTTTTCTTTTAGTTAATTTTATTTATTGTTGTTCGAACTTCATTTGTTTCTATATTTTATGATTTTATCAGGCTAAAGTTCGATCGCTTTTTAAGCCAAATTACATGTGATAATTATTAATGAACAAATAAAACCAAAATCATAAAATCTAGGAACAAATGAAGTTCGAACAACAATAATTAAAATTAACTAAAATTAATAGTCATGGGCCTGTGGCAAAAAAAAAACTAAAAAAAAACAAAAATATACTTATAGTATCAAACCAAAAAAAGTTTGTCTTAAGTAGAACAAAAATAAGCAGATTAATTAATATGTGCATAATTAGTAAAGAGCAAACGACAATGGCAAGACTGTTGTAAATTTAGAGATGGTAAAAATGAGCTTTCATTACAAAAAAGCTTTCAGCAAATCGTAATACGATGAATCAAAACAATTCACATATTCCATTTGCAGTAAAAAGTTGTATATATAAAGCAGAAATCTACATCAACTGACACCATACATAGTGGACCAAACACAAAAAGAACGCTAATGAGGAAGGTTTAGTGGCCTTCGAAAACAGCCGGTTGTTCCGTTCAACTACTTGTTTGTCAGAATATTTACAACTAACTTTGGTGTTATTTGTTCATTAATAATTATCACATGTAATTTGACTTAAAAAGCGATACGAACTTTAGCCTGATAAAATCATAAAATATAGAAAAAAAACTTTTCTTTTCATCTCAAAACGTATATGGAGTGCAGCGAAGCCAAACCCCCGTGTTTTGGCTAGTTAGTTGTTAACTACAACAAATATTTTGAATGAATTTGTATCTGTTAAAAATTTCAAAACTCTAAAATGCGGGATAAAGCGGGATATAAATTCGAGGCGAGATCGACCTATGAAAAGCGGGATAATCCCGCCTAAAGAGGGATTTCTGGTCTGGTTATTCATAACAAAGGCTTTCATTTATCCAAGGCGTTATTCGATATTTTGTTTGGACTTTTTCTACCTTTTCAACAGAAGATTCACTAATACAAGTAGAAATTGTGCGTATTAATCTCGACATATCATTGGATGAGTTCCCTGTGGAATGCAATGAATTGAGTTGATCTTGTAGGCATGTCTGCAACAGACTATAGTCGCATAGTTTGTATCGTTTTTCAATACATTCTGATCTTTCGAGGCTACTTGTTACTTTGCATGAAAGCATATTGTGATCTGTAATGTCACATCCAATGGCGTCAATTATAGGATTGTTTGATATACCTATTACTGCATATGTGATCAATTGATTTTCCACTTGCTAGTCGAGTAATCATACGATGACAATTTGTGTAGTCATAATGTGGTAGTGTTTGAGAGAATCTACATATATTTGAGTGTCCAAATATAATAGCAGGTAAACGAGAGTTAATATTTAAAATGTTGTCGATAAAACCATAAAATGTATTTGTATCACACTTTTGAGATCGATAAAATGTAAAAATTTTAAGGAATTTACCATTTACTTTAAAATTTTGTAACGATACTTGTATTGCTTCAATAAACTGTTTGCTTTCGCAGTAATCCACAACATATAGTAAATTTTCTCTTATATAAAGCGAGGTTCAACCATATCCGTCATTTCTGCAACAATGAATTACATTGTATCCGGGTATATTATAGATTTTTTTGCAATCAGAATGAAACCACGTTTCCTGAACTGCTATAACGTTGGGCAAAGTATTAAAATCGGCAATTAAAGCTTTAAATTTCAAGAATTTTTCAATGGACGAAATGCTTCTTATGTTCACAGAAATAATAAAGGTATTCACGTCAACTCTTGCAACTGTGCATAATGCATAATTGCACTTTTTGACGTGAGCAATCCATTTTGTTTAGTTGTCTATAAAGGCAAACGCAATATGCACATACATACACACATAGTATGTATATTCTACTCGCATGTTTCTAGATTATTAGAAAATTTTATTAAAATTATGAAATAAGGTGTCAAAATTTCACTCATTAATTCTGTAATTAATTTAGTAATAAAAGTCTCAATGTTAATAATATTGGTATTCTTTAACCAAATTCTAATAACACATATATATGTATGTATGTATGTATTTGAGCCATACGTTTTTTGAAAATAAAATTATGTGTTTGCTATCCTGAAATCGAATTTGAAAATTAATTGATAATTTCTATATTTTTCCTAGTTAAGAATTTTTAAAAATTTTATGAATTTTATAATTAATTTATTTATATGGAACAAATTTCCAACCACTTGTTTTTTCATTTAAAAGAAAAACATATGCATACAGGCATTTCTGCGTTGTAGTTTGGTGTATAGTTGATTTTATTAGTACTTTTTGTAATTTTTTTTTGGATTGGCAATGCCATAAAAAGTTGCACAACTTTGCAAAATTTACTCTGATAATCTTACACTTACTCAGACCCTGACAATTTTGCATAATTTGTGCAAAATGATTTTTTATGTGGTTGTTGTTATATTTTTGAAAATTTTGCAATTTCGCTTTTCCGCAACAGTGTAACTTTTGATGAATACCTTTAATGTTGAACAGATTTATTTTTAAGCTTTTTACATGATTATCAAATAATTCAATATTAGAAAAATATTTATTTTGAGAGATCATATGAAATAAAGAAATGAGTAAAAAGAATTATATCAATAAATAAAAAGAGTATATATAATTTACGTAGACTGCATGAATTGAGGTTCTTCATCTTCATCAATATCATCATTTGAACCAGTATGTTGATGCTCCGATCTTGGCTTTCTTGTGTTTTGAGTAGTTGTTTCCATAAGAATAGCATCGATATCTTCTTCGTGCTTAATAATTTTTTGTTTTGTTTTTTTCACATAGATTCTTCCTCCAGTTGTATAGACAGAGAGGTACCCAACAAGTAGTTAAATAAATCAAGTGATTCTCTACCCAAGAAATCATTGACATAAATTTTTTCTATGTTTTCGTTGTCTTTAAATTTAGACTTGGCGGCCATAAGTTTGTCTTTTGACATTTTGGAATTGAATTTCACGACAACAGTTTGCGTTGGGTTAGACAAATTCCTCCTTTTTAAAAAGTAAGGTTCCTCAATATTGGCTTCCTGCACCTCTACACCAACATTTTTCGATAAATTGATGACCGCTTCAGTAGCACCAGCTCCCTTTTCAACATTAACTCCACTAATTAAACAATAATTTTTTACGCGCTGATCATTCAACATTTTTACGGTATTTTTTAAAGTAATAATTTCGTTTTTAACTTTAGAATCTTCTTTTTCTATAACTTGTATTTCTTTTTTCTTATTATCATTTATGCTTTTCAAAGTCTCATCAAATTTTGCAGACATGAAGTTCATTGTGACTTGCATTTCAGCCAGCTGATCAAGTTTTTTTAGCTGTGCTTTTATGATTAGCAGTTCTTCTCTAACTATTGCACTGTTATTGCCACTATCATTACATACATGGCAAATAAGTTCTTCTTCATTGCTTTTTAACAAACTTTCGTACTGCCTTTTGTCTAACCTTGTGCATATTACATGGACGATTTTCCCACATTTATCACATTCTATGCTAAGTTCTTTTTCTTCTTTTACTTCTAATTTGCATTGCTCACAAATTATTTTTTGATTAATAACCCTTCTACGGCTCGGACCAGGCATATTTGGGTATATTTGAGTAGCTAGCTATTTATTATGTATCTTAAAACTTTTTGTAAAATTTTTTGTTGAAATTAATGTGTTAAACTTTTAAGAGTATTTTTCGCAAAATTTTTCTTATATCTATATTCTAGCTATTTTTTGTGTGTTTCCTAAGACATTATCACATGTAAACAAATCCAGTCATAAATATAGAAACAAATAAGTTCGAACAATAATAATTAAAATTAGCCTTACTAACATTTTCATAATTTTACAAAATGGAAAATATCGAGATGTTCATGCAAATTTTTTCAGTATAATAAAAATTATAAAAAATCAAATTTTTAGTTCTTTTCAAACAAGGAGTTTTGTATTTAAGGTGACGATATACATACATATGTATGTACATATGTATATCATTTGTTTGAAAATGTGTTTCTATATTTTTTAACAAGATCTGCACTGGGAGTCCGATATTCCAGATTAACATCTTATAAATTCAAACATCGAGGCATACATAGGTTTGCAAGTATTTACTTTCGACCTATTTGTTAATTTGTTTCTCATTAGCGCTAACTTTGTTCAATGTGCTCATGCTCACTGAACATTGCTTTTACACTGGATGGGACCTGTCATATGAGTATATTAGCTTGATATATTGTATTTTTACTTTTCAGTTATATCTCAGCTGGGGAGCTGATAAATAGAACTTCTAGTTGTAACTCATTTACTTTATTTTATTTTATAATAGTTTTAAGTTTATTTGATCTCAGGTATTATTAGTACTGTTATGTAATATTTTTAGTTGGCCTCTGTGGCTTTATATTACATATTTTGTAAATAAATGAAATGAAATGAAATGAAAAACTACGTTCAGCAGATTCACTACTGTGGAGTAAAGTAAATATGTATGTAAACTTAAAATGTTAATAGGTTTGAAAATATATACTCGCCATTCTTTAAGCTTCATACTTCATGCCAAAATTGTTCAGCATTAGAAATATTAAATATGTGATCATAGTTTTTGTCATTTACTTTGGATTCTAATAAATTTAATTCATTGACAAACGCGTCTGAATCAGTTATTACATAGCTAAACTCTGACAAAGCTCGAAATAATTTATGTCTTCATTGGACTTTAAAAATACTGGATCCAAATACGTTAGTACACTGAACTTTTTATTCTTAATATCAATTCTTGATAGTATTGCTCCACACAGTTTTTGATGAAAAGTTAAGTTTGCTTTTAATAACAATTATACAATTCTCAGAAAACACTTCAGCACATACATATCGGCATATAAATTCAAAAAACGCGTAAGTTACATTTAATATAATTTTGCAGGAGAAGCAAAACTCGTTATAATTTTTAGTGTATTTATTTCTTAGTAGTCTTTTGAATTTCGTTAATAACTTCGACATTTTTAGGATACTTGGATAAAAATGTTGTGGGTATCAGAGAACGACAAAATCTGATTACAAAAATACTCATACGTAATCAACATCCTAAAAGCATGCCTTTGTGTTCATACAATCAAACTTGTTCAAAAACACATAATCGTTGCTGCTTTTTAATCATTCCAATCATGCGGTTGTTGTTGGCTCTACGATTTTAAACATGTGTCGCATCATACCAATCAATTCGGGTGTTTGCTCGTTTTTCTCATTGATGATTATTTTGATGAAAAATTAAATAAGTAGGGCGTTCGTTCTGGTTATCAACAAATATTTGTATGATGAATAAAATCAAAACGACAAAAATGGCGCGTATGAACGCGTATGCATAAAGTGATTATGATTTTTTTAGAAACAAGGGAATATTATTTACTTATTTATGTATGTATATCGATGGTCTCAAGTTTAAAGGCCCTAGCTCGTATTTTTACGAAATTAAGTTTTTCAGTGATTCCAATACATTTTACACAAATACACAAAAATTTAATTCAATAGTGTAAAAAATACTGCTTTTACAAGCAGTTGGACAAAACAAAGTTACATTGTGAATATTACAGTTTCCATTAAAGATATTCACGTAAACTCTTGCAACTGTGCAAAATGCATAATTGCACTTTCTGACGTGAGCACATACTCGTACATACATACATATGTATGTATATTCTACTCGTATGTTCTTGATTATTAAAGGTTTTGTTAAAATTATGAAATAAGGTGCCAGAATTTCGTTGATTAATTCTGTAATTAATTGAGTAACAAAAATATAAATTTTAATAATATTGGTATTATTTAACCAAATTCTAGTAACATATACATATGTATGTATCTGAGCAATACGTTTTTTGAAAATAACAAAATTATGTGTTTGCTATCCTGAAATCGAATTTGAAAATTAATTGATAATTTCTATATTTTCACTAGTTAAGAATTTTTACAATTTTATGAATTTTATAATTAATTTATTTATATGGAACACATATCCAACGATTTGTTTTTTTATTTAAAAGAAAAACATATGCATAAACTGATATTTCTGCGTTGTAATTTGGTGTATAGTTGATCTTATTAGTACTTTTTGTATTTTTTTTTGGATTGGCAATGCCATAAAAAGTTGCACAACTTTACAAAATTTACTCTGATAATGCACTTACTCAGACCCTGACAATTTTGCATCATTTGTGCAAAATAATTTTCTATGTGGTTGTTGTTATATATTTTGAAAATTTTGAAATTCTGCTTTTCCGCAACAGTGCTACTTTTGACGTGAATACCTTTATTATGTTTTTACCTTCTCCTGTAAAGTTACAATTACTTGCGTTAGGGCCCTTCTACTTGAGACCAACCATATATATATATATAAAAGGGGTAAAGTTACTGACTGTCTAACTGACATATCATCGCCCAGCCCAAACGACTATAGCTAGAGAGCTGACATTTGGTGCGTTGGCTCCCCTTCTGATGTATAGAACCACTATGAAGGGATTTTTGGTAATACGAATGCGAAGGGGATAACAAGGAGCGAAAGAGGGCAAAATCGGTATATTTATATCTCGGAAACTACTGTAGATAGATTTCAAAGTAAAAAACCTGCTAAAAACTAGCTGACTTGGTACTTTTTAAATATGTGTACTTTAAGGTGTTAAAAACGCGTAAAAACTGAATTTTGGTACCTTTTTTACACTTGACACATTCTCAAGTATTGAACATAGCAGAAAGCTTTTTCGCGCGTTCTATTCTTCTGGACAGAATCTGAAATAAGTTTTGGCACTTTCTAAAAATTCAAACTTATAAGGTGTAAATCGTACCCGTTTTTCGGTACTTTTTTGTTAATGATAATGTACATATGTCCATGTATTTTTACTATGACTTCCTACCGCTCAGTAGAAAATGAGATAATAAAATGTATGTTTTTTCGAAGGTCCCAAAAAAGGTACCAAAATGGGTAAATACAAAAATATTTTACATCCGGTAGAATTCATATAATTGAAACTTTTCAAATCTAAGTTAAAAATTGTTAACTGATATAGTGTATTCTTGAACGTTTCTATTTTGAATATTAACTTTGAAAAACACTTTTGGATGAAGGTACTTTTCACGGATGGTATCATTCCTGCGGATCTGCAACATAACGCAGATCTAGGAATCCCATGGTTAATTGAAATATATGAAGCCTGCATTATATGGTCATATATTGCAATTGCATAGACTAAATGTAATGTGATCTTCATACCCAAAGGGGGGAGGCATCACATACCAAGGCGAAGGATTTGAGACCTATTACTTTAACTTCCTTTCTTCTAAAAACAGTTGAGAGAATAATGGATGTTCATATTAGAACAGTCATTGATAATCCTCAACTCTCGTTCTCTCAACATGCATATACCAAGGGCAAATCGGTTGATACAGACATGGTAGCCTTCATGGACATTGAAGGTGCCTTTAATAACATTGATCCGACGGCAATCATTCAGTCTCTCAGAGAACTGAGGGTTGATCGAGAGATCTATCAGCTCATTGAAAATTTGCTACTTCGCAGAATCATCACTTCTACCATAGGTACAGCCACCATCACTATGCAAGCCCACAGAGGTACACCTCAGGGTGGTGTGCTGTCACCCCTGTTGTGGAATGTGTCAGTTAATAATCTGCTTAAAAAATTGGATTCCATGAATATTAAAACAGTTGCATACGCAGATGATGTAGCGATTGCAATATCTGGATTCCATCTGAATACTATATCACAGAGACTAGAAACAGCACTAAATGAGGTTAGTGCCTGGTGATCACGGAGCGAACTTAGTGTCAACCCGACCAAAACGGAACTGGTACTCTTTTCAAGGAGATACAAGGTTCCCCACTTCATCCACCCAAAGCTAAATGGCATTACCCTAAGCCTGTCGGATAATGCCAAATATCTGGGTGTTGTCCTAGATAGTAAGCTCTCCTGGAGAAAATCTTCAGGCAAGAGTAGCAAAAGCTACAACGGCAATATACGTCTGTAGAAACGCAATCGGACCTACCTGGGGAATAAGCCCCAAGGGAGTCGGTTGGATATTAGAAATGGTTATGAAACCTATACTTTTTGTGGAATTTCAGTTTGATGGAAAGCACTAGACTCAGCGATTAATCAGTCCCGTATAGAGGGCAAAATGGCACTCATGATAACAGGTGCTCTAAGATCAACGCCAACAAAAGCGCTCTTCGCTATGTTGGGTTGGCTTCCAGTGGACTTAGCGGCTAGAAAGCTAGCTCTACGTACCGCCGTCAGACTAAACGTAATAGATGCATGGAATTACCGACTTTGGGGTCATGCAAGCATTTTAGATATTGTGGATAACATTTCAAATCTTGTTGACTACTGTATTCCGAAACCCTACTTCAATAGGAATTTTCAAATTTCATTGATAGAAGGGTTTTCCCCATTGAACGGAGTCGTACAGAGGGGGGAGGGTTGGTGGGGGCGTTTATATTCCAGAATTTGGAATTGAAATGTCCTTCAGACTCCCGGACATGCCATTAAAAGAACAATTGTTCGGACAAAATTTGCCTTAACAGGATCAAACAAGTTATGATTAAAGTCACCAACAACAATAACATTGCTATATTGTACAAAAATATGTTCATGAATTTGTTCAAATGTGCGGAAATATTCTCTGTTTGCTTGTGGTAGATATACACACCTTTCTTAAAAAAGCCCAAGACAATAGCTAGAACCTCTGGCCTTGCCTAAACTCCCATAGAACGAAAAACCTCATGAACTTCAATAGGAAGCACTTGAGAAACCTCGTGGCCACGTTGACCGGTCACTGTGCCTTCGGAACCCATGCTAAACATATGGGTCTCCCATATAATGACTACTGCTATAGCTGCAATGACGAGGAAGAGGAGGAAAATGTCCTGCACCTCCTGTGTCATTGTCACGCTCTGGAGGATCTCTGGCTGCACCTCTTTGGCAGAATATCCTTCGGCAGCTTATCTGAGTTAGCGGAAAGTGAGCTAAAAAACTTGAGCCTTTATAAAAGGAACAGTGGCTGGTATAGCCGCTAACTCCCCCCCTAGCCAAATTAGGACCCACTCACACCTCACCTCAGCTCTCTAAATATAAATGTCATGTCTCTCTACCTCTATCCCTCTTACACTCCTTTCTCTTTCTCACTCTTTCTTTATCCTTTAATACACGTAGCACAAAGGGATCATTATAACGGATCCAAGTGAGCTAGACTCTAATTTCCCTAACCTTCCTTGGCAGCAGCCTGCTAACCTAACCTAACCTAAGGTACTTTTCGAAAAAAGTAGTTTTTTCGAAAAAAAAATTTTAAATATTTTAAAATAAGTACTCTATTTAAAAAGGTGCTTAAGGAAAAATGTATTTTTTAAAAGGTACTTTTTGATGAAAATACTTTTAAGCAAATAAAAATTAAAAAAAAAGTACTTTTTAGATAAGATAATTTTTTGAAACGGTACTTTATTGAAAAAAGTAGTTTCTTTAAAAAGTGGGGTTTGAAAAAGTTCATTTTTGAAAAAGTACTTTCTAGAAAAGGAATTTTATTATTTATGAATGAAAAAAATTACTATCAGGTCTATTCGGGAAGTCACTTTCACCACAAATACGCGCATCTTTCACTTTTTGCTATTCTAAAATACTATGTTGGAGATGAGTGCTAGAAAACATATGTTTTCTTCCACATTGGAGGTATTCTAAAATACTTGGTCACCATGATTCACTGTCATATTCGTTTGATGCCAACTTTAACGCGTTAAGTTTAAATAAATAAAGAAAAAAGAAATGCGAAGTCTTTATATGGTATTTACCAGTGTTAATTAGCTTTAATGGCGTTCGGACAAGCCAATTAAGTTATTTTTATGTTCTTCAAAGATGTAAACATGTTTTTAAAACAAATGAAACAACTAAATAATTTCACTCTCACTGCTTATTGTTTTTTATTAAATATTTCCTTAAATCCTTTTTTGCTTTCAAGTTTTTCTGCATACAAGTCAGCTGTTTTCAATGTTGCTGATGTTTTTATAAGAGATTACTAAACATCGATTACTGAAAACAATATTTCTTTGCACGTATTTTAGAATCTGTCGATCTGCGATACAATTTTATCGGTATCACAATCTAATAATTTATCGAACTCTGATATCAAAGGCAGAATTGATTTGTAATTTGCAGATAAAGTTTCTGGAGGTGTTATTAATTTCAAAAATTGCAAGTCAGATCTGTCAAAGTCAAATCTTTTTTTAAGCTGATTTAAAAATTCAATGTAAAACTGCACTATATTTGTTTTAACTGCAAGTATTTCATCATTATCAAAATTATCTTTTAAAAAAGCTTCTGCTTTTGCTCCGATAAATATGCTCCCAGTTTCTAAATGTGTATTTTTATTTTCATAATCGATATTAAAATGTTTGTCAATATATTTCTTTTGGACAAAGTTGCTCAAAATTAAAATAAAAGTTGTTTTTATACTGCTGTATAAATATGGCAATCTGCTTCTTTCGCTTTGGAACTCTTTGTTGAGATTATTTATTATAGGCAAAATGTAGGATAAAAATAAAAAGTAAATATTACTTAAAACTGAAATTGAAAAAAACTACCAAATTCACGACACAACCTACCAACCTACCAACTCATTTCAAAACTACCAAATTTGGTAGGAAACTACCAAAAACGGCAACTCTGGTAGCGGATACATGCCGTAAAATTTGTATAGTATTTTTGTTCCAAACTACATATGTGGCACATGTAGCCGAATCCAAGACATTTTCTCAGGCAGCACATCTGTAATTATGTGAATATCTACATGTACATATGTTGCTTGTACACGGCATGTAGCAAATGTATAATCGTGATAACGTCAAAATTACGTTAGAATCACTTGCGCATGTGGTTTTTTACAAGCCGTGTACTGTAAGCTTTAGAATAAGAATAATTTACAAAACTCCTTTTCCTTGATTTTATTCAACATGAACACCTGATTGTATAAAAATTTGAATAAAACTAGACTTGTATCAAACTCTTTCAGTAGCTCGTTTTTGAAACAAACCTATGATCAAACCCATTTAAATTACATGGATTTGATCATTGGTTTTTGTCAAAAACGAGCTACTGAAAGAGTTCGATACAAGTCTAAATAAAACATGTATGAAATTACTTGCAATTAACCAAACGATGCGTTGATAAGTATGATTCTGATTTTATTCAACATTGAGTTTTGTTGCATGATTATATGTGAACAAAAGTTTAAATGTAAGATGAATGATGTGAGTAAAACATGTTCGATCACTCGACTCACATTTACTTAAATGAAGCGTTCACCATTGCGATGATGATTTTAATAAATGTTAGTTTATTTTGCATGATTAAAAGTGAATAAAAAAATTGAATGTATGATTAAATTAGGAAATACGTGATTTTTGTCGTTCTCGGGTGGGTAGGTATATGGATTTTATTTAATTACATTATAATCAATCAAAAAGACGATTTTGGACTTTTTGTAAATTACTCACTTTCGGCTTCATTGTTAACGATATCTTTAACGTATAAAATGATAATAATATCTATATATACTTTTTTGATATTCATATATTCTTTTTTTTACAATTTAACACAAAAATAGGCGAAAAGGGGCAAAATTTTACAAAAAGTAGCAGATTCAGCTCACAAAAAAAGGGTTACAAAAAGTGGTAAGGCAGTCGAATGAAAATCTTTCAATTCAGTTTATGAATTGTGTGGCCAAAAATCAATTTAATTGAAAGACTCAATTGAAAATTGAATTGAAATGTGTATGTGGTGCTTAAAGAACTGAAGAATGTCAAAAGCACAAAAATAATTGTACTACGACCAAAACAAAATCGAAGTTTTTGATATTCCTCAGCTACAGAGCACATAGAGCAAAAAATTCAGCTGAAGTAGCTTATATACACCTTGATTTGAATCAACTTAAATTGTTTTATGTAATATGATTACAGATTTCATTTGAAGCATTTTCATTCAAAAATATAAAATTACCCTTCAATTGACTCATACTATTCTTGTAGGCTTACTTCAACCTTTATTTTTGGATTTGTTCTTTTCAAACAAAATGATTTTACTGTCTCTAACATGTAGGAACAGTCATTCAGACAAATGAAAAGCATTTATTAGTGAGTGTGCAGTGTCAGTTGTAAACACCGTGTAAATCAACATTGGAGAAATTCAAATCAAATTTTTGTGGTCATACGGTGTAATCGAATGCAATAATCGTGCACTTATACATACCTTTATTTTTACGAAAGCTTCATTGCAATCAGCTAATAAATATTTAGCTTTTCGTGAGTATATACGTACTACCCCAAGCAATAAGTGTCCAGATGTACGTAAAGCCAGCTTTACTTTTGGTTGCATTATTCCTTCGACAGATTTCTCTATATTCGTTTCAAATACATGCGCCTTTGTGATTTTCTTGTCCCAATGAGCTGCTAGCCAAACCCTTGCTAATGGACCTTTTTTTGCTAATATTATATGTGCGTAAAACATTTTTCTGTTTTGCAAATTAAATATACAAGTTCACATCAATAACTAGCAACATCCAGTGAACGACGTCGATCGGTTGTGAGCCGGCTAACTTTTGACGAGCAGTAGCCGTCACCGACCTATGCGTATACCCAAAGTAAATTTAAATAAAGTATATGGAAGTACTCAGCTGATTAATTTTTTTCTCGTTTAATATTAATGAATGAATGTCAAAGTTGCTTACAATTTTCGTACGCCATTTTGTTTTGTTTTGCTTTGTTATACACAATTGTGTGTGTTGAAAACGTATGTAAAAAGTTTAAATAAATTTTTAATTCAAAAATAATTATATTTCATTATACTATTATAATTATAATTATTTCATGTATTAAAGGTTTATCAATTGAAATTTACTTTAGTTTTGTCTATCCATAAATTTCCTTTCTGCTATATGCAGATCTGGGACTATTGCATTTAATAAGCAAATGTGTTTATACGCAATCAACCAAATCAATGCAAATGCATATTTATTACATTACCACTAATTTTTGTGAATTAAACTAAAATCTCTTCAAAGTAATGCATGAATATTGCATTGTTACTTTAAGTGCACTATTTTTTGCACTAAAGTAAAATCTCCTTAAAGTAATGCATTAATAAGTGTGTTTTTTTTACTTTTGTTGTAAAATGCAGTAAATGAGTAGTTACTACAAAAATTTTAAAATTTACTCTCAAAAAGAGTTGTGACCGCAAAAAGTAAGCTAACAGAAAAATAATAAGAACAAGTGAGATTATTGGTACTCGATACAATATTTATTATAACACGACCAATCTAAGAATTATTTTGTGATTTATCTTATGTAATATTTGCAATTAATTTCTGATTTTTTTTGTTAAATTTATTAACACAAAATAAAAGAATTAATAAAATAAATTATAAAATATGTATATTGCAGTTATTATTACGATTCTTTATAAATTATCTATTTTGAAATCACTTTCACAATTTTTATTTAACCTTTCCCAAATTTTTTACACTTTTCGTTTGCTTACTTTTCATTTGCTTACATTTTGAATCATATGTTTTTATCTTACTAAACTTTAATATGACAAATTTCTGCTGTACAAATTTTCAAAACACTCAGGCAAGAACTGTCACTTTACTCTCTCAATTTGTGTTCTCATTTACTGTATTTTGTGTAAACAAACGCAATTTAGTAATTGCAGTAAAGATCAGTAAAATTTTTAAAAACTTTTGGGTACGCGAACGCAATTCGATTGGCTAAAGGCCATGATTCACTATCCTACACAATCGCGCGATCTACGAAAAAATACAACCCTGATCTGATGAATTGTTTTTGTATTTTGAAAATGTTCATAGACTCCATCATACCAGGGCTGTATTTTCTCAAAAATTGCACGATCGTGTAGGCTAGTGTATCACGGCCTTAAATACACATCTTAAGGTAGAATCATTAATTTCAACTCAACGCAACCAAAATCGCAAATTTTAAATACGCAAAAAACTATTCATAGAGCGCTAGACATAAGTGATAAACAATTCCACACACAAAATATACAGAAAATAACAAATATATTAACTAACAATAGCTTTCCTTTAACACTAATAAAATCCCTCATCATAGAATACAAATCATCAAAAAACAATAAACACGGCAACACTGATAGAGAAGATAAAAATTTTTACAGTGTACAATTTATTCCTGGCCTTACATAGCGTCCACACCTGATGAATTTATATCATGATGAATGTCAAATTGGTATCATGATGGAAATTCATCCGGTATAGACTAAATTTATTAATATTATGGAAGCGTTATGATATAATCATCAGAGCTCACGGCGTTATAAATTCATATTGACATCAAATGTCATTATATGTATCACTGTGCATTTAAGTTATTTATGAAACAATTTTCTTTTAAAAAAGGCGGCGCAACAATTATTTGTGACCAGAAAATTAAACAACACTTAAATTAGATATTTTTGGCAAGTATTTTGCAAATATTTGTCTGATTCATCATGATATAGCAACATCAACGTCTACCAGTTTGTGTTGATATTAATGAAAAAATTATAGTTGCTCTGCAGGCGTTATATTATGAGTTCTTATATAAAAATCATCAGGTGTGGAGACTATGTTACGGACAATAGAAACCAAGGCACATTAGAGAAAACAGTGTGGCAACTCTGTGCTTCTCACATAGTTTTACAAAGTAATTGTCAAAAAATTGTATGCGTCAAACAAGGCACAAAAGTAATTGTCAAATGAATTCTTCGTTATAAACGTGTAAACAAAAAATCAGCGGATGAGCAATTTGCCCGATGCATGTACCTGTTTGATATGCCTTGATAGAAACATTAAAGCTGCAATAAACAAAAATTACATAAGCTTACAAAATAATTAGTGCAATATTTTCCAACACAAACACCTATACACAAATTACAACAAAATAACTTTGTTTACGAAATCCCATGTAAAGGGAACGACAATAAAAGCTAAGATCTTATTTATATTGGCACTAATGAACATAATGCTGACATAAACAGAAACAAAGAAAGTACCGCGTTGTCACAACACATAATAAAAACTAAACATCAGCCCGATTTTGACAACATAAAAACACTGGACAAAGTGAATAATACAAGAAAGAGATACATAACAGAGTTTAAGGATATAACAAAAAATCAACAAAACACGTATAATTTAAGCGCAAATTATAGATTAGTAATAATATAAATAGAAGTATAAGTTGTGATATTAGTTACTTAGTTTGTGTGTGTTGTAAAACAATTTCGTCAACTATATACATATATTTTTGTACATAATATGACAAATTATTTACATAAAATGTGAGTGAAATTTATAAATATTTTGTTAATTGTTATTAAATGGTGTTGAAAATGTTGTTTTTCTTTTAAATAAAATATACGAATCCCATGAGAAAGTGAACAAAAAATTCACTGAACGTTGGGAAAATATGTAACAATAACTATGCGTTTTTATTACCATAAAGTACGATAGGCCTCATTAGCTTATTTCAAAAAAGATATATTTTTCTTAAAAGAAGCAATTTTAATAATTTAATTTATTGCACAGCAGTGCGATTTTTTGAATCAAGGGAGTATGAATATGAACTTTGCATACTGTATAGGGAATATTTATGAATATGAAAATGTATGAATATATACATATGTACATGTATGTGTAAATATTCCCTATACAGTATGCAAAGATTATATTCATACTCCCTTGATTCAAAAAAGCGCACTAATGTGCAATAATTTAAATTATTAAAATTTGGACAGATAATTAAAAACGAAC
This sequence comes from Nowickia ferox, assembly GCA_936439885.1. NCBI lineage: Eukaryota > Metazoa > Arthropoda > Insecta > Diptera > Tachinidae > Nowickia > Nowickia ferox. Next base: position 64,485,361 of record OW387023.1, on the reverse strand, counting down.
TAAAAGACATTTTATTCACCATTTTAAGAGAAAAGCTGAATCGATTATTTAAAAATCACAAAACTCATATTTGTACATAAAATTTAATTTAACATAGGGTCTACACCTAACATAATATGTAAGATGAGATCGTCAAATTCAATCGCAGAGCGAGTTATGTTACGTGTAGACTTCATATTAGTGTTATCTCAATCTTATAAGATTTTTTATGAGAGAGTTGTTATAAGAAATCCCATAACAACAATCTTATGAGATGAATTGTCAAAAACACACGTACATGAAAATAAATTCGTATGCATGTGTGAGTGTTTCTTAAAATAAATGAAAAACAATGTTTTAGACAATATTTCTGGGATTTTTTATGTTCAAATGTGTTAAATTTAATTTGTGAATTAAAGTTTGTGCGAAAAAGTGAAAACAAAATATATAATTATACAAAAATAATACATGTTAACTCGATGAGAATTTGCATAAAATGAAATGTTATAAGAAAAGTAGAATTACGTTGTCCTGTTGTATGAGATGAAGAGAAATATCGGCATTTTATTTTTGTTATTCTGCCGACGTTCTCTCACATATTATGTCAGAGTTAATCGCAGTTGTAGACGCTATGTAAGAAACCAGATTAAAAACTAGTGCAATTATAAAAGAAAAAATAATCGGTTTTTATACTAACACTAGTTTTCAATATAATTTTTTGCAGTAATATGAACTTTGTTTCTTAACAATATCTAGAGTATTCCGTAATTTTCTATCATATTAATGACTGACTTATGCTTTTTTTATATTTGTAAAGTTGTACTATTATTTCAAGCCAAAAAAATATGAAGATGCAATTTTATTCAGAAAAAGTTATGTCTATGCGTATTTCAAATGTGAAAAGCACAATCAAAAAATAAGTAAACGTATAAAGGTGTTGCCATATGTTCAATCATGGTATAATACTGGAACAGACAATACTCCATACATAACATTTCTTCCCCTGCTTAAGGGAAGAACAATACCCTCGGTCTTCTTTGTCCGTTCGAACGTCTTGGAGCTGCTATTGGGTCGTTAGTTGTATTGTTTGCTTCAGTACTGATGGGAGTTGACAAAACTTTTGCGGGAGGTACCATGTGTTTGGATTCTTGTGGTTCAATATTTTCAGCATCCATCAAGGTCGCACTTTCAGATGATCTTGTTAATAGCGTCGCGGATGGTTCTATGCTGTTTGGAGTACTCGTCGAGAATTCGACGTTCATGAAATCATTTGTATTGTCATTTGTTGTTTGGGAGCTTGCTAGCGCAGGGCTACTACACATTGTCATCGTAGTGGGTTCTATTCTCACAGATTCATCACCTCTCTTTTGCCTTGTATCACCACTTGAGTTTCGAATTTGATAAACATGTCGTTTAAAGAATTTCTTTTTAAATTCTATTTCATAGTGTAAATCGCCCAGACGAGTTTTAACAATATGTATGTATTTTCTAATAGTATGTATATTCTAATAGATTTCCAATTCACCAGTGATAACAAATCAAGCTTTTTTGATTGCAAATACGATCCTATGTGAGATATAATGTATGCATACATTTTTATATGGACTCATAATATGTATGATCCATATATTTTTAACATATGAATGTATATAAATATATGTATATAAATATGTATGAATTCATGTATAGAAATATATGGGATTATACATGGCAAAAGTATTATATATGAATTGATATATGGACGAATATATGAAATTAATTATAATATATGTGCTCATATGTGGAAATTTAATTATCAAGCCATTCATATGTCGATCTATATATAAAAATAAGATGTAATAATTGAATCATGATATCTAATATAAGACCCTATTTGCAATCAAAAAAGGTTGCATTTTATTAACTCGATGGTGAATTGGAAATATATTAGAAAATACAAACGATATGCAAAGTCTATGTGCCTACAACCTTAACGTTTAAAAAATAAAAATTCTGGTAACAAAAAAAACATTCTTGTAGGATTTTATATATTGTGGGCCTATTTAATTAATCAAACAATCAAAAGGATAATTCTGTCATTAATTTTATAGATAATAACGGAATTTTTTATATATTTTTAAGAAACAAAGTTTACATTACTGCAAAAAATTATATTGAAAACTAGTATTAGTTTAAAAAGTGATTATTTTTTCTGTTATAATTAATTGCATTAGTTTTTAGTCAGATTTCTTAAATTATATTTTGTGCAGGAATATGAGTTTTGTGTTTTTTTAATAAACGATTCACCCTTTCTGCCGGGCTAACGATGTCGACAAGAAATTTTCTTTCGCTTATTTATATTGAAAACAAAAACAAAATAAGAAAATTTGTTTTTGTTTTCAATATAAATGTATGAAAATGTGCGATTATATATTAGCATATATGTCCATATACACTCATTTTTCGGATCAGAGCCATACATGGAATAATATATATGCTCCATACATATTTTTTTAGCTGGGATTATATATTATATTATAATATATTTCATATATTAGTCCATATATGATTTCATATATAATACTTTTGCCATGTATAATCCTATACAATTCCATACATGAATTCATACGTATGAACCATACATATATTTTTAGCTGGGAATTTAAAATTTTACACAGCAGTGCGCCTTAGTGCCCTTTTACATTTGGGAAATTGAAAGACAGACAGACGAAGTTTGTAGAAGAAGGGGCGAAGATGCAGAGTGTGTAGTACGCGACCCTCTGTACTGGACATTTTTTTTTCTCTTTTCTACTTTTCGTAATTTATTCTTGTTGCTTCATATGATTTTTCTCATTTCAGCGAATCTATGTATACTTGATGTGTATTATCAAGGCAGATGGTATTTATGTGCATGTGTATGAGTAGCAATCGCGAAGAAGTAAACAAACTACAAAATTTCTGTCTGTCTATTAATTTCTGTTGAAAATGAAAAATGAATTAACCACTCCATTGACATTACTAATATATCAACAGGTTATGGGCCCAGTATGGAGAAGATAATTGAAATAGAGAAATTGACAGGAAGGGAGAATTACCATAAGTGGAAGTTCGCAGTTGAACACGCCATGAAGCTGCAAGGCTATTGGAGGGCAGTACTTGGTACGGAGGAAAAAGCTGATGTAAATGAAAAGGCAACATCACGGTTGGTACTATACATCTCTTCAAATCTTTATGTGCACATTCAGGATGTAACTACTGCAAAAGAAATCTGGGACAAACTGCAAACCACTTATGATGACTCTGGATTGACGCGGCGGTGTGGTTTGTTGAGAAAATTGACAACGACACAACTGGTAAGCTGTGATGGTATTAGTGAGTATGTGAATACCATTATTGACACCGCACAAAAGCTAAACCAAATTGGTATGAAAGTCAACGATGAGTGGGTTGGAAGCCTTTTGTTAAGTGGCTTGCCTGAACATTTTGCTCCCATGATTATGGCCATCGAAAGTAGTAATATAAAAATTTCAGCGGACACAATAAAAACGAAATTGTTGCAGGATTTCGACACATATAATAGTTTTTCATCAACAGAATCGGCATTTTATGCCAAATACAAAAATAAAAAGCCTGAAAACAAAGGTAAAAAGACAGTGTGCTACAATTGTAGAAAAGAAGGTCATATTGCTAAATTTTGTAAGGCACAAAAGAAAAAACAAAATGGCGGCAACGTAGAGAAAGCGCTTATAACATGTTTATCTGTAAAATTTGAAACAAATGACAACTGGTTTATAGATTCTGGTTCATCTTATCACTTGGTAAATAATAAAGATGTTTTTGTGGATTTTAACCCGTATCAAAATAAAAAAAATGTTGCTGTAGCTGACAATTACATCCTTAAAGTAGCTGGTGAAGGAAATATACGTATTCAACAAGAGTTTAGGGGAAGAATGGAATATATAAACATCAAGGACGTTTTATATGTACCCGATATTTGCGCCAACTTAATTTCGGTAAGTCAAATAACAGAAAAGGGATTCAAAGTTGAATTTGAAGGCGACAAATGTATGATCAAAAAAGGCCAAGAAGTTTATTTAGAAGCGTTTAAACATAGAGGGTTGTATAAACTCAACGTGCAAAGTTCAACCCAACCTCAAAATTTTGCTGTTATGAGTAAGGAAGTTTGGCATAAGCGTTTAGGTCATCCCTGTGATAAAAACATTGAAAGTCTACGGTCTGATGAATCTTCAGGTGTTGAGTACGTTAGAAACTCAAAATCAAATGCTTGTACATCATGTATGCAGGGTGAACAGTCACGCAAAGCGTATAAATCGTCAACAACAAAAACAACAGAAATTTTACAACTTATACACACCGACGTTTGTGGCCCAATGGAGCAAAAGTCAATGGGAGGTGCTGCATACTACGTGCTATTTCTAGATGATTTTTCAAGTAAGGTTTTTTTTTTATGATGAAAAATAAGTCGGAAGTACCAAAAATATTTGAAAATTTTAAAAATATGGTGGAAAATAAAACGAATAAAAAAATCAAAATACTCCGTTCCGATAATGGCTTAGAATATTGCAATGCACAGCTAAAACAAATTTGTAATGACAGCGGAATAATACATCAAACTTCTGCACCGTATAGTCCGCAACAAAACGGAAAGGCAGAACGCATGAACAGGACTTTAGCCGAAAAAGCCAGATCAATGTTATACGATGCGAATCTAAAAAAGTTTTATTGGGCAGAGGCTACAAGTACTGCTTCGTATTTAGTGAATCGTATGCCTAAAAAGGGACTCAATGGTAAAACTCCAAACGAGGTTTGGAGTGGTCAGCAGGAAAATTTAGATCATCTTCGTGTCTTTGGCTGTATTGGAATGGTAATGGTTCCCAAGGAACTTCGTAAAAAATGGGATCCAAAATCCAAAAAGTGTATCATGGTTGGATATTGTGAAAATTCCAAGGCCTATATATTGTATGATCCAATATTGAGGAAATTACACGTAAGTCGCAATGTAGAATTTATAGAAAATGAAATGTATTTTAAAAACCCAAATAATATTCAAAATAACACTGTAACATCTAAAAATGATCAAAATTTAGTGAGGATTTTAGTAAATGAAAATTCTGATCATATTGATTCGGGTTCAAGCAAAGTTGAGTGTGATTTTGAATCAGCAGCAAATACCACAGATGACGATGAAAAAGAACAAGAAGAAGAAGAAGAAGAGCAAAGACAATCAAATGAAGAGGAAACACCTCGTAGATCGAATAGAGTGAGAAAACCAAAAAACATGGATGATTACATTACATATTTAGTAAGTGCTAATATTAATGAACCGATGAATTATTCAGAAGCTGTGGTTGGTGAAGAAAAAGATTTTTGGTTAGATGCTATACAAAGTGAATATAATTCGCTTTTAGAAAATGAAACGTGGAGTATAGTTGAAAATGATGAACAAGTTAAGAAGTTATCTACAAAATGGGTTTTTAAAAAGAAAAATGAAGAGGGCGATATAAAATATAAAGCAAGGCTGGTTGCCCGAGGTTGTGCGCAGCGTAGCGGCGTAGATTACACAGAAACGTATTCTCCGGTTATGAGATATAACACTTTAAGATATTTATTGTCGGTCGTTTTAGAATTTGATCTAAATATGAATCATTTAGACGTATGCACAGCTTTTCTTCAGGGAAAATTGAGAGATAAGATATATATTGAAGTTCCTGAAGGTATATCAATTCCTGAAGGTCATATGCTAAAGTTAAATAAACCACTGTATGGCTTAAAACAGGCATCAAGGATGTGGAATGAGAAGTTAAGTGGAGAACTCAAAGGACTTGGTATGAGACAGCTTAAAACTGATCAGTGTGTTTATGTGATGAACGAAAATAATGAAGATATGATTATTATTGCTGTATACGTAGATGATATGGTTGTTTTGTGGGGAAATGAAAATACTAAAAATTCACTTATTAACAGTATTAAAGACAAGTTTAAAATGAAAGATCTTGGTCCGGCTAAATCGTTTTTGGGAATGAAAATAACGTACGATAGAGGTAAAAGTTTATCATTAGACCAATCGTCATATATTGACAAGATGTTAGAGCGTTTTGACATGGTTTCCTGCAATTCAGTTTCTACTCCTATGGATCCAAATGTAAAATTTAAGAAAAATGAAAATGCAGAAAATAAATCTGAAATGAAAAAGTATCCTTATCAGGAATTAATTGGCAGTTTACTTTTTGCGGCTCAAGTTACAAGACCAGATATAAGTTTTGCTGTAAATTTATTGAGTCGTTTCAACAGTAATTTCGAAATTCAACATTGGACTGCAGCAAAACGTATATTACGATATTTGAAAGGAACAATTAATCACAAGTTAACGTTTACAAAGCAAGCAAGTTTTGAGACAACATGTTTTTGCGATGCCGACTATGCAGCTGACCCAGAGCAAAGAAAATCAGTTAGCGGATATGTATTAATTAAGAAAGGTGCCGCTATATCATGGGGTTCCAAAAAACAGCAAACCACGGCTTTGTCTACTTGTGAAGCTGAGTATATGGCTATGGGTGTAGCAGTTCAAGAAATGCTTTGGCTTAGAGGGCTGGAGGAGGAGCTATTTCGTAATGAGTTAGAAGCAACAAAATTATTTTGTGACAACCAAAGTGCCATTCAGCTAGCACTAAATGAGTCATATCATCCTAAAACGAAGCACATCGATGTTCGACATCATTTTATTAGAGACAACATATCTTCAAACAAGATAACTCTGAAGTCTATAAGTTCTGATGAGATGGTGGCAGATGTCTTCACTAAACCCCTTGCACAAACTAAGTTAAATGGCTTTGTAGATGACATGGGCTTGAAGTAAATTAATTTTTAGTGAGGATGTTGAAAATGAAAAATGAATTAACCACTCCATTGACATTACTAATATATCAACAATTTCCAATATGTAAAAGCTTCGGGCAAGAACAAAAGAGAATTGAAAAAATGTCCGGCAAGAAATGTCTCAAATGTAAAAGAGGACTTATTGAATTAAGGGAGTATGAATATGAACTTTGCATACTGAATACCCACCCAGCTAAAAAAATATCTATGGAGCATATATGATATCCCATATATGGTTCGGATCCGAAAAATGAGGGTATATGGACATATATGATAATATATATTCATACATTTGCATACATGTATGTTTAAATATTCCTTATACAGTTTGCAAAGTCCAAATTCATACTCCCTTGATTCACTGCTGTGCAATAAATTTAATTATTAAAATTACTTTTTTTAAGATATTGTAGAGGGAGGTTGTATTTAATGAACCATTTGTTTGGACAAATAATTAAAAACGAACCAAAAGACAATTTAATTAAGAGAAAAGGTGAAACGATTATTTAAAAAACACAAAACTCATATTTGTACATACAATTTATTTTAAGAAACCAGATTAACAACTAGTGCAATTAATTATAAAAGAAAAAATAATCCGTTTTTATGCTAACACTAGTTCTCAATATATTTTTTTCCAGTAATATGAATTTTGATTCTTAAAAATATCTAGAGTATTCCGTAATTTCCTCTCAAATTAATAACTGAATTATCCTTTTGATTATTTGATTTATTAAGTAGGGTCACAATGTATAAAATCGTACCAGAATGTTTTTTTTTGCTAAAAGAGTTTTTATTTTTTTAACATTGAGGCTCTACGCATTTAAACTTTGTATACCGTATGTATTTTCTAATAGATTTTCAATTTACCAGTGATAAAAAAAGAGAAAAAAAGATCGAGTAAATAAAATGCAAGCTTTTTTTTGGATTGCAAATACCATCTTATTTAAGATATCATGTAAGCATACATTTTTATATGGCTCAATATATTACATATTTTTTCTATATATGGATCCACATATGAGTAGCTTCACAATTATATTTCCATATATGAGCTCATATATTATAATACACTTCATATATTAGTCCATATATCAGTTCATATATAATAGTTTTGCCATGCATAATCCCATATATTTCCATACATGAATTCATACATATTCATATATATTTATATACATTCATATATTAAAAATATATGGAACATACATATGTTTTTAGCTGCTCAGCTAAAAAAATATGTATGGAGCTTATATGATATCCCATATATGGTGTATGTGTATTTATTTCCTATATACGGTATGCAAAATTAATATTCATACTCGCTTGATTCAAAAGAGCGCACTAATGTGCAATAATTTAAATTATTAAACGAACTAAAGACATTTTATTATTATTATTGTTATTATTTTATTTTATTTTATTAATCATTTTAAGAGAAAAGGTAAATCGATTATTTAAAAAACACAAAACTCATATTTGTATATACATAAAATTCAATTTAAGAAACCAGATTAAAAACTAGTGCATTTACTTATAAAAGAGAAAATAGTCTGTTTTCATACTCACACTAGTTTCCAATATAATTTTTTTGCAGTAATATGAACTTTGTTTCTTAAAAATATATAGAGTATTTCCTTATTTTCTATGAAATTAATGACTGAATTATCCTTTTGATTATTTGATTTATTAAATAGGGCCACAATGTATAAAATCGTACAAGAATGGTTTTTTTGGTTACAAGGATTTTTATTTTTTAAACGTTGAGACCCTATGCATATAAACTTTGCATACTGTATTTATTTTCTAATAGATTTCCGATTCACCATATAAATTGTTTTATGGCTCCATATATTATATCTTATTTCTATATATGGATTCAAAAATAAATTTCCATATATGAGCTCATATATTATAATACATTTCATATTATATATTAGTCCATATATTAATTCATATTTAATAGTTTTGCCATGTTTTATCTCATACATTTCCATACATGAATTCATATGTATATATTTATGTATATACATTCATATATTAAAAATATATGAATGTACATAGATATATATGAATATGTATGAATTCATGTATGGGAATTTATAGGATTATACATTGGGAAAAGCATTAGATATGAAAAATCATATATGGACTAATATATGAAATATATTATAATATATGAACTCATATGTATATGGAAATTTAATTATGAAGCTCTTCATATGTATGTGATTCCGTATATAGAAATAAGAACCTCAACGTTTAAAAAGAAAACCCATTCTGGTACGATTTTATACATTGTGACCCTATCAAATAAATCAAATAATCAAAAGGATAAGTAAAAATTTGTAAAAACATTTGTTAAGTTTTTACAAATTTTTACTGAACTTTACTGCATTTTACTAAATTGCGTTCGTTTCAGCGATGCCAATTTAGCGCGTTTCGAGCTAGATTTAAAGCATTTTAACTATGCCAAACGCGCTTTTTTTCGTCTTAGCGCGTTTTTTAGTAAACGCGCGTTTTGAACAAATTCATCATCATGTTAGTTCAATATTTTTTTTTACTTTTTTTTGCATAAATTTAACAATTTTCTAGTATTCAAAACTCATAAAATTTTTTAAATTGGTTAATGATTCAGCTGTCGTAATTAAAATTAACTTGACATAATACCCACTAAATACTGTAAATGGCAAATATTTTAAAATTTCAAAACTAAAAATATGTACTCGTAGTCGTGAACAAAAAAAAATTTTTATAACTTATTAAGCATATACTAACTGAAGTACAAAAAGCATTTGAATCGCAACACTATTCGACAATTTATATAAGTTGTTACAAAGTTTGACAAATAAAATAAAAACTAAGGATTTCGATTATTTGGAAGACAATTCTGATTCTGTATTAAATGATTCAATTTATTTAGGGTATAATTTCGGAGAAACAATATTATAAAATCTGAAAAGAGCTACTTAAATAAATCAATTGTATTTACTAATACACATGTACATACATCTTTTAATAAAATTCAATTTAGCGTGTTTTTTGCTATAAATAGTTGACAATGCTGTAACTTAGCGCGTTCTAGCTTTTTTTTTACTGGAGAAATTTGTCGTAGTAAAGTTTAGTAAGATAAAAATATATATTTCAAAATATAAACATACGTAAAGTGTAAAAATGTTATAAAAGGTTAAATAAAAATTGTGAAAGTCATTACAAAATAGATACTTCATAAATAATGGTAATAATAACTGGCAATATATATAGTACATATTTTATAATTTAATTTATTAATTCTTTTATTTTGTGGATGACTTTAATTATTTACAGTAAAACTGTTAAGTATCTGGTTACTTAGTACTGCATTTGTTTTTAAGGTAGTCAGTGACATTAAGAAACAGTGATGTAATTTTTAATAAATTTAACCAAAAACAAGTCAGCAAAATCAAAAAGAAATTAATTGCAAATATTACATAAAATTTATTCTGAGATTGGTCGTCGTTTTATAAAAAATATTGTATCGAGTACCAATAACAAAAAGAGTTGAATAGTCAAAAGTGCATATATTTTTCAGCACTATGTGGAGTTGGAGCCAGCTGTTTCTTTAATCTTACTAATTTTTACTATTTTTCTGTTCGCGTACTTTTTTCGGCAACAACTCTTTTTGAGAGTGAATTTTAAAATTTTTGCAATAACTACTCATTTACTGCATTTTACTACAAAAGTAAAAAAACACACCTAATATTGCACTAGCTCCAAATCACATGGCGAAAAATGCACTAAGTTTGCTTAACCACTACACACATTATGAAGATTATTATTGCATTATCACTGAAACATATAGTGCAAAATAGAACGTAAATGTGTACAAACATACATACGTACATACATAAATATTTAAGTTTTTTCTATGTTCATATAGTCACCTAAGACGAAAAATCGTTTTTTATCATTTTTAAAGAGAAAGACAAAACTTGATGAAATTGTTCCAAGCGGTAGTATTTTTCGTTAATAAAATCAAAATTTTTTAAGATATAAATTCACAATAAAATAAACGAAAACCTAAATTCTGATTGTTTAATTCAGTAAATGAATAAGGATAAACTAGTTTGTTTAACCTGTTTGGATTATCTTCAAGGCGATTCACCAGAAAGATTTATTGATGCAACTCAAGCACTTGAAACTTGGTTGCGTAGAGATGGTTAAATCACTTTTGGTAAAAACAACTTTGTTTTCTTTTCAAAATGTAATTGAACAACAGTTTTATTTAACTTTCTTTCTTATATACTAACTTATTGATATGTCATTAAAATTTTCTACTATTAATTGTATTGCTTAATTAAATTGAGGTCATAAAATTTTGCTTTATTAAGTGTATTGCTTAAGTACAAGTTCATTGTATAAAAAACAACCATTTATGCATGATTGCAAGTTTGCAATTATTTATGACCCAATTTTGATATTCTTATGCAGAGTAATTATAAAGTGTCTTATTTCTTTTTGTTTAATTGTGTAGTGCAATGAACTATAGGAGAAGTGTAGTTTAAAATGTAGGTCAGTGTTTTTTTTGTGAAAGTATGAACATGCACCCCCCGTTGAGGCTATGCTCAACAACTAACTACAATTATGTCATTAATAACGTGTTTACTACTTGGTTTTATAAATAAAAATAAACTATTGGTTTGTTTTTTACAATAAAGGCAATGACTAATAAAAATATAAAATAAGTATACAATAAAAATATTAAATTTATTATTATGTTTTCAAACATGTACGCTGAACTTCTGTCGTGGAGCTGGAGAAGGTGTTGTTGCTGGTTGTAGGTTCCACCCAGATGATTGTGATCTTTCTGTGATTTGAGCGATGTTAGATTTCTTGCGTTTTATAGCTCTGACTACGATCCATATGATCGCCACCGCGCTGATGATTAGTGCTACATATGAAACAGTTCTCTCATGGTTTGATGGATGAGGAATTTGGAATTGTGAGCTGTTCATAGCCTCTAATTTCTGTTGTAAGGATGTTAATTTGATAAGCTGTACTGCTATTTCGTCTGGCACAAATGACTGGTTGGTTTTGTTGATATGGTTGATATGCAGTAGTGGTTGATATGGTAGTTCTGATATGTTGCCAAGGCTTGTGTAAGATGAGACAGTTTTAGTTGCGATTGATTGCTGGCCGGACATTTGGATGAAATCATGTTTAAGGATGCACTCTGGATTGATAGTTAACAAGCAGGATCCTAGTAGACTTATTGGTATAATTTCTTTTCCACAAACCGCTGTGGCATGTGTAGAGGCTCGTGATGAATATATTCATTTGTTTTTATGAGTTAGGGGTGTCCAGGTTACATTAGTTGGAAGCTTCCTTAACATGCAAGTAGTAGGGAACTGCCAATTCTGCCCCAATTAAAATTGTGAAATTTTGAAATTTTAATCACCCAAATTTTAAAATTCTTGGAAATTTGTGAAATTTGATATCTACGTGTGTGTATGTGTGTGTGTTTTCGGCGGCGCTTTGATGTTTTTGTTTACATAAGGAGTTTTTTGTTTACATTAACCCTTGTGTGAACGGGTGATTTTTTTTGGGGTGACATTAATTGTGTGAACGGGTGATTTTTTTGTGGGGGGTGGATTAAGGGGTTTCATAAGATTAAGATTTCCTAAGTATATATGCCGACTGGAAAATCATGAAAATGATTATTCCTAATACCAATGGGGAAATTGTGAAAATGATTTTTCCTAATACCAATGGGGAAATTGTGAAAATGATTTTTCCTAATACCAATGGGGAAATTGTGAAAAGTATTTTTCCTAATGCCGACGGCAAAACATGTTTATTTTTCCTAATGCCTACGGCAATCCATGATTATTTTTCCTAATGCCGACGGCAAAACATGTTTATTTTTCCTAATGCCTACGGCAATGTATGATAATTTTTCCTAATGCCGACGGCAATGCATGATTATTTTTTTCAAATGCCGACGGCAAAACATGATTATTTTTTTCAAATGCCGACGGCAATGCATGATTGCTATATTTCTTAATGCCGACGGGAAAATGATTTTTCCAAAGGGAAAATTGCCAGTGTTGCCAGACTGTATAAATTTGTTATCGTAATACTATATCAGTAATATCAGAGAAAATATATTTGATGACTACTACGCGATTCTCATATGAATCGTGGAAACGTGTATGTGCGATTTCCTCACGCTAATAAATTGCTTATAAATAAAATAAATTGTTTATAAATAAAATGTTCTCATGTATGTGAACACCCTAATGCTTGTGTGTGGGTGGTCCAGCTTGATTGTCGATGGTAATTGTATATTGAGTTTATTTGTTTAAGAAATATATTTGTATGTATATATGTATGAATGTATAAATGTATGAATGTATATATGTATGCTTGTATGAATGTATAAATGAATGTATGAATGTATAAATGTGCGATCGTGGGAACTTGTGCGTGGAATATTTTGTGCTTGTGTAGAATACATTTATATTTTGCAACGTAGTCATTTTCTTTGTCTACAATTCTTTTAAAGCAGAGGATTTTCAACTAAGTACAGTCATCAGCAGAGAAACAAAAAGTAAAAATTTGCAAGTAAGCAAAAAAGTTAACTTCTCCTACACCCCACTTCCTTCTATTCCCTTTATGTAGTTTGTATTTGAAATAAGAAAACACTTGCACATTTTTTTATTTTGTAAACATTTATTGTTTAAAATTTTATAATAATACATACAGTAATATATTCTTAAGTATAAATATTTTAAAAAGTGAAAAAGTTCATTTTAAACAAGATATTTCTTGTATTATGATAATTACAATAAAAATATTCTGGATACTTGATTTCCATTTGTTTAAAGTTGATGCAGCCTATATCCTCAACGTTAGAAATTTTTCGGTGTAACATTTTTTCCAACCATAGTCTTTTTTCTTCACCTTTTACGTAAATTTTAGAACATCTTATGTTGGCTTTTAAAAAATTGCAAACGCTATGAAATGAAACTGATCCAGCAGTCCAGCTTAGGTGATGATAGTTTTTTGTTAGCCACTTTGCTTCTCTTTGCTTTTTTATTGATAAGCATTTAAAATCAAATGGTGGTTTTATAATGAAATTGTTATATTCATAATTGTTGAAAACAATCGCTACTTCTTTTGCGATGAAATCGTTTGAATTAGTTTTGAAACCTTGTACGTCTATAAAAATTATGTTATTTTCCATATTATTCAATTTATAACACTTTTCGAACTTGTCCTTTGATGGGTATATATTCTATTATACGATCATGAATAAGAATGCAGTAAGCTGATGTCTTTGCTGCAATATTAGTTGCTGTTTCAAATTCTATTTTTATATCAATCGGTCCATTATTGAGTGATTCATTCTGATGACTGACATCTACTACAATAATAGGAGCTTTTGTCTTAAACTCTGATGCAGTTAGAAGCGGTTGAGATTCTTTCATATAGTAGCTTTGTTGGAATCTTAGATACATATCATATAGAATTGCATAACGTTCATTTTTGAACTTTATGTTAAGATCATCATACGGGTATGAGACTGAATTTAAATGTACTTTTAAATTAGTCAAATCACAATGAACAAATTTATTTTCTTGTTGAAAAGCAATCAACACAAAACGGGGACGTTCTCTATTTGCAGCCAGTTTAACATTCCAAATATGGCTAGTTCCTGTGTTTAATTGTGGATTAATATGACAATCCCAACTGCGAAATGCCATGGGTATAGAAGCACAATTGTTAATAATTTTAATCATATTCAATTTGCTAAGGTCAGATAATTGAACATGAGGTATTCTCCATGAGATGAGTGAAATTGTAAGTTTAGCTTTTTCAATAGAAACACTCGAGCGTACAAGATCTTCGTCGTTCTTATTGCGCAAGAGTATCAGTTCATGTTTTCCATTTAATATAACTTTGTTGTAGTCTTCAGCGAATCCTAGAAGCATTTTTAGATGTACATAGAAATTGAAAAATCCATTTGCAAGAGTGACATCATCAATTTTGTTCCATCCAGCATTTTGCATCACATTGCTTTCGTTTGATGATAGAGAAACCAAATTTTTTATGGTGCTTGTCGTTCTTAAATATCTTGTATGATCAATTTCAATTCCATTGAGCTCATAGCGAATTTCATCAAATAGATATGCTACAAAGTTGTTTTTTAATTTAAAGTTCTCTGAAGAAGAAGAAGACTTAGGGCTATTATCATCGGCAACAAACCCCTCTACATAAATGTAGCTCTCACTGGGTAGCACGTACAAATCTTGATTTTGTATTGAAATTCTAATTTCATCATTATTGTTGTAAGATTGTAAGTATGGTACATATGTGTGATAATCCTTTTTGATTATATTCTCATCAGAGAAAGGTTTATCTAAGACATCTATTATTGAACTCACTTTGTCTTCAATTTAAAATTCAAAGACTTTAGAAAATTTTTATTTGATGTTGTTAGTGCTTTCTGTTGAAGTGGTCGCTTTAATGTTCTTGTTGTTGTTGTTACTGCTTTATTTTTCAATGTATTTGTGTTGTATATTAGCATTATTTAGTTGACCTCAAATGTATTCGTATTGTAATTTCCTCTCCTCGAAAATTAATTAAATCACCGTGTTGATCAACTACTCTCAGCGTTAGTGAACTTATCTCTCTGGTGTTCACAGGTAAATAGATGAGATTTCTTGGAACCTCATCTATTTTATAGCCTGGAGGCACATTAATCGGAAATTCATGAAGTGTATGCGATTTGGAGTTATAGGATTTTGCTATTGAATCCTTAAAGTTTTCCAATTGTGTTATCTTTATTAAAATATACAGGATCTTTGGAACTATTAACTTTAACTTGCATTGTATTGTTATTGGCTTCAATAAAAATCTTATTTTATGGACAGAGTCTTCTGTATTGCTCTTGTATAAAATCTACAATATCATTCAATTCGTAAGATCCAATTGGTATTTCAATTGTATGTTCCCCTATATGAAACATATTGTTGTAGGTGTCTACATTTGGAATGCTGTTGTATGAATGCAAATCAGTTATAGCACACTCATATGCACCATGTAATTCAATAGGAGGAAAGTAACTAGCAGATAATTCTGATGAGTTAGAGCTCAGAGTAAGTGTTATTGACATTACAACTGTCTGATTACAATTAAATAAAGTTTAGTACAACATATGGTTTATAAGCATGATTTACATATTTATTTCATTTTCTTATTTTAAAATTAACATTAGTTTCTTAATATTACTGCTATTGTTGTTGATGATGGTATTCAGCTATAATATTTCGTTCTTACTTATCCAAGAATTGTGTTGATTAGAAAATCCCAACCATTTAACGTATGCCTCCTTTCCTTTAGTTTTAAGAACCTTTTCAACTAGATATGTATTTGGATATCTAGTTTTCGAAAGTTCTTCAGTATAGAATCCACCTTTAATAGGATTACCAAGATAATCTTCTAATATGAATGTTGTAGGATTTGTATTTTGAACTATTGTAATTGGAAAATTTCTGTAGTCCAATTTGGAGTATAACCTTTTTCAAATGTATGCTTATATTTGCTTATGCGTATATGAGTAGTATGAATAAGGGGTTTCTAGATAGAAATGTGCAAAGGAAAAATGTGCATACCTTAACCCTTTAACGGTCGATGGGGTTAAATTCGACCCCTTGATATTTTGTGTTATGAGGCGGCAGCGTGCTCGGTTTTGCTTAAAGTGAAGTCGTGGTGGGGGGTACGGTTTTGCTTAAAGTGAAGTCGTGGTGGGGGGTTCGGTTTTGCTTAAAGTGAAGTCGCGGTGGGGGGTTCGGTTTTGCTTAAAGTGAAGTCGTGGTGGGGGGTTCGGTTTTGCTTAAAGTGAAGTCGTGGTGGGGGGTTCGGTTTTGCTTAAAGTGAAGTCGTGGTGGGGGGTTCGGTTTTGCTTAAAGTGAAGTCGTGGTGGGGGTTCGGTTTTGCTTAAAGTGAAGTCGTGGTGGATGTTATTTTTGTTGAAGTGAAGTCGTAACATTTAATGTGTTCGTTAGAGGGTTAATACAATATGAATTAAACTACATTAGGGCGGTTTACGAAAGTCTGTGATTTTTTTGCTAGTATTTAATAAATAAAATTCATTTACTGCGGTATATATTAATATCCCTAATACTACTCGTATTTGTTATCAGTATAAAATGTTAACCACATTATTTAAAAACAAAACACTAGTATTTAATAAATAAAATTCATTTACTGCGGTATATATTAATCTCCCTAATACTATTTGTTATCAGTATAAAATGTTAACCACATTATTTAATTAAGTGTAGTGGTAATAAAATAAAATCAAATTAATAAAATATATTCATTGTTGTACTAAACTCTAAGGTGTGATTATACTTTTAGTTATTTATTCACAAAAAAAAATTAATAAAATAAATCAAATTAAAATGGGTGGCAACTTTATTTGTGATATCTGTGGAAAAGTGTACAGCCGCAACTTTTCATTAAATAGACATATCAGGATGCATCATCATCAAGGTTATTCATTAAGGTGTACGACTTGCAACATTAATTTTTCAAGTAAGCAAGATTATCTTAAACATATCCACTTAATAGAGCATCAAAATAATCAAAAGAAAGAAATTATACACTGTAAGGAGTGTAAAGAAGATGTAGTAAGGAAACTGTGGATATATCATCAACGCACAAACAAACATAAAGATAATTGTTTAAAAATTGTTGATGAAATCAATAATATAAAGTGTTTAGATGCTTGTTTCAAAAACCGTATTACTACATTTCGGTTTAAAAACAACAATATGGATAATCTAAATCCCGAATTGTTTTTCAATAACATAAAGGATAATGTAGCATGTGTTTTGAAAGATCATCTACAAAAACATACAAGTTTAAAATTTAATTTCGAATTACTCTGTGAATATATGAAGATGAAAGACGATGAAGAACCCATAATTACTATAATACTACATCAAACAAAAATGTATATTTTGTCTTTAACTAACCATATGAATGATATTGAAAGATTTTATGCAAATAAATGTGAAATAATTATGCAAAAAATGGATGAGTTCCAAGAACGTGATAGTGGTTTTGCGTTAACAAAAATTAATCACCTTGATGTTAATATTAATAAATATGCATGTATAAAAGGTTCACAGTATATTTCTTTACCAACATACATATCAAAAAAAAAGCTTGTGTTAATATACAAAACAATGACGTATACTGTTTTAAGTGGGCTATAATATCAGCGCTATATCCAATAGAAAATAATAGTGTAATTTGTTCTTCGTATAACATAACCAACATTCAAGATGATATTATAGTCCTGGAAAATAATATATTATTAAATTTTAAAAATTTAAATTTCCCGCTATCTGTCAACAAAATACAGCAGTTTGAAGACAACAACCCGGGAATAAGCATAAATGTCTTTGGTCTGGAAAGATCTTTTGAAAAAGATACGTATTTAGAAGTTTATGATGTTGTGGGACCATATTATTTCTCTCAAGAAGAAAAAAGTAAACATATAAATTTATTATTGATGGAAGATGAAGAACGATTCCATTATGTCTGGATAAAAAATATATCAAGGTATGTTTATCGATATTTAAATTTATACTCAAAGTGAAATTAAACTAATTAAAAAAATGTTTCCTTTTATATTTCTTTAATTATAGATTATTAAGAAGTCAATTTACAAAACATAAAAATAAGGTGTATATTTGTAATACATGCCTCATACACTTTCACAAAGAATCATCTTTAAAGAAACATAAGGAGGAATGCAACAAAATTGTAACTATAATGCCAACCGATAAAAATTCTATACTTAGATTTAAGAATCATAAAAACCAACTAGATGTTCCGTTTGTAGTTTATGCAGATTTCGAATGTATTCTGGAATCAGTTGATATTCAAAACTCAGCTAATATTAATTCAGTACAAAAGCATATTCCATTTGCATTTAGTTATTATATTAAATGTTCCTATAATTCTAGTTTAGATATACATAGAATTTATAGTGGTGAAAATGCATCAACACATTTTTTTAAAAGTTTAGTCGAGGACGCATTATATATTTATAGTAACTATTTGAGTGTAGTAATACCAATGAAACCTTTAACGTTTATACAACAAAAAAGACAAGATGAAGATATGAATTGTCATATATGCGGTGAAATCATATCTATTGGAGATAAAGTAACTGACCATTGTCATCTAACAGATGATTATAGAGGTCCTGCACATAATATATGTAACTTAGAGTATCAAATTGGAAATTTTATCCCTATATTTTTTCACAACCTTTCGGCATATGATTGTCATTTATTTATAAGAGAACTTTCATCAGTAGCAGGTGATATAAAAATCATTCCTTTAAATAAGGAATTATATGTATCCGTATCGAAGAGAATTAGGGTGAGTGAAAAAGATACTATTGAGCTACGTTTTCTCGATTCATATCGTTTTATAGCATCAAGTTTAGATCAACTTGCAGGTTTCTTGTCTGATGATGATTTGAAAACTATAAAATCGGTTTGTTTAAATGATAATGAATTTGATTTAACGAAACGTAAAGGTGTCTTTCCCTATGATTATTTGGATTCAAAGAATCGTCTCATGGAAACACAATTACCACCTCGTTCTCTCTTCTTTAATAAACTAACTGATGAAGCGTGTAGTGAAGATAATTATAAACATGCTGAAAAGGTATGGAATACATTTAGATGTACGACTCTCTTGGACTATTTACTATTATACTTGAAAGTAGATGTTTTATTACTATGTGATGTTTTTGAAAATTTCCGTAAAATTTGCAAAAACATTTATAATTTAGATCCATGCCAATATTATACTGTCCCTGGATTATCTTGGGATGCAATGTTGAAAAAAACAAGAATAGAGTTAGAACTATTAACTGACATTAAAATGTATAATTTTGTTACACGTGGTATTAGGGGAGGAATTGTTCAATGTTGTAAACGACATTCTGTAGCTAACAATAAATATGTAAGTGATTATGATTCTACTAAAGAATCGAATTATCTTATTTATTTAGATGTAAACAATTTATACGGTTATGTCATGTCGCAGTACCTTCCTTATAAAAATTTTGAATGGGTTGAAAACATTGAAAATTTTAATTTTAATGCTGTGGAAGATGATTCACCATTAGGGTATATATTGGAAGTGGATTTAGAATATCCATCCACCATACACGATCATCACAATGATTTCCCATTTTGTGCAGAAAATAAAAAAATGAACATATGAAACAGTCTAAATTAATAACGGATTTAAATGATAAAAGAAAATATGTAATACACTATAGAAATCTTAAACAATGTATTAAACATGGTCTTATTCTAAAGAAAATTCATAGAATTCTTAAATTCAATCAGTCGGATTGGTTGAAAAGGTATATTGATTTAAATAATAATCATAGAACCAATGCCGAAAATGAATTTGAAAAAAATTTTTTTAAACTTTTAAATAATGCGGTATACGGTAAAACAATGGAAAATGTAGCTAAGAGAAAAGATGTTAAAATAGTTTGTTCATGGGAGAGTAGAGGTAAGAGGTTGGGAGCTAGAGCTCTTATAGCTAAGCCAAATTTCCATAGTTTACTTAAGATTCAAGAAGAAATGATTGTCATTGAAATGAGTCGAGTGCGAACGGAATATAATAAACCAATTTATATTGGGTTTTCTGTTCTAGAATTATCTAAGTTGAAAATGTATAATTTCCATTATGAATACATGAAACCTAAATATCAAGAAAATATTTATCTAAATTATATGGATACTGATTCCTTTGTTTACGATATTAAGACATATGATCTATATAAGGATATTCTAAATGATATCATCTTACAGTTTGATACGCCTGCTTATCCGAAAGATAATGTTTTTAATATACCCTTGTTAAACAAAAAGGTTTTAGGAATGATGAAGGATGAATGTAATGATAAAATAATTAAAGAGTTCATTGGTTTACGCGCTAAAATGTATTCAATTAAAATTGATGAAGAGGAAAAAGAAATTAAAAAAATTAAAGGAGTTAAAAAATGCGTAACCAATAGACTAACGATTAATGACTTTAGAAAATGTTTATTTGAAAAAAAATGTACTATGATTCTATGTATGTATTTAGATTAAAGATTCATGAAATATATACTCAACACATTAGTAAATTAGCATTAAGTTATTTAGATGATAAGCGATTTATTAGAGATAATAGTATTAATACATATGCATGGGGACATTATGCAATAAATAGTCAACAACCATCATCATCATCATCATATCCCAATGAAAATGTATTAACATCTTCTTCAAGTGATAATATTGTACAATAGTATTAAGTGATTTTAGATTATAAGTGAATATATATAACGTGAAAAAACAATAAATAAATAAATAAATAAAGAATATCATTAAAATATTTTAGTTTGTTTTTATTTTAAACTATAGTTATCTATTGAATAGGAATTTTAAACACAAGTAACCACAATTTGTTTTTGTGTGAATAAAATTTAATCGTGCTTGTTCTTAACCTTACTCAACTAAGTTGATATAAAATTTAATCGTTTAGAAATAAAAAAAAAAAAAAATCAAAACAAAACTTTTTTATATATTATTTTATTTTTTTGAGAATTTTATAATATAATAAAAATAAATCTCATATTGAAGTATATATAATATTATTGAAGTTCATCTTTATTGATCCAAGAATTATGTTGATTGGAAAATCCCAACCATTTTACGTACGCCTGGTGCCCCTTAGTTTTAATAACATTTTCAATCAAGTATGTATTTGGAAAATGTGTCTTTAATAGTTCATGTTCATAGAATCCACCAACAATCGGATTCCTTTGATAGTCTTCCAATAAATAAGTAATGGGGTTTGTGTTCTGTAAAGTACGAATTTTAAAAATTTCAGTTGTCCAGTTTGGAGTATATCCTTTTGAAAAAATATGTTTATATTTGCTAATTCGAACGTGATCTCCAACTTTTAGTTTACCAAATTTATATATTTTGGGATGATTATAGACTTGTTTTAGTATAGAACTTTCATTTTCTGTGTTAACAGACTTTGGCGTCATTCCAATTGTTCTATGCTTTTTATTATTATATTGATTAATTAAATCCTTGCATTTATGTATCCGTTGATAATTTCCTTGTAGACTAAAATTTTTCCACATCATTCCTTTTAGAGTTCTATTAAATCGTTCTACAATGGACGCTTTCATGATACTATATGTAGAATAGTGGTTGATATTATGTTTTATCATCAAGTTTTGAAATATTTTATTATAGAACTCTTTACCATTATCTGTTTGCAAGTTTTTTGGAATTCTCTTTAGCGGAAAAATAGATTGCATAGCATTGGTTATATCTTCACTACTTTTAGATTTTACGGGTACAGCCCAAGCAAACTTTGAAAATGTATCTATCACTGTTAAAATAAATCTATAGCCTTTGTTATATTTTGAGTAAACGCCCATTTCAACAAGATCTGCTTGCCAAAGATCATCAATTCCCTTGATCACCACTCGACGTCGAATGAAATTTCTACGTGCTTGCTTATGAAGCTCCTGAACCACTTCTTGTCGCTCCATTTCTAACGTCTATCTTAGATTACATCAATTTAAATGCTGCTGATATTGAATTTAAATCAAAACGATTTATATATCTATGTTTAAATGGTTTGTAATGAGCTTCGTTTTTCATTTAGACGTTCTTCAACTGAATCAATTTTGTAATTAAATAATGATCTCATTTCTTTTAGTGATTGATTGAGATTATTTGGTATTATACTTTGATCATGTATTAATTTACTTAAACGTGTTTCTACATTATCAAATTTTTCTGTAGTCAACACGTTTTGTTGATGTATTATTTCGTTAAAACGATCCTCCATTTCCCTAATTCTCTCCATATACATTGTATCCAGTTGTTTCTTTATTTCACTTAAATAACTTTTCATATAAATTTTGTTTACAGCATCGTTTTCCAATACAGGACTAGCAATATTTTTTATTCTCCGCAAATTAAAGTTGAAATTACGATCACTATCCAAATGAATCTTAAAATGTTGATTTTGGTATCTTGCAGATTTTTCAATATAATGTCAGTAGTAGGGAACTGGGGGTTCTGCCCCAATTAAAATTGTTAAATTGTGGCTGAAATTGTTAAATTGTGGGCTGAAATTGTTAAATTGTGGCTGAAATTTTAAAATTCTTGGAAATTTGATACGTGTGTGTATGTGTGTGTGTGTTTTCGGCGGCGCTTTGATGTTTTTGTTTACATAAGGAGTTTTTTCTTTACATTAACCCTTGAGTGAACGGGTGATTTTTTTTGGGGTGACATTAATTGTGTGAACGGGTGATTTTTTTGTGGGGGTGGATTAAGGGGTTTCATAAGATTAATATTACATAAGTATACATGTATGCCGACTGGAAAATCATGAAAATGATTTTTCCTAATACCAACGGGAAAATCATGAGATGATTTTTCCTAATACCAATGGGGGGGAGTTGTGAAACTTAATTTGTCCTAATGCCTACGGCAATGCATGATTATTTTTTCCTAATGCCGACGGCAATGCATCATTATTTTTTCTAATGCCTACGGCAATGCATGATTATTATTATATTTTTCAAATGCCGACGGCAATACATAATTAGTTTTTTCAAATGCGGACGGCAAAACATGATTACTATATTTCTTAATGCCGACGGGAAAATGATTTTTCCAAAGGGAAAATTGCCAGTGTTGCCAGACTGTATAAATTTGTTATCGTAATACTATATCAGTAATATCAGAGAAAATAGATTTGATGAATACTAGGCGATTCTCATATGAATCGTGGGAACGTGGGAACATGTATGTGTGATTTTCTCACGCTAATAAATTGTTTATAAATAAAATAAATTGTTTATAAATAAAATAATTAAATAAATTAATTTAATTTATTTAATTATTTTATTTATTTATTTATAAAATGTTCTCATGTATGTGAACACCCTAAAATGTTCTCATGTATGTGAACACCCTAATGCTTGTGTGTGGGTGGTCCAGCTTGATTGTCGATGGTAATTGTATATTGTGTTTATTTGTTTAAGAAATATATTTGTATGTATGTATGTATGTATGTATGTATGAATGTATAAATGTATAAATGAATGTATGAATGTATAAATGAATGTATGAATGTATAAATGTGCGATCGTGAGAACTTGTGCGTGGAATATTTTGTGCTTGTGTAGAATACATTTATATTTTGCAACGTAGTCATTTTCTTTGTCTACAATTCTTTTAAAGCAGAAGATTTTCAACTAAGTACAGTCATCAGCAGAGAAACAAAAAGTAAAAATTATGAATGCCGCAAGGCTACTGCTACTAATTTTCGTATAAATACGCCAACTTTTATAACCAACACATCAGTACTTTATTGTATTTACAAGTAGTATCATCAGCAATTGTGTTAAATTCAAATATAAATTCTATAAAATAATTAAAAATGAGTTCTTCTGGAAATATGTGTAATAGATGTCATAAGGTATATAAATACCAAAAGTCCTTTTTGGACCATGTTAAAAATCATAGTGTGCAGGATCAAGAGATCGTAAGCCGAGACAGAAATCAAGAGCAACCGCAGTCATCTCTTCAAAATCATCAACAGCAGCTAAATACATTTCATCATCAGCAACACCCTTTTCTACAATACCCTCAATATCAACTACCAATGAATCATCAACAATACGGCATGCCTAACTGTTACCCTACATCAATGTCATGGAATAATCAGTTTTTGGGATCAGGAGTACCAATGCAATATGAGTATCCACGTTACAATTATAATCCCGTCACACCAGATAACCAAATGCAGCAGTATTCCAATTTGATGCAATGGCAACCTCTTACTTATCATCAACAAGAGCAGCAGCAGCAGCAGCAACAACAACAACAACAACAAGCTCAACAACAAGGTGTGGATATCATTGGAGGGACCTTATACAACGATGCTATGGACATAACTTTACCGGAAAGTGATGGAGAAGTAGATGTAGAAGAAATAGGAGAAGAAACTCTGCCAACTCCAATTAGTACTTCCCATGTCAGGACAGAAGAAGATAATGTGAGATATTATAAAATATCGAAAGCCTTCAAAAATCATATCGCCACATATGCAATTCTAAATAAAAAAGACCAACTTCTCTTGGAAGAGTTTATTAAGGAAAACAAAAATATTTTTATGGAGAGACTTCAAATGAATTTAACTAAACATACAATAATTAAATTTCATATGAGTATTGTGGCGGAGTATATAAAAATTGTGGGAGAGGAATTGGAGTTGTGCATAATATCACATGTAGCCAAAATGAGTTTACTGACGAAGGCAGACAATATAGAAGAAATATTACGTAAACAGGTTGAGGAGATTTCAACCAAAATGTCCGAATTCGAAGAGCGAGATTCTGGTTGGACCTTGTCACGCATAGTCCGAGCAGAAATCAACATCAACAAATCATCGCTCGTCAAAGGGTCGAATTGGATATCCACACCTCAAAAATTAGAAGGAAGAAAAGCTTGCATCAACATAGAAAACAGCGATGCATATTGTTTCAAGTGGTGTCTGATTGCTGCAATGGATACGACGAAATACAAACATACAGAACGTTGCAGTTCGTATTATATTCAGGACATTGCTGCAGAGACGATTGTTACGCGAAATGGTGTAGCGTTAAATTTGAAAAATTTAAGCTACCCATTAGCACTTAACAAAATCAAAGAGTTTGAGGCAAATAATCCGAGTATAAGTGTGAACGTATTTGGGTATGATGAGGGAGCAGATCAGATCATTGGTCCTTATTATGTGACCAAGGACGAGAAAGTGAACCACGTCAACTTACTACTTTTAGAGAATGCTGCAGGTCATCACTACATATTGATAAAGAATATATCAAGGTAAGTTAAAAAATTATACAACTTTTTATTTTAAGGATACAAATACTTTTTTATATACTTTATACTATGTACATTTAACTTATAAACTTTTATTTATTTTTTATCATTCACAGACTTTTACGGAATCAAATAACGCAGCACAAAAGTAAATTAATTTTCTGCAACAGCTGTCTCCAGTACACCCACATCGAAAATGGTATGACAAATCATAAGGCGGAGTGCGGTAAAATTGTTACAACTATGCCATCAGGTCCGGATGCAATTCTGAGCTTCAAGGGACATCAAAGAAAAATGGATGTACCCTTCGTGGTATATGCGGATTTCGAATGCATCTTGGAAGAAGTTAGTAATAGTGTAAGTAATAAAACTAGTCTAGTCAAAAAGCACACTCCTTGTGCATTTAGCTATTATATTAAGTGTCTCCATAGCAATAAGTTAGATAAATTAAGGATATACACAGGAAAAGATGCCTCAAAAAAATTTGTATCATATTTAATTAAAGACTGTGAGGATATATACAATAGTCACTTAGTAAATAATAGACAAATGGATACTTTATCCCCTTCTGATATTTATAATTTTTATAGTGCGGTGAATTGTCATATTTGTCAAAAATTTCTACGTAAAGATCGCGTTAGAGATCATTGTCACATTAGTGGTAAATATAGAGGTGCAGCCCACAATAACTGTAATTTAAATTACCAAATCCCCAAGTTTATACCAGTTTACTTTCACAATTACTCAAATTATGACTCGCACCTTTTTATTAAAGAACTAGGTGAAATTTCAATGCAACTGTAAGTACTCCCTCTCAATAAGGAACTTTATATATCCCTCTCCCAATTTACAGAAATGAGTGATGGCCATAAGCTTGAAATAAGATTTCTTGATACAATACGCTTTATGGCTGAGAGTTTGGAATCATTAGCCTGCAATTTGTCGGATAATGATTTCAGAACTATAAGGTCCTTATTTCGTCAGAAAAAGAATTTCAGCTTATTAAGAAAAAAGGTACTTTCCCGTATGAGTACCTAAATTCATTCCAAAAATTAGATGAGTGTCAGCTGCCTTCACGCAGTGATTTCTTTAATAAGTTGAACAATAAAGAGTGTTCTTTAGAGGAATACTCACATGCTGAAGAGGTATGGAATACTTTTGGTTGCAAAACTATGAAAGATTACATGGAACTTTACTTAAAAACAGATGTCCTCTTACTGACAGTTTGTAAAGGTATTTATGAGCTCGATCCATGCCAATATTATACAGCACCTGGCCTTTCCTGGGATGCAATGCTCAAATACACAAAAATTGAATTAGAATTATTGACAGACATAGACATGTACAATTTTATGAAAAAAGGTATACGTGGAGGGATCGTACAGTGTAGTCAAAGATATTCGAAAGCGAATAACAAATATTTGGAAGATGTCGATAAAGAGAAGCCCTCAGAATTTCTCGTCTATTTAGACGCTAACAATTTGTATGGTTGGGCGATGTCGGAATATCTTCCTCATGGTGGGTTCAGATGGTTATCGCAAGACGAGCTGAATCTGGACCCAAACAGCATAGCTGACAATGGAACAGACGGTTATGTATATGAGGTCACGTTGGATTATCCCTCTCATTTACACGACTTGCATAATGACCTTCCTTTTTGCGCTGAAAATAAAAAAGTTATGCAAGCGAAGTATAGCAAGTTGATAACCGATTTCTCTACAAAGCAATCATACGTGATACACTTTAGAGTTCTGAAACAGTGCTTAGAATATGGCTTAGTTTTAAAGAAAACTCATCGTATTCTAGCATTTAAACAATCTCCATGGTTAAAAGGCTATATTGACCTAAATACCAGACATAGGGCCACTGCTAAAAATGCTTTTGAAAAAAAAATTTTCAAACTACTAAATAATGCAGTGTATGGTAAAACCATGGAAAATGTGGATAAGAGGAGAGATGTTAAAATTGTTAATAGTTGGGAGAGAACGAATTGTAATCGTTTGGGCGCCCAAGATTGGATATCAAAACCAAATTTTCATAGTTTATCTATATTTTCCGAAGATCTAGTAGCAATCGAAATGACTAGAGTCAAAACCTGCTACAATAAACCAATTTACTTAGGATTTCGTGTACTCGAGCTGTCCAAATGGAAAATGTATAATTTCCATTACGGGTACATGCAACCTAAGTTTAAGACAAAACTCTCATTGAACTATATGGACACGGACTCTTTTATATATTCAATAAAAACGGACGACTTTTACGCTGACATCAAAAATGACATACAAGAACAATTTGATACATCGGACTATCCTACAGACAATATTTATAATTTTCCACTAGTAAATAAAAAAGTCATTGGTATGATGAAGGATGAAAATTGCGGTAAAATAATGACAGAATTTGTTGGGCTGCGATCAAAAATGTACTCATTCAGTGTACAAAATCAAAATGACGTTAAAAAATCGAAGGGGGTAAAGAGAGCCATATTAGATAAATATAGTTTAGCTACTTATAAAAATTGTTTATTTAATAAGACTAATGTGTATGATAATATGTTAACATTTAAATCTAAGCTACATCAGATATATACTAGTCAACTAAATAAGGTAGTCTTAAGTTATGGAGACGATAAGAGAAAAATTAGATCAAATAACATTAATACATATGCATGGTATCATTTTCGTATTAAGGAAACTAACCCTGAATACGAACTTGATATGTTGCTAGATGAGATTGCTAGAATGCAAGAAAATTTTTAAAATTAATTAATTTTTAGTTAATTTTTAAATTGTATATAAAATCATATTTATTTAATAAGAAAAATTATTGTAAATAAAATCCTATTTATTTTTTAAGAAAAATTATTGTACATATCTATATGAATTTTTAAGAAAAAATTTGAAATAAAATATTGAAAAAAGAATGGAATGGTGTTTATTTCTTTATTGGCTTTACTTCGTTGGATCAAAAAAATTTTTATTTTTGCTTATTTGCAAATTCTTGTTTTCATATCGCTTAAACATGCACAGTCTTGTTTTCTTTGAGGTTCTGCACAAGAAAAATTTAATTTCACAATATTATGAAATTCCATTAAATTTCATTAGATATTTTCGTAAAGACCAAAAATTTAGATAATCGGATATGTCCTTATATTTTTCACTACATGCAAGTTTCTGTTATTTTCTATTCGAACAGATGATTCCTAATTTTCCTTTAGAAAAAATAATACAAAACAAGGAATATTTTAATAATACAATTTTATTTTATTTTATTTCTGTTAATAATACCATTTAATTTAATTTCTTAAATATTTTATTTATAATGATGGAAACATTTCATAGTATCCAATTATTAGATGTTCTAATATACTTTTCTGTAAAAAATATATTGTACATCTACAAGTATCAGGTCCTTCCTCACACTTATGAATAAAAAGACATTAAAGAGTTTTGTAAAATATAAATGTTTATGTTTTTATTTAATATTTTCAGTTATTTCATAAAGAAATTTAAGACATAAATGTCCACAGGTAAATGTATTAAAATTCTGATGTTGATTATAGTTGTATTTAATATTTGCACCAAGATATTTGACTACTTCCGAAGGAGGTTGTAAGTTTCCAAAGCTGTCGAAATATTCTTTTTCATTGCTGTTTTTATAATATGCTACCCAATGTGTACCAGGTCCTGTTGATACATCTAAATTGATTATTCCACATTCAATTTTCTTTGTTCGTTTTGGTAGAGTATTCAACATGAAAACACCTCTAAAATATGGAATATTTATAGAGAAACGGTTTAGGTCCACATCAGAAAGTGGTCTGTTGGGCAGCATCTCTAAGAGTTTTTTGATTCCTCTTTATGAACTAAACCATAACCCTTTTTATATGGTTTTAAGTAAAGTGCTTTTCCAACTGCTATAGATTCCATCGCTCTATTATGTCTAGTTGCTTCATCAAGTTGATTTTTAGCATTCTTTGTTGCATTTACAGCTTTAGCTATGGCAGCACCTCCAGTTGTTAGACTACCAATTGCACCCAGAGCATTTAAAATCGGTATTAGAGGCAAAAAGCCACCAATTTTTGGGACACGTATCACACGTGGTACTATAATTTGAGACTTTCTTCCTTTTAATGACTTGTTAATACTTTTTCGTGCAATTTTAATAGCTGTGTTAATATCTAATGGTTTTTCTTTTTTTAGTATTTTTGATGCAGCTCTAACTGATGTTCTAAATAGTGTTTTAACATTTAGTTTGTTCTTTTTTGAAATTTTTCTTTTTCTCCACACCCATACCAAATTTTGTTTGTGTGGCTTTCATTGCGTTAGTGACCATATATGCAAATGATTTTTCAGCAAGACTACTATCTTTTGATAAAACTCGATCCCAAGCGGAGTTTTCAAGTATTTTATCAGCTTTATGTCTGCTACTTAAATCCTTATTTTTGGAATAAGCAATATCGTGATTTTTACACGCAGAGTCCAATAAATTAATTCCTTTATCACCTCGATTTAAACGTTTTTGTAGTTTTGTTCCAGGTCCACAGTACTGATATCCAGGTAGATGAAGTTCAACAGGTAGAGAGTTTATTATTTTGTCTACTAGACCTCCTCCAACGACGGTGTTTTTATGACTAAAAGTTTTCTGATATCGTATAACCATATTATCTAGTTTTTTCTATATAAAAGGTGATATATATGAAATGCATTTAGTTACAAAAATGCAGTTAGTAAAACAACATAAAAATATTTTAGTTCGTAATATTGATGATTCAGCGAACATCAGTTCAAAAATAAAGCATAGTCCTCTCTTACCAAATTCTATTCGTGCTCTAATAGTGGGACCATCAAATTGTGGAAAGACTAATGTTATGATTGGCTTGCTAGAAAGTCCTAATGGACTCAAGTTTGAAAACATCTATTTATACTCAAAATCTCTCTATCAACCTAAATATGAATACCTGAAGAAACTAATTTCACCAATTAAAGGTATGGGGTATTATACATTCACCGATAATGAATCAGTTATTCCACCTGACGAAGCTAAAACTAATTCAATTATGATATTTGATGATGTTGCATGTGAAAAGCAGAATAATATACGTATATATTTTTGTATGGGGCGACATAGGGATGTTGATTCATTCTACCTGTGTCAAATTATACCAGAATTCCCAAGCATTTAATAAGAGACAATGCAAATGTTATTATAATTTTTAAGCAAGATGAGACAAATATGAAGCATGTTTATAAGGATCATGTTGCCAGCGATATGAGCTATGAAAAGTTTCAAGAAATTTGTCGAGAATGTTGGAAGGATAAATATGGATTTTTGATGATAAGCAAAGATAACGAATTAAACGATGGTCGCTACAGAAAGCAATTTGACTATTTCATAACTATATAAGCAACTACTCATAAAAATTACCTCTAGTTATTAATCTAACTTTAAACTTGATACATCTATTTGATATAACCTCATCTGATTCCTGATAAGCTGATCTGAAAACCAGATCAGGTCCTGATAAGCTGATCTGAAAACCAGACCAGGTCCTGATAAGCTGATCTGAAAACCAGACCAGGTCCTAATAAGCTGATCTGAAAACCAGATCAGGTCCTAATAAGCTGATCTGAAAACCAGACCAGGTCCTAATAAGCTGATCTGAAAACCAGACCAGGTCCTGATAAGCTGATCTGAAAACCAGACCAGGTAATAATAAGCTGATCTGAAAACCAGACCAGGTCCTGATAAGCTAATACCTGATCTAATAGCTGATACCTGTTATTTACTATTATTAAACATGGATGAGAAAATTTTAAAACAGTTGGTGTTGACAAGAAATGTCTTGAAGAAAAAGCTTCGTAGTATAAAAACTGGTGAAATAGATACACGTGAACAACTAAGAGATGCATTGAAACCTATAACAGAACCACTCAAAGAATTCATAAATAGTTCTAAAAATATTAAAAGAATTCCCATAAAAGAAGAAACTAAAATGAAGACAGAAGTGGAAAATAATACAAGTTTTAAACCTGAAAAAACATCAGTCAAGATAGAGACAAGTACACCAAAGAAACTAGCAGAAGGAACAATATTCGATAATACCATATTATTTAATGATGCTAATACTGTGAATGATGACGATGATGAAGATGATTTTTAATCACAGACTTCCAATACAGAAGATACTTATACTGACTTATCAGCCTTGGAAGGAAGAAATGAATTAGATATAAACTATGGCCCACATAAAGATTTCAATAATGAATGGAAATTTGGTGATAGTAACCTCAAACTTAATGAAGATAAAATACAAGTTGGTGGTCAAATATGGGCTCTAACACCAGGACTATTTTCTCTAATGTTTCATAAAATACCAAAAAATTATGATAAATTTGAACTCGAAATCTATAAAAAGATTTTAATTACTACTAATGCATATAGAAGGGACTATAAACCTGATGGTCAAATTAAGGGTACTAGAGGATATAAATACAAACATATTATTAAGAAATTTATTGACGAGAAAAACCAGAAGAATTTAAACGAATCAACAGCATCTAAGCCAAAAGGTAGTTATTTAGGTGATGGAATAATGGAATTTAACGTCCATAAGCCAAACTATATATACTGGGACGATCCAAATGAGTTAGTAGATCGTCTTCGACTACTGCTTGCATCACAAGGTGCAGGTCATACTAATCACAATAACGATATTGTATCAATTATTGAAGAACTACGTGAAGCAAATATAATACATTAACTTTAATAAAGTATATAAAGTATGTCTGTTGATAAATTTGGACACTATTTAAACGATACTAGCAGCATAATTTCTTTGAAAAATGCACCTAAACTGCTGGGGTTCTTTATGGATACGAACAACAACATTGATGTCCAAAACAAAAGAATCAAAAATGTTGCAAAAGCTCTGGAGGAAAACGATGTTATCAATAAATTGTTTCTGCAAACTCAAATCGAAAAATTAGAAGAGAAATTATTAACATACTTTAAGGAAGATAATACTATAATTCGAGAAGATATTCAAATGCAAATTGAGGAGCTACAACGCGAAATAAAATTAGATATAGAAGAAAATTATAAAATTCAAAAAGACATTCTACAAATTAAAACATTCTTTGAAGAACAAATTGAACAGCTTAATGAGAAAATTTATAGATTGGAAAATTACATATTTGTATCAATAGCTGAAAGTGCGTCAAGTAGATCACAACACTCTCCAAAAAATCTGTAAAACAACTTAATGTCTTCAAAAAGAAATTTAGTAAACGAACTACATAAGCAAGCTCGAAAAGTTTTTATGCGTCGTAGAGTTGTAATGAAAGGAATAGATGATCTTTGGCAAGCTGATTTAGTTGAAATGGGGATCTATTCTAGAGAAAACAGAAATGATCGATTTTTGTTAACTGTAATTGACACATTTTCAAAATTTGCATGGGCAGTACCACTAAAAACTAAAACTGCACTCGAAACAACCAAGGCGATGGAAAATATTTTTGAATTAGGACGAGTACCAAAAAACTTACAAACAGATGATGGTAAAGAATTTTTCAACAAACACTTTGGAAAATTAATGGATAAATACAACATTAATCACTACTCAACATATAGCAGTATGAAAGCATCAATAGTAGAACGATTTAACAGAACATTAAAAGGAATGATGTGGAAAGAATTTAGCTTTAATGGTTCATATAAGTGGATTGATATATACAAAGATTTAATTAATGCATACAATAGAAAAGTTCATCGCACCATTAAAATGTCTCCGATTAAAGTCAACTCAACAAATGAGGAAAAGCTACTAAATACAGTATACAGTCATTTGAAGATGTACAAAATGTCGAAATTTAATGTTGGAGATCATGTACGCATAAGCAAATATAAGCATACATTTGAAAAAGGTTATACTCCAAATTGGACTACAGAAATTTTCCAATTACAAGAGTTCAAAATACAAATCCTACAACATTCATATTAGAAGATTATCTTGGTAATCCTATTAAAGGTGGATTCTATACTGAAGAACTTTCGAAAACTAGATATCCAAATACATATCTAGTTGAAAAGGTTCTTAAAACTAAAGGAAAGGAGGCATACGTTAAATGGTTGGGATTTTCTAATCAACACAATTCTTGGATAAGTAAGAACGAAATATTATAGCTGAATACCATCATCAACAACAATAGCAGTAATATTAAGAAACTAATGTTAATTTTAAAATAAGAAAATGAAATAAATATGTAAATCATGCTTATAAACCATATGTTGTACTAAACTTTATTTAATTGTAATCAGACAGTTATAATGTCAATAACACTTACTCTGAGCTCTAACTCATCAGAATTATCTGCTAGTTACTTTCCTCCTATTGAATTACATGGTGCATATGAGTGTGCTCTAACTGATTTTCATTCATACAACAGCATTCCAAATGTAGACACCTACAACAATATGTTTCATATAGGGGAACATACAATTGAAATACCAATTGGATCTTACGAATTGAATGATATTGTAGATTTTATACAAGAGCAATACAGAAGACTCTGTCGAGAAAATAAGATTTTTATTGAAGCCAATAACAATACAATGCAAGTTAAAGTTAATAGTTCCAAAGATCCTGTATATTTTAATAAAGACAACACAATTGGAAAACTTTTAGGATTCAATAGCAAAATCCTAACACCAAACAAATATTATTACTCAGATCTTCCAGTTAATATTTTTAAAGTGAATCTCTTGCGAATTGAAAGTAGTATCGCTATTAACACATATATGAATAACTCCAAATCGCATACACTTCATGAATTTCCGATTAATGTGCCTCCAGGCTATAAAATAGATGAGGTTCCAAGAAATCTCATCTATTTACCTGTGAACACCAGAGAGATAAGTTCACTAGCGCTGCGAGTAGTTGATCAACACGGTGATTTAATTAATTTTCGAGGAGAGGAAATTACAATACGAATACATTTGAGGTCAACTAAATAATGCTAATATACAACACAAATACATTGAAAAATAAAGCAGTAACAACAACAACAAGAACATTAAAGCGACCACTTCAACAGAAAGCACTAACAACATCAAATAAAAATTTTCTAAAGTCCTTGAATTTTAAATTGAAGACAAAATGAGTTCAATAATAGATGTCTTAGATAAACCTTTCTCTGATGAGAATATAATCAAAAAGGATTATCATACATATGTACCATATTTACAATCTTACAACAATAATGATGAAATTAGAATTTCAATACAAAATCAAGATTTGTACGTGCTACCCAGTGAGAGCTACATTTATGTAGAGGGGTTTGTTGCCGATGATAATGCCCCTAAATATTTTTCTTCAGAGAACTTTAAATTAAAAAACAACTTTGTAGCATATCTATTTGATGAAATTCGCTATGAGCTCAATGGAATTGAAATTGATCATACAAGATATTTAGGAGCCACGAGCACCATAAAGAACTTGGTTTCTCTATCACCAAACGAAAGCAATGTGATGCAAAATGCTGGATGGAACAAAATTGACGATGTCACTCTTGCAAATGGATTTTTCAATTTCTATGTACCTCTAAAAATGCTTCTAGGATTCGCTGAAGACTACAACAAAGTTATATTAAATGGAAAACATGAACTGATACTCTTGCGCAATAAGAACGACGAAGATCTTGTACGCTCGAGTGTTTCTACTGAAAAAGCTAAACTTACAATTTCACTCATCTCATGGAGAATACCTCATGTTCAATTATCTGACCTTAGCAAATTGAATATGATTAAAATTATTAACAATTGTGCTTCTATACCCATGGCATTTCGCAGTTGGGATTGTCATATTAATCCACAATTAAACACAGGAACTAGCCATATTTGGAATGTTAAACTGGCTGCAAATAGAGAACGCCCCCGTTTTGTGTTGATTGCTTTTCAACAAGAAAATAAATTTGTTCATTGTGATTTGACTAATTTAAAAGTACATTTAAATTCAGTCTCATACCCGTATGATGATCTTAACATAAAGTTCAAAAATGAACGTTATGCAATTCTATATGATATGTATCTAAGATTCCAACAAAGCTACTATATGAAAGAATCTCAACCGCTTCTAACTGCATCAGAGTTTAAGACAAAAGCTCCTATTATTGTAGTAGATGTCAGTCATCCGATTGATATAAAAATAGAATTTGAAACAGCAACTAATATTGCAGCAAAGACATCAGCTTACTGCATTCTTATTCATGATCGTATAATAGAATATATACCCATCAAAGGACAAGTTCGAAAAGTGTTATAAATTGAATAACATGGAAAATAACATAATTTTTATAGACGTACAAGGTTTCAAAACTAATTCAAACGATTTCATCGCAAAAGAAGTAGCGATTGTTTTCAACAATTATGAATATAACAACTTCATTATAAAACCACCATTTGATTTTAAATGCTTATCAATAAAAAAGCAAAGAGAAGCAAAGTGGCTAACAAAAAACTATCATCACCTAAGCTGGACTGCTGGATCAGTTTCATTTCATAGCGTTTGCAATTTTTTAAAAGCCAACGTAAGATGTTCTAAAATTTACGTAAAAGGTGAAGAAAAAAGATTATGGTTGGAAAAAATGTTACACCGAAAAATTTCTAACGTTGAGGATATAGGCTGCATCAACTTTAAACAAATGGAAATCAAGTATCCAGAATATTTTTATTGTAATTATCATAATTTTGGTGTTTGCGCATTAAGAAATGCTATTTTACTCTCCAAAGAAATATCTTGTTTTAAATGAACTTTTTCACTTTTTAAAATATTTATACTTAAGAATATATTACTGTATGTATTATTATAAAATTTTATAAAATTTTAAACAATAAATGTTTACAAAATAAAAAAATGTAAAAGTGTTTTCTTATTTCGAATACAAACTACATAAAGAGAATAGAAGGAAGTGGGGAGGAGGAGAAGTTAACTTTTTTGCTTACTTGCAAATTTTTACTTTTTGTTTCTCTGCTGATGACTGTACTTAGTTTAAAATCCTCTGCTTTAAAATAATCGTAGACAAAGAAAATGACTACGTTGCAAAATATAAATGTATTCTACACAAGCACAAAATATTCCACGCACAAGTTCCCACGATCGCACATTTATACATTCATACATTCATTTATACATTCATACATTCATTTATACATTTATACATTCATACATGCATACATACATTTATACATTCATACATACATACGTACATACATACAAATATATTTCTTAAACAAATAAACACAATATACAATCAAGCTGGACCACCCACACACAAGCATTAAGGGGTTCACATACATGAGAACATTTTAGGGTGTTCATATACATGAGAACATTTTATAAATAAATAAATAAAATAATTAAATAAATTATTAGCGTGAGGAAATCACACATACACGTTCCCACGTTCCCACGATTCATATGAGAATCGCCTAGTATTCATCAAATCTATTTTCTCTGATATTACTGATATAGTATTACGGTAACAAATTTATACAGTCTGGCAACACTGGCAATTTTCCCTTTGGAAAAATCATTTTCCCGTCGGCATTAAGAAATATAGTAATCATGTTTTGCCGTCGGCATTTGAAAAAACTAATTATGTATTGCCGTCGGCATTTGAAAAATATAATAATAATCATGCATTGCCGTAGGCATTAGAAAAAATAATGATGCATTGCCGTCGGCATTAGGAAAAAATAATCATGCATTGCCGTAGGCATTAGGAAAAATTAAGTTTCACAACTCCCCCCCATTGGTATTAGGAAAAATCATCTCATGATTTTCCCGTTGGTATTAGGAAAAATCATTTTCATGATTTTCCAGTCGGCATACATGTATACTTATGTAATATTAATCTTATGAAACCCCTTAATCCACCCCCACAAAAAAATCACCCGTTCACACAATTAATGTCACCCCAAAAAAAATCACCCGTTCACTCAAGGGTTAATGTAAACAAAAAACTCCTTATGTAAACAAAAACATCAAAGCGCCGCCGAAAACACACACACACATACACACACGTATCAAATTTCCAAGAATTTTAAAATTTCAGCCACAATTTAACAATTTCAGCCCACAATTTAACAATTTCAGCCACAATTTAACAATTTTAATTGGGGCAGAACCCCCAGTTCCCTACTACTAATGTCCAAACTTATGGATAGGCATTTTATGAATATGAATTGTTAAACATTTTTAAGTCTATTTATATAATAATTTTTGCTTCTCTCAATTCCTCAATAATTGATACAATTTCATTATTATGATTTGAGTGACCAGCTGTTGTTGATGAAATCAAAAGACGCAATCTATCAACCAATTCATTAGGATCATCCCAATAAACATAATTATGCTTTTTTCTATTCAATTTCATTAAACCTTTTCCCTTATGAATTTTCTGTTGTTGTTTAAATAGGTTTTTAATAATCGTTGTATATTTAATTGAACGATTTCCTTTAATTTGGCCATTAATACTGTTATTTCGTTTATGGACATTAGTCATCTCCAATATTTGTTTATAATTATTTAAATCTGTTTTATTATAACTGATTGGTTTCTTATAAACTAACAATTCATATAAGCCTGATGTGAAGGGCCATTTTAAATTACCTACAGTAATATTGGTTGAATTGAAAGTGATGGGTTCATTACCCAGTCTCCATATTTGATTTTTATCCTTATGAGGACCATAGGTTTTATCATATATATTTAAGTTAACTTTTGATAAATTATATTGAATACTTTGATTGGGATGTATTGCAATGGTGTTATCATCATCATTGTTATCATCCTCATTATCAACATTATCATTATTATCATCATCATCATGGTCATCATCATGATCATTTTCATCATCAAATGATTGAAACGTGTTTGAACTTTTCTCGATTTTCTTGTTATTAAAGTTTGGAGAAAACGTGTTATAATCAAGCTTACTCTTTTTATATGGTGTACTGAAGGCAACTTTATTATTCTCAAGATCATGTTTAAAAGAGTTATCCGGATATTTTTCATGTTTTATAATGGTGTTATTATTATTATTATTATTATTATTATTATTATTATTATTATTATTATTATTATTAGTTGATTGAACTAATTCTTTTAATGGTTTTGATATTGGTTTCAATGTCTTTTCCAACAATTCATCATTTGCAATTTCTCCAAGCAAAATATTCCTATATTTCTTTTTTAAAATATTTCGAGTTTTAATAAGATTATTAACTAGATTTGTGTTCATATTTATAGATTGAATTAGAAACAGATTCAAAACAGATCAGTTTAGCAGTTAGCGGTTTAATAGTTGAGAAGCTATTAGTTTAATAATTAATCTTGTACTGATTTTAAAATATCTGTAATGTTTCTTTTATAGATTTATAAATATATCGAAACCTTTTCTATATCGACCATTATTCATAGGATCATCTTTGTTAATAACTAGAAAACCATATTTTTCTTTCCAACACTCGGCACATAACTTATGAAATGTTTTTAAAGTCATATCAGAACCAACATGATCATTGTAAATATGCTTAATATTCATTACATCCTGTTTAAAAATTATAATCATATTTGCATTATCGCGAATCAAGTGTTTTGGTATACGTGTATAGGTTTGGCATAAATAAAAACTATCAATATCTTTATGACGGCCCATACAGAAGTAAGAACGTACATGATTTTGTTTCTCACAAGCTATATCGTCGAATATAAATACTGAATTTGGTTTAACTTCGTCTGGCGATAGAACATCATCATTATTGGAAAATGATGAAAAATTTATCTCCTTGATAGGCTTAATTAGACTTTCTAAGTACTTATATTTCGGTTGTTGTGTTGACTTTGAATATAAGTAAATATTTTTAAATTTCAATCCATGAGGACTTTCAATAAGACTGATCACCACATTTGTTTTTCCACAATTTGATGGACCTACAATAAGAGCTCGAATAGAATTCGGTAGTAATGAGCTATGACGAATTTTATTTGATGAATCGAACTTTGATTCGATATTCTTTACGTTAATCCTTTTATGTTGTTTAAAAAAGCGCATTCTGAAATCTAATGATAACATAATATATAAACCAGTCTCTTTTATTTGTTTTCAATCAATTTGATTTTAATCTTTAATCGACAAAGTATCAATAGATATGACAATCATTTATAAAAAGATATTCAATCGTCATCCATCCTTCATTGATAAAGGTTTTCTAAATAAAATAATTAATAAACTTCCCATTGAACTTCATCTACCCGGTTATCAATTTTGTGGACCTGGTACAAAATTAAAGAAACGTTTAGCTAGAGGTGATCAAAGAATCAATCCATTGGATACTGCTTGCAGAGAGCACGATATAGCTTACTCAAACAATAAAGATTTAGAGAAAAGACATATTGCTGATAGAATTTTAACTGAAAAGGCTTGGCAAATTGTCAAAGCAAGCGATAGTAGTTTGGGTGAAAAATCAAACGCTTGGTTTGTTGCTACTGCAATGAAAGCAAAAACAAAATGCGGTATGGGTAACGTTATTAGTAAAACTAAAAAGTCGTCTCCAGTAAATACCCACAAACTATTTACACATGCATTGAAAAGTGCAAGAAAGAATATAAAGAAAAGTGAAAACTTGAAAGATGCTATAAAGATTTCACGAAAAGTTGTAAACAATATTTTCAAGGGGAAGAAAAAATCGTTAATAAAAACACCTCGAATAATACCGCTACCAAAATCTGGAGGTTTTCTTCCACTTGCCCCTATATTTGCTGCACTGGGTGCACTTGGTGGTTTAGCTGGTGGTGTATCTGGTATTACAAAAGCAATCAATGCAGTTAAAAATGGAAAGGAACAGCTGACTGAAGCAAAACGACACAATAATACAATGGAAGCCATTGCGATGGGAAAAGGCATGTTCTTAAAACCATATAAAAAAGGTTTTGGATTATATTTAAAGCCTTATCAACAAAATTTTTAATGAAGCTACCTAAAAGAGCCCTTTCTGATGTAGACTTGAGAAAATATGCAAAACATATTCCAAATTTTAGAGGTGTGTTTATGTGCAACACTCTTCCAAGTACATCATTTAAAAAAGAATGTGGAATAATTAATCTGGATACTTCAAAGGGATCTGGCACACATTGGGAAGCGTACTGGAAAAACAACAATCAAATTGAATATTTTGATAGCTTTGGTAACTTGCAACCACCGAAACAATTAATAAAATATTTAGGAAAAAACATAAATTATAATTATGATAGATATAAAAATTTTAATACAATAAATTGTGGCCATTTATGTTTAAAGTTTTTGTTTTCGAAACTAAACTAAAAAGAAACTATAATTGTTTTAATAAAATACATTGATTAAGAATTCGTTTTATTTATAAATAAACATATTATTTCATTTATTAAAAAAATTTCAAAATAAATATAATTAAATAATTTTTCTAATTTCGCTTGTTAGAGCTGAGTATTCGATTAAACGATCATGAATAACTAAACAGTATGCTGATGTATTATCTGGAATTAGTTTGTTTGCTTCAGTATCAAATTCAATTCGTACATCAGTAGGTCCCATTTTAACAGCCTCATTTTGATGTGAAACATCAACAACAATAAGCGGTGCATAAGTCTTATATTCATCAACATTTAATAATGGTTCAGGTTCTCGCATGTAAAAGCTTTGTTGAAATTTTGCATACATATTATATAGAACAGAATACTGACCCATTTCGAAACGATTATTTAAATCATCATATGGATATGACTCTGAGTTTAGATAAACTTTTAAATTAGAGATATTGCAATGATCAAATATATTGTCTTCTTCTTGAATTTTCTCTTTTTGTAAACCAATTATAAGAAATCGTGGTCTTTCGTTTTGTGGAGAAAGCTTTACATTCCATAAAACATTTGTACTCTTTGGTAAAACAGGATTTACATGACAGTCCCAACTTCTAAACGCAATTGGTATAGAATGTTTGCTGTTGATTATCTTAAACATTTCCAATTTTGCAAAGTCCGATAGTTGAATGTGTGGCATTTTCCATGTTATATCCAGAATTGTTAATTTTAACTGATCAGTTGCATTTGTAGAATAATATGATCTCTCATCGGATGTAGAACGTTGAAGGATAAGCTCATGTTTCGAATTTAATAGTATTTTGTTATAATCTTCAGCAAAACCCAGCAACATTTTGAGAGGTATACAACAACTAAAATGACTTTTTACTAAAGCGCAAGTTTCAGTAAGAGACCAACCAGCGTTTTTTAATACATCACTTTCAGCCTTATTCAACGATACAAAATTTTTCATGGTGGATGAAATTCCAAGTTTACGTGTACGATCAACTTCAAAACCATTAATTTCGTAACGAATTTCATCAAACAAATATGAAGCAAAGTTGTTTTTTAATTTCACATCTATAGCTGGAACCTCTTTGGTTGCTTCCTTCTTTACTATAAAACCATGAATGTAAATCATACTCTCACTTGGTAAGACGAAGAGATCCTGATTTTGAATTGGTATACGAATCTCATCGTTGTTGTTAAATGATTTTAGATATGGAGAGTAACTATGATATTCCCTTTTTACAATACTCTCATCATACATAGGTTTTTGAAGAACATTTAGTATTTCATTCATTGTTGAAGATTAAATCCCAATGATTTTAAGTATTCTGTATTAGATGAGGACAACAGTTTTTTATTTTTTATACTTTCTCGAATGTGAGTTGGTGCGGTATTGAATGGAAATCCTCTTTGCACTATGTTTTTATTGTAAATGATCATTATTCTGGTTTGAAGAGGAGTCTAAGAGTGATTTTTTCTCCTCTAAAATTTATAAGTTCACCGTCTTGATTTAAGATTCTAATCGTTATGTTGTTTATTTGTTGACAGTTGACGGGTAAATAAATAACATTTCGAGGTTTTTCGTTTATTTTATATCCTGGAGGAACATCAAGAGGAAATTCATGAATAGTATGATTCGAAGTATTATTAATAAATGATCCGGTTGTTAAGTTGCTTTCAATGCGTATTGTATTAACATCCGTAATATGTGCAGGTAAGTCGGATTTAAATAACCTTGTAGTATTCAATTGATTAATATCTACAATCATCACTTCCAAAGATTTATCATTTTTAAGATTTTGATTAGTATTATAATAGTAAGTTGAATTTACTTCTAGTTTTCTTTTACTAAATCCAAGTAACTTTCCTATACTGTTTGGTTGTGAAAAATCTATATCGATTGATGAGGTTATTTCAGTTTTAAGTGTGTTATTGTTAGCTTCAATTATTAGATAAATTGATTCATCGATATCTCTTAAGCTTGAGTTTAGGAAAAAATCAATATCTTCAAGTTCGTATGAACCAACTGGAATAGTAATAATATGATTTCCTATATGAAACAAATTGTTGTGAACATCTACATTGGGTATGGAATTGAATGTTACAAAATCAATAAGTCCACAAACATATTTTGTAGGGAGTTCAATTGGAGGAAAATATTCTCCAACCAGAGTTGAAGTGTTTCCGTTTAAAGATATTGTTATTGACATTTCAAGTATTCAGAATGAACTGATGTTTGATGATTATTTTACCTGATTTAAGTGTTAAATAATAAATCAAAAAAAAAATGTCTTTTATAATTTTATGTTTTCTTTATTAATATTTGATTTAATAAACTTTCTTAAGAGTATTACATTTTTTTGAGCACATATACAATATTTTCTATGATAACAACAAACATTCACAGATTTATCATTTTGATATAATGTTTTTAAATTTGGGCAATTTAGATCGTCTAGGTTATAAAAATAAATTTTATCCTCAAAAATATTTTGAATCCACTTAATTTTTTCTAATCCTTTAGCATAACAAATAAAATTTTTATCTTTAACATGTGTAATATAATAGTTCATAATATTTGATAAGGTTGAATCACCATCTTTCCATTTTAATCCATGATGATGATTATAAAGCCAGTCAATTAAAGCTTTTTCTTTTGTTGTCAACGATGAATATGGAAAAGGTGGTTTAATAATAAATGTTTGAACTTGTGAGTCGTCAATTGAAATACTCAGTTCTTTTACAATGAATTTATTGTTGAGATAAAAACCTTGTACGTCTACAACTAAAATTCTCTCCTCCGACATTGTTTAGTACTAATTAAGTGACAACGATGACTGTAGAACTGTTGATAAAGTCTATGCTTTCAAATTATAATAAAAATTCATTATATATAATGCTTGATCCCAACTGTTATCGATAAGGGAACATTTACAGGTATCAGGTCCACAAGTTGTTTCATCGTTGGACCACACACAATTGTTATAATGATATCCAAATTTTGATTTACTTTTCTTATAAAATGCATATTCATCGAATTGAGCTTTTAATTTTTTCAAAATAATCTCATGATCATAACACAAAAGCTTTTCTTCCTTCATGAATTTATGTAAAATTTTCGAATAAAACTCGTTATTCATTATTTTCTTATTTTAACTTTTTTTTTACTTATGTTAAATAAAACCTCCTATCACATTAACATCAAAGTTTATACTAACTAACTAATAGTAAATGTATTTCATCATATCAGCTAAATTTATATTATTTCCATATCCAAATCATGTGTGTAATCTTGAATGTTGATTAATGTAACATCGGATCGGTACGTTGTATCATCCTCAGAAGCCACCTCAATTTCACCATTACTTAAAATTCTCTCGTATTCAACTTGACGGTATTCGAAGCATGAAATATTTAATCGACGTTTCAAGTAATTGCTGTCATATGTACAACGGATTCTCAATTTTATATTATCTTTGTATTGAAGTTGAAAATGTCTATAAAATGGAGCCGAACTTTCAATTATTCCTGCAATATTTTTTTCTTTTTTTACTAAATCTTGCCTAAATGTTTCAATAGCTTGTTCAAC
The DNA here is from genome assembly GCA_936439885.1 of Nowickia ferox. NCBI lineage: Eukaryota > Metazoa > Arthropoda > Insecta > Diptera > Tachinidae > Nowickia > Nowickia ferox. Next base: position 64,440,513 of record OW387023.1, on the reverse strand, counting down.
AGTAAAAGGTTGACTTATAGGCGGTGGGGAGTCTTCTTGTTCTTCGTTTGATTTATTTTCTGCTTTTGTTGTTAACTCGATGTTTTTATTTAAATCATTACTATACTTTAAAAGTTTGAAATTTAGTTGTATGCTCACAATATCATTATTCGGTAATTTTATAGCAAATTCTGTATTTTTAAGTTCATTTTCACTCAAATCAATAGGTAATGAAGCTGAAAACACTTGTATGATATAGATATATGAAAAAAATATGATAAAAATATTTTTCATTTTAGTTTTTCTTTTTAATAGATGTGTTCTTAAGTTAGCGATATATTTTTAAATGAGATGATAAGAATTGTTTCTCATATTTATATACTAATTTAATAATCATCGTATTCAAATGATTTATCAACTGAGTCGCCACCAACGTTACTACCACCTTTCTTAACTTTACTATCATTAACTATTTTTTGAAGGAGAAGAGGTTTTTGTTGATTTTTATTCAATGAGTGGATATCAGTCTTACTATTATATAGTTTATTTGTATCTCTGAAAACAATAGCCTCTATTTCACTATAAACGCACGATGGTTTGTATGAGTGTACATTTATATCTTTAAAACCAACCTCATAGACTGTTCCAACTAGTGATATCATACCACCGATAACCTCAATTTTTATATGTTGATTGTGACTAAAATGAAATATTGGAATATTTGTTGACATTTCTTGTCCTCTATTAAGAGAAAAAATTTGAGTTTTTGTCCCTCCTTCTGCGGTTAGGAACACCTGCATTATAATATCCAAAACTACTGCATTTATTATTTGAAAAGTTTTCCACTGTGCATGACAAGTACAATATTTATCACCAGTTTTTAAAAATTGACCCCAATACATATTTAACAAAGTTTTTTAATTCAACTAAATCTCTCATTATAAATAACGTATATATATATAACACAAACTTGGATACAATAAGATTAAAACACCAGCTGTTTATATATTATTACATACATACATACGTATACTTTTTTAATATTTATGCTTAACCGCAATTGATAAGAAGTTATTAAAATATCTAAAAACACCTTATAGTATCAATTATTGAATATAAAGAATCAGTTTGAAAATTCGTTTTACGGTGAAAAGTTAAAAGCAAAATAATGAGAGCAAGTTTAAGAAATCCTAATATTATATACTTACCTTTAAAGGATATGGAAGAAAATACTGCATATGAAATCAACAAAATAGAACGAGTAGATACAAAATATGGTGAAAGTATAAGATGTCTTGTAAATAAAGAATATCATATTTATTTACCTAAACGATTTCTGATTATTACTAACAATCAGATGGATTATCTAAACGCAAATCCACACATTTTAAAGAAAGTTAAAGAAGTGAATGGATTATATACTCTAATCATTAAAAAGAAGAAGCAATATGTATTCTACAACAACTTGTATGATAGTACTGAAGAAGAAGAAGATGACGATGATGATGATGAAATAGAAGAAACATTTTAAACATTTTTGCGGAAAAACCGCAACAGAAACTTTTTAAAATTTTCTCACACCTTTTAATTAAATAGAAACTTTATAAACAACGGACAAACCGCATCAGAAACATTGTTTTAAAATTTTATTGAAAAAAATGATAAGCTATAAAATTACTTCTCATAATTTTATATAAAAACCGCATCAGAAACATTGTTTTAAAATTTTATTGAAAAGAATGATAAGCTATAAAATTACTTCTCATAATTTTATATAAAAACCCACTCCCCATCTAGTTTTTCTTTAATTACTATTCAAGTTAAGTACAGAAATGGAAGCACACCTAAAATCAATTTTCAAAAAAAACCAAACAAAAAGCATTCTCCCCATAAAGGAGATGCTTTTTGAATATAAATATAAAATTACAAAAATGGAGCGTGTCCAGACGCCTTATGGGAAAAAAGTACGTTGTTTGGTGGAAAACACCAAATACATATACCTACCTGGTATATTCAACGAAACTCTAGACGATGATAGTATAGAAGAATTCCAGCGCAATACCTACTATCTTACTAAAGATAGAAAAGGTATCAAAGGTAGCAAAGGTAGCAGCAGCAATGAATATTACGAGCTGAATATACATGCAGCTGCAACAGGTAATTTTTGGTAAATAGTTTTTTTATTTATTTTATTATTATTAAATCTAAATATTATTTTTTTTGTTATCGTTCTAGCTCAAGATACACTAAAGAAACAATATGAATCTTAAATGTCGTCGACGACACTGATAAAACGGAAGCCGAAATTATTTGTTGAATTTGAATTGAGAGTTGAAGTGGAAAATTTTCTAAACTATTATAGAGGATATATTCCGGGAGATCTCATCAGATATATGGAAAATTTCCTAGAAATCATACCTTTATATGAAGATTTGGAGTTAGTAGATTCATCAGTTCATGGTGTTCATTTTGAAAATTGTTTTAAATTGAAACAAATTACGGCTGATTCGAGTGTTATGTGTAATTGTAAATTATTTAGTCTACAAAAATATAGAATTGTTGCTAATATACATATGTTTTATAAGTATGTAGGTATATGATTAAGACTAAAAATAAATAAATGTTTTGTTTTTAAATAATGTGGTTAACATTTTATACTGATAACAAATACGAGTAGTATTAGGGATATTAATATATACCGCAGTAAATGAATTTTATTTATTAAATACTAGCAAAAAAATCACAGACTTTCGTAAACCGCTCTAATGTAGTTTAATTTATATTGTATTAACCGTCTAACGAACACATTAAATGCTACGACTTCACTTCAACAAAAATAACATCCACCACGACTTCACTTTAAGCAAAACCGAACCCCCCACCACGACTTCACTTTAAGCAAAACCGAACCCCCCACCACGACTTCACTTTAAGCAAACCCGAACCCCCCACCACGACTTCACTTTAAGCAAAACCGAACCCCCCACCACGACTTCACTTTAAGCAAAACCGAACCCCCCACCACGACTTCACTTTAAGCAAAACCGAACACGCTGCCGCCTCATAACACAAAATATCATGGGGTCGAATTTAACCCCATCGACCGTTAAAGGGTTAAGGTATGCACATTTTTCCTTTGCACATTTCTATCTAGAAACCCCTTATTCTCCAACATTAAATTTCGACATTTTGTACATCTTCAAATGACTGTATACTGTATTTAGTAGCTTTTCCTCATTTGTTGAGTTGACTTTAATCGGAGACATTTTAATGGTGCGATGAACTTTTCTATTGTATGCATTAAGTAAATCTTTATATATTTATATCAATCCACTTATATGAACCATTAAAGCTAAATTCTTTCCACACCATTCCTTTCAATGTTCTGTTAAATCGTTCTACTATTCATGCTTTCATACTGCTATATGTTGAGTAGTGATTAATGTTGTATTTATCCATTAATTTTCCAAAGTGTTTGTTGAAAAATTCTTTACCATCATCTGTTTGTAAGTTTTTTGGTACTCGTCCTAATTCTAAAATATTTTCCATCGCCTTGGTTGTTTCGAGTGCAGTTTTAGTTTTTAGTGGTACTGCCCATGCAAATTTTGAAAATGTGTCAATTACAGTTAACAAAAATCGATAATTTCTGTTTTCTCTAGAATAGATCCCCATTTCAACTAAATCAGCTTGCCAAAGATCATCTATTCCTTTCATTACAACTCTACGACGCATAAAAACTTTTCGAGCTTGCTTATGCAGTTCGTTTACTAAATTTCTTTTTGAAGACATTATGTTGTTTTACAGATTTTTTGGAGAGTGTTGTGATCTACTTGACGCACTTTCAGCTATTGATACAAACATGTAATTTTCCAATCTATAAATTTTCTCATTAAGCTGTTCAATTTGTTCTTCAAAGAATGTTTTAATTTGAAGAATGTCTTTTTGAATTTTATAATTTTCTTCTATATCTAATTTTATTTCGCGTTGTAGCTCTTCAATTTGCATTTGAATATCTTCTCGAATTATAGTATTATCTTCCTTAAAGTATGTTAATAATTTCTCTTCTAATTTTTCGATTTGAGTTTGCAGAAACAATTTATTGATAACATCGTTTTCCTCCAGAGCTTTTGCAACAATTTTGATTCTTTTGTTTTGGACATCAATGTTGTTGTTCGTATCCATAAAGAACCCCAGCAGTTTAGGTGTATTTTTCAAAGAAATTATGCTGCTAGTATCGTTGAAATAGTGTCCAAATTTATCAACAGACATGCTTTATATACTTTATTAAAGTTAATGTATTATATTTGCTTCACGTAGTTCTTCAATAATTGATACAATCTCGTTATCGTGATTAGTATGACCTGCACCTTGTGATGCAAGCAGTAGTCGAAGACGATCTACTAACTCATTTGGATCGTCCCGGTATATATAGTTTGGCTTATGGGCGTTAAATTCCATCATTCCATCACCTAAGTAACTACCTTTTGGCTTAGATCCTGTTCATTCGGCTAAATTTTTTTGATTTTTATCGTCAATAAATTTCTTAATAATATGTTTGTATTTATATCCTCTAGTACCCTTAATTTCACCATCAGGTTTATAGTCCCTTCTATATGCATTAGTAGTAATTAAAATCTTTTTATAGATTTCGAGTTCAAATTTATCATAATTTTTTGGTATTTTATGAAACATTAGAGAAAATAGTCCTGGTGTTAGACCACCAAGTTGTATTTTATCTTCATTAAGTTTGAGGTTACTATCACCAAATTTCCATTCATTATTGAAATCTTTATGTGGACCATAGTTTGTATCTAATTCATTTCTTCCTTCCAAGGCTGATAATTCAGTATAAGTATCTTCTGTATTGGAAGTCTGTGAGTAAAAATCATCTTCATCATCGTCATCATCATTCACAGTATTAGCATCATTAAACAAGATGGTATTATCGAATATTGTTCCTTCTGCTAGTTTCTTTGGTGTACTTGTCTCTATCTTGACTGATGTTTTTTCAGGTTTAAAACTTGTATTATTTTCAACTTCTTTCTTCATTTTACTTTCTTCTTTTATGGGAATTCTTTTAATATTTTTAGAACTATTTATGAATTCTTTGAGTGGTTCTGTTATAGGTTTAAATGTATCTCTTAGTTGTTCACGTGTATCTATTTCACCAGTTTTTATACTACGAAGCTTTTTCTTCAAGACGTTTCTTGTCAACACCAACTGTTTTAAAATTTTCTCATCCATGTTTAATAATAGTAAATGACAGGTATCAGCTATTAGATCAGGTATTAGCTTATCAGGACCTGGTCTGGTTTTCAGATCAGCTTATTAGGACCTGATCTGGTTTTCAGATGAGCTTATCAGGACCTGATCTGGTTTTCAGATCAGCTTATCGGGACCTGATCTGGTTTTCAGATCAGCTTATTAGGACCTGGTCTGGTTTTCAGATCAGCTTATCAGGACCTGATCTGGTTTTCAGATCAGCTTATCAGGACCTGATCTGGTTTTCAGATCAGCTTATTAGGACATGGTCTGGTTTTCAGATCAGCTTATCAGGACCTGATCTGGTTTTCAGATCAGCTTATCAGGACCTGATCTGGTTTTCAGATCAGCTTATTAGGACCTGGTCTGGTTTTCAGATCAGCTTATCAGGACGTGATCTGGTTTTCAGATCAGCTTATCAGGACCTGATCTGGTTTTCAGATCAGCTTATTAAGACCTGGTCTGGTTTTCAGATCAGCTTATCAGGACCTGATCTGGTTTTCAGATCAGTTTATCAGGACCTGATCTTGTTTTCAGATCAGCTTATCAGGACCTGGTCTGGTTTTCAGATCAGCTTATCAGGTATCAGATGAGGTTATATCAAATAGATGTATCAAGTTTAAAGTTAGATTAATAACTAGAGGTAATTTTTATGAGTAGTTGCTTATATAGTTATGAAATAGTCAAATTGCTTTCTGTAGCGACCATCGTTTAATTCGTTATCTTTGCTTATCATCAAAAATCCATATTTATCCTTCCAACATTCTCGACAAATTTCTTGAAACTTTTCATAGCTCATATCGCTGGCAACATGATCCTTATAAACATGCTTCATATTTGTCTCATCTTGCTTAAACATTATAATAACATTTGCATTGTCTCTTATTAAATGCTTGGGAATTCTGGTATATGTTTGACACAGGTACAATGAATCAACATCCCTATGTCGCCCCATACAAAAATATGTACGTATATTATTCTGCTTTTCACATGCAACATCATCAAATATCATAATTGAATTAGTTTTAGCTTCGTCAGGTGGAATAACTGATTCATTATCGGTGAATGTAAAATACCCCATACCTTTAATTGGTGAAATTAGTTTCTTCAGGTATTCATATTTAGGTTGATAAAGAGATTTTGAGTATAAATAGATGTTTTCAAACTTGAGTCCATTAGGACTTTCTAGCAAGCCAATCGTAACATTAGTCTTTCCACAATTTGATGGTCCCACTATTAGAGCACGAATAGAATTTGGTAAGAGAGGACTATGCTTTATTTTTGAACTGATGTTCGTTGAATCATCAATATTACGAACTAAAATATTTTTATGTTGTTTTACTAACTGCATTTTTGTAACTAAATGCATTTCATATATATTACCTCTTATATAGGAAAAATTAGATATATCGTATAACCATATCAGAAAACTTTTAGTCATAAAAACACCGTCGTTGGAGGAGGAGGTCTAGTAGAGAAAATAATAAACTCTCTACCTGTTGAACTTCATCTTCCTGGATATCAGTACTGTGGACCTGGAACAAAACTACAAAAACGTTTAAATCGAGGTGATAAAGGAATTAATTTATTGGACTCTGCGTGTAAAAATCACGATATTGCTTATTCCAAAAATAAGGATTTAAGTAGCAGACATAAAGCTGATAAAATACTTGAAAACTCCGCTTGGGATCGAGTTTTATCAAAAGATAGTAGTCTTGCTGAAAAATCATTTGCATATATGGTTACTAACGCAATGAAAGCCAAAACAAAATTTGGTATGGGTGTGGAGAAAAAGAAAAATGTAAAAAAGAACAAACTAAATGTTAAAACACTACTTAGAACATCAGTTAGAGCTGCAACAAAAATACTAAAAAAAGAAAAACCATTAGATATTAACACAGCTATTAAAATTGCACGAAAAACTATTAACAAGTCATTAAAAGGAAGAAAATATCAAATTTGGTACTATAAATAAAAATATATAATTGAATTTCACAATATTGTGAAATTCAATTTCTCTTGTAGAGAACCTCTCAAGGAAAACAAGATTGTGCATGTTTAATTTATGTGAAGACAAGACTGTGCATGTTTAAGCAATATGAAAACAAGAATTTACAAATAAGCAAAAACAAAAACTGTTTGATCCAACGAAGTAAAGCCAATAAAGAAATAAACACCATTTCATTATTTTTTCAATATTTTATTCCAAATTTTTTCTTAAAAATTCATATAGATATGTACAATAATTTTTCTTAAAAAATAAATAGGATTTTATTTACAATAATTTTTCTTATTAAATAAATATGATTTTATATACAACAATTTTTCTTAATGAATAGGATTTTATATACAACAATTTTTCTTAATGAATAGGATTTTATATACAACAATTTTTCTTAATGAATATGATTTTATTTACAATTTAAAAATTAACTAAAAATTAATTAATTTTAACAATTTTCTTGCATTCTAGCAATCTCATCTAGCAACATATCAAGTTCGTATTCAGGGTTAGTTTCCTTAATACGAAAATGATACCATGCATATGTATTAATGTTATTTGATCTAATTTTTCTCTTATCGTCTCCATAACTTAAAACTACCTTATTTAGTTGACTAGTATATATCTGATGTAGCTTAGATTTAAATGTTAACATATTATCATACACATTAGTCTTATTAAATAAACAAGTTTTATAAGTAGCTAAACTATATTTATCTAATATGGCTCTCTTTACCCCCTTCGATTTTTTAACGTCATTTTGATTTTGTACACTGAATGAGTACATTTTTGATCGCAGCCCAACAAATTCTGTCATTATTTTACCGCAATTTTCATCCTTCGTCATACCAATGACTTTTTTATTTACTAGTGGAAAATTATAAATATTGTCTGTAGGATAGTCCGATGTATCAAATTGTTCTTGTATGTCATTTTTGATGTCAACGTAAAAGTCGTCCGTTTTTATTGAATATATAAAAGAGTCCGTGTCCATATAGTTCAATGAGAGTTTTGTCTTAAACTTAGGTTGCATGTACCCGTAATGGAAATTATACATTTTCCATTTGGATAGCTCGAGTACACAAAATCCTAAGTAAATTGGTTTATTGTAGCAGGTTTTGACTCTAGTCATTTTGATTGTTACTAGATCTTGGGAAAATATAGATAAACTATGAAAATTTGGTTTTGATATCCAATCTTGGGCCCCCAAACGATTACAATTCGTTCTCTCCCAACTATTAACAATTTTAACATCTCTCCTCTTATCCACATTTTCCATGGTTTTACCATACACTGCATTATTTAGTAGTTTGAAAATTTTTTTTTCAAAAGCATTTTTAGCAGTGGCCCTATGTCTGGTATTTAGGTCAATATAGCCTTTTAACCATGGAGATTGTTTAAATGCTAGAATACGATGAGTTTTCTTTAAAACTAAGCCATATTCTAAGCACTGTTTCAGAACTCTAAAGTGTATCACGTATGATTGCTTTGTAGAGAAATCGGTTATCAACTTGCTATACTTCGCTTGCATAACTTTTTTATTTTCAGCGCAAAAAGGAAGGTCATTATGCAAGTCGTGTAAATGAGGGATAATCCAACGTGACCTCATATACATAACCGTCTGTTCCATTGTCAGCTATGCTGTTTGGGTCCAGATTCAGCTCGTCTTGCGATAACCATCTGAACCCACCATGAGGAAGATATTCCGACATCGCCCAACCATACAAATTGTTAGCGTCTAAATAGACGAGAAATTCTGAGGGCTTCTCTTTATCGACATCTTCCAAATATTTGTTATTCGCTTTCGAATATCTTTGACTACACTGTACGATCCCTCCACGTATACCTTTTTTCATAAAATTGTACATGTCTATGTCTGTCAATAATTCTAATTAAATTTTTGTGTATTTGAGCATTGCATCCCAAGAAAGGCCAGGAGCTGTATAATATTGGCATGGATCGAGCTCATAAATACCTTTACAAACTTTTCTAAAGTTCTCGAAAATATCTGTCAGTAAGAGGACATCTGTTTTTAAGTAAAGTTCCATGTAATCTTTCATAGTTTTGTAACCAAAAGTATTCCATACCTCTTCAGCATGTGAGTATTCCTCTAAAGAACACTCTTTATTGTTCAACTTATTAAAGAAATCACTGCGTGAAGGCAGCTGACACTCATCTAATTTTTGGAATGAATTTAGGTACTCATACGGGAAAATACCTTTTTTCTTAATAAGCTGAAATTCTTTTTCTGACGAAATAAGGACCTTATAGTTCTGAAATCATTATCCGACAAATTGCAGGCTAATGATTCCAAACTCTCAGCCATAAAGCGTATTGTATCAAGAAATCTTATTTCAAGCTTATGGCCATCACTCATTTCTGTAAATTGGGAGAGGGATATATAAAGTTCCTTATTGAGAGGGAGTACTTTCAGTTGCATTGAAATTTCACCTAGATCTTTAATAAAAAGATGTGAGTCATAATTTGAGTAATTGTGAAAGTAAACTGGTATAAACTTGGGGATTTGGTAATTTAAATTACAGTTATTATGGGCTGCACCTCTATATTTACCACTAATGTGACAATGATCTCTAACGCGATCTTTACCTAGAAATTTTTGACAAATATGACAATTCACCGCACTATAAAAATTATAAATATCAGAAGGGGATAAAGTATCCATTTGTCTATTATTTACTAAGTGACTATTGTATATATCCTCACAGTCTTTAATTAAATATGATACAAATTTTTTTGAGGCATCTTTTCCTGTGTATATCCTTAATTTATCTAACTTATTGCTATGGAGACACTTAATATAATAGCTAAATGCACAAGGAGTGTGCTTTTTGACTAGACTAGTTTTATTACTTACACTATTACTAACTTCTTCCAAGATGCATTCGAAGTCCGCATATACCACGAAGGGTACATCCATTTTTCTTTGTTGTCCCTTGAAGCTCAGAATTGCATCCGGACCTGATGGCATAGTTGTAACAATTTTACCGCACTCCGCCTTATGATTTGTCATACCATTTTCGATGTGAGTGTACTGGAGACAGCTGTTGCAGATATATAGCTTATCATGGTGCTGCGTTATCTGATTCCTTAAAAGCCTGTGAATGATAAAAAATAAATAAAAGTTTATAAGTTAAATGTACATAGTATAAAGTATATAAACAAGTATTTGTATCCTTAAAATAAGTTGTATATTTGATATATTCTTTATCAATATGAAGTGATGAGCTATAGCATTCTCTAAAAGTAGTAAGTTGACGTGGTTCACTTTCTCGTCCTTGGTCACATAATAAGGACCAATGATCTGATCTGCTCCCTCATCATACCCAAATACGTTTACACTCATAGTCGGATTGTTTGCCTCAAACTCTTTGATTTTGTTAAGTGCTAATGGGTGCTTAAATTTTTGAAATTTAACGCTACACCATTTCGCGTAACAATCGTCTCTGCAGCAATGTCCTGAATATAATACGAACTGCAACGTACTTGATTGTATTTGATAATATCCATAGCAGCAATCAGACACCACTTGAAGCAGTATTCATCATCGTTTTGAATATTGATGCAAGCCTTTCTTCTTTCTAATTTTTGAGGTGTGGATATCCAATTCGAGCCTTTGACGAGCGACGATTTGTTGATGTTGATTTCTGCTCGGACTATGCGTGACAAAGTCCAACCAGAATCTCGCTCTTCAAATTCAGACATTTTGGTTGAAATCTCCTCAACCTGTTTACGTAGTATTTCTTCTATATTGTCTGCCTTCGTCAGTAAACTCATTTTGGCTACATGTGATATTATGCACAACTCCAATTCCTCTCCCACAATTTTTATATAATCCGCCACAATACTCACATGAAATTTAATTATTGTATGTTTAGTTAAATTCATTTGAAGTCTCTCCATAAAAATATTTTTGTTTTCCTTAATAAACTCTTCCAAGAGAAGTTGGTCTTTTTTATTTAGAATTGCATATGTGGCGATATGATTTTTGAAGGCTTTCGATATTTTATAATATCTCACATTATTTTTTTCTGTCGTGACATGGGAAGTACTAATTGGAGTTGGCAGAGTTTCTTCTCCTATTTCTTCTACATCTACTTCTCCATCACTTTCCGGTAAAGTTATGTCCATAGCATCGTTGTATAAAGTCCCTCCAAGAATATCCACACCTTGCTGTTGAGCTTGTTGTTGTTGTTGTTGTTGTTGCTGCTGCTGCTGCTCTTGTTGATGATAAGTAAGAGGTTGCCATTGCATCAAATTGGAATACTGCTGCATTTGATTATCTGGTGTGACGGGATTATAATTGTAACTTGGATACTCATATTGCATTGGTACTCCTGATCCCAAAAACTGATTATTCCATGACATTGATGTAGGGTAACAGTTAGGCATGCCGTATTGTTGATGATTCATTGGTAGTTGATATTGAGGGTATTGTAGAGAAGGGTGTTGCTGATGATGAAATGTATTTAGCTGCTGTTGATGATTTTGAAGAGATGTCTGCGGTTGCTCTCGATTTCTGTCCCGGCTTACGATCTCTTGATCCTGCACACTATGATTTTTAACATGGTCCAAAAAGGACTTTTGGTATTTATATACCTTATGACACATATTACACATATATCCAGAAGAACTCATTTTTAATTAGTTTATAGAATTTATATTTGAATTTAACACAATTGCTGATGATACTACTTGTAAATACAATAAAGTACTGATGTGTTGGTTATAAAAGTTGGCGTATTTATACGAAAATTAGTAGCAGTAGCCTTGCGGCATTCATAATTTTTATTTTTTGTTTCTCTGCTGATGACTGTACTTAGTTTAAAATCCTCTGCTTTAAAATAATCGTAGACAAAGAAAATGACTACGTTGCAAAATATAAATGTATTCTACACAAGCACAAAATATTCCACGCACAAGTTCTCACGATCGCACATTTATACATTCATTTATACATTCATACAAGCATACATATATACATTCATACATTTATACATTCATACATACATACATACAAATATATTTCTTAAACAAATAAACACAATATACAATTACCATCGACAATCAAGCTGGACCACCCACACACAAGCATTAGGGTGTTCACATACATGAGAACATTTTATAAATAAATAAATAAAATAGTTAAATAAATTAAATTAATTTATTTAATTATTTTATTTATAAACAATTTATTTTATTTATAACCAATTTATAGCGTTAGGAAATCACACAAACATACATACTTATATATGTATATATATATATATACATATATACAAATATACATATATACATATTTACATATATACATACATATACACACAAATTTCTACAGTCTGGCATCACTGGAAAAAAATAATCATGTTTTGCCGTCGGCATTTGAAAAAATTATCATGCATTGCCGTCGGCATTAGAAAAAATTAATTAATTAATCATCTCATGATTTTCCCGTTGGTATTAGGAAAAATCATTTTCATGATTTTCCAGTCGGCATACATATATACTTATGAAATATTAATCTTATGAAACCCCTTAATCCACCCCACAAACATACATACATACAAATTCCCACGGTCATAAAAAACCTGACTTACTGAACCGCCCTCGTATGTAGTAATAATAAAAAAACTCCTTATGTAAACAAAAAACTCCTTATGTAAACAAAAAACTCCTTATGTAAACAAAAAATCGGACGGACTTATTGAACCACGTATCACGTAGGTATCAAATTTCCAAGAATTTTAACATTTTCAAATTTTAATTACCCAAATTTAACAATTTCAGCCACAATTTAACAATTTCAGCCACAATTTAACAATTTTAATTGATCTAGAATGCCCAGTTCCCTACTACTCATGCAATGTGGTACGGTGATATTGTTGAATAAGTTGATTTCACAAAAGCACATTTCTGCACCAAAGTTATATTGGAGTTGCACATCGTAGCATATAAATACCTCTTTGCCAATTACGTCACAGCCTTCCATTTGTGTTGATGATAATGGAAAGTAGTGCCGTTGAAATGAGTTTATTGCTATAGTCGGACTGCATGTGTCTATGACCAGCATAGTGTTATTTATGGAGGTCGGAACGGGAATCAGGTTGTAAAGCTTAAACTTTTCATGGTCTATTAATGGTAGAGTTATGCTGAATAGTACATGTTCCTGAGTGAGACCGCCTTTTATTTTCATGAGTTTGTAAAATTTGGAGTTTGTAACTCCAATGACTGTGGCATATGTGCCCGAATTTTTTGTATTTCAATTTCCAGTTGAATTGGAGTCAACAGCAATGGATTAATTTTTCCATGATGAGTGTCGGTCAAAGTGTCCAGAATACAAGTTTGCATTCGTTGCAGATAGTTTGCAATGAATGAGAGTTTTGTCACACCCATACTGAACATGTGTGCAAGCTTAAGTTGTGTTAATTCCACTGATCGTGTCTCTTCAGTTTTTGCGATTTCATATAGTTTTAACAGAAGATGGTAAAATTTAAACTTAGTGTCTGTTAGACTTTCTTTGACAATGTTCATGGTTGAATTAATAACGGAGGTGCGGTCCTTTATGAGGCGAAGCATATATGAATCGTTTTCTTGTAGTTTAGTTATTGTTGTTGACAGTTTTTCTGCATATTCAGAGTCTAGTATCCTAAACCATGAATGAGCAACATTTCCGACGAAGTCGACAGCACCTCGTTTTTGACGTGGTTTGTATAGTAATTTATTATCAAGCCTCAAATCCGCTTCAACACTTCGAAGATGTTCTATTGTACTATAAAACGATGCATTGTATTCCATCTTCGCACACAGTCGACTCAAGGAGCTCGTTCCATTTCCTAAAAACGCTGTGTCAGCCCAGTAAGCAGATAAGTCATAGTAAACGACCAGATTCCACTGACTTGCAGATATATATGTTGAGCCTACTTTTTCGAAATGAATACCCAACTTGGAACCGAAGCGCTCATTATCAATTGGTGCTCCCAAAATAATTGGGAGTATGAGCATTAGTGTCAACAGTGTGATGCCTAAATTATTTCCAAGTAATTTTAGACATTTGCTCTTCGGCTCAGTGATTTCATCCTTGTTGTCGATTTCATTGGTTTCATCATTCGGTTTGTTGTCGTTTTCTGTTTCTTCTAGACTGGTCGTAGGGAGTGGTGCCAGGTAATGGACCGCTCTTTTAAGGATTCCTGAAGCGGTTTTGACGTCTGCCACTCTAACTATGTTGCCCTCCCCCTTATAGATTTTAATCACACGTCCTAAATGCCATTTCATTACGGGGCAATTATCTTCCTTAAGAATTACGATGGTTCCGGGTTTTAGAGATTTTGATTGCTCCTTCCATTTATTGCGATATCGCAATTCGTTCAGATAGTCCCGTGACTACCTTTCCCAGAAGTTGTGTCTTGATATTTTTAGCGTTTTCAGTTCATTCAGGTCTGCACGGAAAGTAATCCACTTGGTATGCATGGACTCGGGTATAGCTTGGTCCCAAGCGAGTTGTAGCTTCCACAACTCTTGTATAAATAATTTTGCAGTGACAGTGATAGGAGACAGAAGACCTAATGGATCAAAAATTTTCGCGAGATCCGATGTCACAGTCCGTTTAGTTACTCTTTTATTATCAGTAATATTCACCTTTATGCTTAGTTGATCTTCTTTCGGCAGCCACGTGAGTCCTAATGTACTGATGGAATCTGATTTGCTGCTCTCAAAGTCCAAATTCAGTTCCAGATCATCTTTTGGAACATGTTTGAGCAACTGGGGGTGATTGGCACACAATTTTCGCAAATTGAAGCCGCTTTGTTTCAAGTTCTTGCACCTGAATTGCGGTGTATAAGTTATCGCTTCCGCCTAGTCCATCATCTACGTAGAAGTTTTCTTTTAGAAAATGTGATGCCAGAGGATACTGTCTGGCACTTTCCTTTGCCAATTCTTGCAGGCATTTGGTTGCTAAATAGGGAGCTGCTCTTGTTCGATATGTTACAGTATTCAGTTGATAGTATGAGAGTGGTTCTGAAGCATCTGTCCGCCAAATTATCATTTGAAAACGGCGGTCCTCAGGAGAAACCAAAACTTGCCAGTAGTAGGGAACTGGGCATTCGGCCGCAATTAAAATTGTTAAATTGTGGGCTGAAATAGTTAAATTGTGGCTGAAATTGTTAAATTTGGGTAATTAAAATTTGAAAATTTTAAAATTCTTGGAAATTTGTGGGTGGTTTAATAAGTCCGTCCGATTTTTTGTTTACATTAAGTGTTTTTTGTTTACATTAACTGTTTTTTGTTTATATAAGGAGTTTTTTTTTTCTTACTACATACGAGGGCGGTTCAATAAGTCAGGTGTTTTATGACCGTGGGAATTTATATGTATGTATGTTTGTGGGTATACATTAAGGGGGTTTAAAGGTTTGAAGCTTTTATATGTATATGATTTTCTAATGCCGACGGGATAACATCTTTATTTTTTTCAAATGCCGACGGGAAGACATGTTTATTTTTTTCGAATGCCGACGGGAAAACATGTTTATTTTTTTTCAAATGCCGACGAGAAAACATGTTTATTTTTTTTAAATGCCGACGGGAAAATCATGGAAATGATTTTTCCTAATGCCGACGGTAAATTTGTGGGTGTGTCTTGCTGTAGGAATTGAAGTCTGGCTGTGGTTGGTGGAGGGCGAGGTGTGTCTAGCTGTAGGAATTGAAGTCTGGCTGTGATTGGTGGAGGACGGGGTTTGTCTAGATTGTGAGACCTTAAGGCTGACCGTGATTTGGGTAGGTGAGGGTGTTTTGTAATATGTAACCGCGGGAATTTGGTGAAGTTTATGCTTGTTGAAATTTAAACCAAGCTGTGCTCGTGGAGGGGCGGGATGCATTTGCGGTAGATCGACTGGTGTAGGGTGGGGAGTTGTTGTAATATGTATCCGTGGGAATCTGTGTACATGTATGTATGTATGTCTGTAAGAGTTTAAGGCTGTCTGTGATTTATCAAAGGTGAGGTGAGAGTGTTCATGTAATACGTATCCGTGGGAATCTGTGTATATGTATGTTCGTAGGAGTTTAAGGCTGATTGTGATTTGAGGTGGAGGAGGGTCTTGTTGTGATAGATAGATAGAATGTGCCTATGTGTGTATGTGTATGTATGAATGTATATGTAGCAGTTTAAGTCTAGCCTTGATTTGTGGTAGGCGGGGGGGGGGGGGGGGTGTTATTGCAATATGTATCTATAGGAATTTGGGAGTTTATATGTTTGTAGAAATTTTTGTGCATGTATGTCAGTAGAAGTTTAAGGCTGATCGTGATTTGGATTGTTGAGATTGATCGATTGTATGTGACCTTGAGAATTTGTGTATGTATATCTGTAGAAAATTTAAGGCTTATCGTGATTTATGAGGGGCGAAGTGTTCATTAAATATATCATGATTAATGAGAGGTGAGGTGAAGGTATATACATGAACACCGTATTTGTGTGCATGCATGTCTATATAAGTTTAAGGCTGATCGTGATTTAAGTTGTTGAGATTGATAGATTGTATATTACCTTGTGATTTTGTGTATGTATATCTATAAGAACTTTAGGCTGAGTGTGATTTGTGAGGGGAGGGGCGTTGTTGAAATAGGTTTAATTTTTCGTAGATGAATTTTAGTATGTGTGTGTGTATGTGATTTTCTCACCCTAGTATTTATGTACGTTGAAATAAATTATTTCTCATATGAAAATTTTTTTGCTAGAAAATATTATCATATATCTGAACTTCCGTAATCCTAGTATGTTTTTCATATTGGAGGATGAGATTGCTTTATATTTTATCAAGCTTAAATTCATCCAGTGTTAAAGTCTGTCGGTCAGAAATTTGTTTATATTTGTATAAATATTAATTTCAGATTTTGCAAAATTCTTGTGTACGATCGTGGTGATTTTTGTGTGTGTGTATGTGTGCATGCGCGATAGAGTTTGATTGGTCTGTGATAAGTTTGTTTATTTAAGTACATTTGTCTTCTTCGACTTTCGTCTTCAAGCGTCAATAGCTTGGAGAACGCTTTGTATGTTTTCATGATGTAGATATGTAAGTGAGATTGTTAAAATCCAATAAATACTTGAGCATGGGTAAGAAATTTGATAATATGTGTACATATGTACATATGGATCTACAAATTAATTTTATGTATGTATGTATGTACATACAAATAAGTCTGGGGCTCCCTGTTTAAATAATTTTTTTTTGTCATGTGCTGTTGTTGCTGTTGTAAATATTCGCCAGGTCTTTTGTGTATAGATGTGAAATATCTCCATAGTTTTTTTATTTGAAATTAAAAAAAACGTTCTTTTAATTTTTAGATGTATTTTCTTAAAAGTTTGTGAGGAGTTTCTGTTTTAAGTAAAATTTAATTCCTCACTAGTTGTAGTAACTATAGTATAAATATTTAATATATTTTATTTCCATTTGTTTAAAGTTGATGTAGCCTAGTGCGTTAACTCTTCGTCAACGTTAGAAATTTTTCGGTGTAAAATTTTTTCCAACTATCATCTTTTTTCTTCACCTTTTTCATATATTTTAGAACATCTTGCATTAGCTTTAAAAAATGACAAACGCTTTGAAATGAAACTGATTCAGCAGTCCAGCTTAGGTGATGATAGTTTTTTTGTTAACCACTTTGCTTCTCTTTCCTTTTTTATTGATAAACATTTAAAATCAAATGGTGGTTTTATAATGAATTTGTTATACTCATTATTGTTAAAAACATCCGCTACTTCTTTTTGTAATGAAAATCATTCGAAACCTTACTCGTATATTAAAACCATTTCTTCATTCATATTACTTAATTTATAAGACTTTCAGGACTTTCTATTATTCGATCATCAGTAAAAATGCAGTAGCTGAGGTCCTTGCTTACTGTTTCATATTAAATTTCTATATCAAGTGGGCCGCTATTGAATAAAAGGAACTTTTATCTTAAACTTTAGTGCATTTGGAAGTGCTTGAGATTCTTTCATATAATAGCTTTGTTGGAATCTTAGATACGAGTACATATAATATAGAATTGCATAACGTTTATTTTTCATTTTTATGTTAAGATCATCATCATTTGGATATGAGACTGAATTTAAATGTACTTTTAAATTAGTTAAATCATAATGAGGAAACTTGTTTTCTTCTTGAATAGCGATCAACAGAAAACGAAATCGTTTTCTTACAATTCAGGTCTGTCCTCTCAACGGTTCCTCTAGTATACAAGATGACTTTCTATGTCAACATATATGTCTACTCTTTGTCAGCGTTAAGGGACAATTAAATGTTAAAATTTTAATTCCTCAAATTGTGTTACTTCATACTGATAATATGTTTTCATTAATAAGGTATATGTTTATCTTATGAAGGTTACTCGCCTAGGGATTTTATTTGATGTTCTAGATGATTTTTTTTCTCATTTTATTAAAGTTCAGCGTATTGTGTATATATTTCTGATATTTTTAAGTGCGCTTTATTTACCTGTCAGACAAAGTGTACGTATCAGTTGATCACTCAGTCTCTCTTTTTAATTTTTTTTTCTTTTAATGTATCACCACTATTTTTAAAGATTTTACTACTTGAAAAAGAGAATATTTGTATAATTTTTAAATGTATTCATATATACATATAGGTAAATATATGTATGTATGTATAGAGAAATTACTTTATCTACAAAGAAATACATGTTTAATAATCAACTATTCTAGAAAATATATCTCAAATAATTCAGTTACCTCCACCATAAATTCACCATCTGTGTTTTCATAGTGTCAGAAACATTAGAATAACTATGTTTGAGAGAATTTTTACATCGAGTTTTTCTACATGAGGTTTGCTGGTTGACCCCCTTGAAGTTATTGTTGACGTAGGCTGGGTTGTATCACATTCAGATGTAATCATTTCTCACTTAAAAAAGGTTCTCATCAATTTCTATCAGGTTTTTATATTTTTCTAACATGCATGTCTTAGCATGCTTTTGTCCATAGTGACGCAAGCGTTCGAGAACTAGTGGTGTTTGAGTTAAAAATCTATACTATTAGAATTTACAATTTCGCTCTTTTTATTCTTTTACAAAGTAGATACATATTTATGTATTTCATTTAGCATAGAATCATAATATTTCTTTACTTACTAAATTATGTGACGAGAGGAATTCTTTCAAATTTGCATGCTTCGGCATGCTTTCAATATTTTTTCTGTAAATTTATTTAATACAGATACAGATATAAAGTAAGATCTGCTTATATTGCATTTTACAATTTATGTATGCTTCAGAATGATTCCAGTTGAAGTCCATATTTATTCAGTAAGTTTGTTTGATACTAATTCATACACATATACATTCTTAAAGATTGGAATTCTAAATCCAATTTATGTAGTTTATCTATATTTTCTAAAGATTTGATAGCTATAGAAATGAATAGAGTGAAGATCTATTATAATAGCCCATGGGCATATTTTAAAATTTCGCTTGCTAGAGCTTTCGAAATGGAAAATGTAAAATTTTCACTATAAAAAGTGATAATATTATGTGTTACTGAATATTACACTGTGTTGTAATTTATTTTGAACCCTTAAGTTTTCACAATATTTCATACAGGCCAACAAGTTCAAAGAATTTCCAGTATATTAAGTTAATTATCTTTCTTCAGACCTATCATTCCTAATCATTCCTTCAAAAACACAAACCAAACTAGATTTTTCCTGTTTAATTTTATTTTTTACTTTCATTAAATTTCGACATTTTGTTCATCTTCAGATTATTATATTTAGCAGCTTTTTCTCATTTGTTGAGTTAACTTTAATCGGAATCATGTAAATAGTGAGATGAACTTTTATATTGTATACGAGTACATTAAGTAATTCTTTGTATATTTCAATACACTTATATGAACCATCATCACATAATTCCTTTGGATGATCTATTAAATCATTCTACTATTGATGCTTTCATATTAAGTAATGTTAAATATTCTACTTATGCATGAATTTTCCAGTATATATTAAAAAATTTTTTACAATCATCCATTTGTAAGTTTTTTGGTACTCGTATCATTTCAAAAATATTTTCCACAGCGTAGGTTTTTTCGAGTGCAACTTTTATTTTCAACGGTATTGACCATAGAAACTTTGTGAATGAATCATTTACAGTCTACAATAATCATTAATTTCTATTTTCTGTAGAATAGTTTCCCATTTTACCTAAATCAGCTCCATAAAAGATCAACTATTCCTTTCATTACATATCTGCAATGCACAAACAATTTTCGAGATTTATTATAGACTTCGTTTACTAAATTTCTTTTTGAAGACATTACGTTGTTTTACAGATTTTTGGAGAGTGTTGCGATCTACCTAATGCACTTTCAGCTATTTATACTATCATGTAGTTAATTTTCCAATCCATAAATTTTATCGTTCAGCTGTTCAATTTGTTTTTTTAAAAGATGATTTAATTTTTAGTATATGCTGATCTGAAAACCAGACCAGGTTCTGATAAGCTGATCTGAAAACCAGACCAGTTCCTGATAAGCTGATCTAAAAACCAGATCAGGTCCTGATAAGCTGATCTGTAAACCAGACCAGGTCCTATTAAGCTGATCTGAAAACCAGATCAGGTCTTGATAAGCTGATCTGAAAACCAGACCAGGTCATGATAAGCTAATCTGAAAACCAGACCAGGTTCTGATAAGCTGATCTGAAAACCAGACCAGGTCCTGATAAGCTGGTCTAAAAACCAGATCAGGTCCTGATAAGCTGATCTGAAAACCAGACCAGGTCCTATTAAGCTGATCTGAAAACCAGATCAGGTCTTGATGAGCTGATCTGAAAACCAGACCAGGTCATGATAAGCTAATCTGAAAAACAGACTAGCTACCTGATAACCTGATCTGATAGTTGATACCTGATCTAATAGCTGATACCTTTTATTTGCTAAACATGGATGAGAACATTTTAAAACAGTTGGTGTTGACAAGAAATGTCTTGAAGAAAAATCTTCGTAGTATAAAAAGTGGTGAAATAGATACATGTGAGCAACAAAAGATAAATTTAAACCTATAACAGAACCTCTCAAAGAATTCACAAATAGTTCTAGAAATATTGAAAGAATTCGCAAGAAAGAAGAAAGTAAAATCAAGACAGAAGCTGAACATAATATAAGTTTAAAGCCATCAGTCAATATAGAGACAAGTACACCGAAGAAACTTTCAGAAGGAACAATATTTGATGATATCATCTTATTTAATTATGCTAATAATGAGAATGATGATGAGGATGATAAAGATGATTTTTACTCATAGACTTCCAATTCTGAAGACACTTATACTCATTTATCAGTCTTGGAAGGAAGAATTGAATTAGATACAAACTATGGCCCACATTAAGATTTGAATAATGAATGGAAGTTTGGTGATAGTAACCTAAAACTAAATGAAGATAAAATACAAGTTGATGGTCAAATATAGGCTCTAATAGTAGCTTTATTTTATTTAATGATTGATAATAAAACATGGAAATACTATGAGAAATTTTATTTTGAAAACTATATAAAATATATAATTTCTACTAATACATGGATAGAGAATAGTAGTATAAATGTGAGGCTTCCGTATCACGGATCCCATACATTTTTGGGATCATGTCTACGCTACAGTCGGTATTTTAGTTTCATCGATCGGTACGCTACACAAAGAGAGTGTAGTGTTGTTTCCATCCCTGGAAAAAGTGTATTTATTGTAAATTATGTATTTGTGGTTTTATAGTTTAATAATATTTCTTGGCGCGTTGAGAGTTGTGGTTTTATAATTTCTTTGTAGTCGCTTCGTACGTGGGTGGTCAAGTTAATTGTTTGAAATAGATTTCTTAATGTGTGAAAAAATGTTTAATTGTTGGCGCTTCTAGATTTGTGATGTAAAATGTATGAAATATTTAGAAAAGGTATATTTAAACTTATTTGTGGTTCAGCAAATATTTGAAAAAAAATATAGTTTTGATGACGAATTTTTTCAATGTATGAAATATTTTAGAAAAGGTATATTTAAACTTGTTTGTGATTCTGTAAATATTAAAAAAAAATATAGTTTTGATGACGAATTTTTTCAATGTATGAAATATTTTAGAAAAGGTATATTTAAACTTGTTTGTGGTTCAGCAAATATTTGAAAAAATATAGTTTTGATGACGAATTTTTTCAATGTATGAAATATTTTAGAAAAGGTATATTTAAACTTCTTTGTGGTTCTGCAATTATTGTAAAAAATATATATATATATATATATAAATGGGTGGGTGGGTAAAAAAACTGAAATTGTATTAGCAAAAAAATAAAAAAAAGTTACTATGGTTAAAATTATTATTAGCAATACAAAAATTTTTGTGGTCCATTATTATAGAAATAGACCAAGTTTTATAATTTTATAAGGTTGTAATATTGAAACAAAAGAAAATATATGTGATTAAATAGCCACCAAGTTTTTTTTTAAGTTAGTTGATCGGTACGCTACACAAAGAGAATGTAGTGTTGTTTCCATCCCTGGAAAAAGTGTATTTATTGTAAATTGTGTATTTGTGGTTTTTATATTTTAATAATATTTCTTGGCGCGTTAAGATTTGTGGTTTTATAATTTCTTTGTAGTCGCTTCGTCCGTGGGTGGTTAAGTTAATTGTTTGAAATAATTAATAATATGTGAAAAAATGTTTAATTGTTGGCGCGTCTAGATTTGTGGTATAAAATGTATGAAATATTTAGTTTAGTGCTTTTAGTTAGAAGAAAAAAAATTTAATAGAAAAAGGTATATTGAAACTTGTTTGTGGTTCTGCAAATATTTGAAAAATATAGTTTTGATGACGAATTTTTTCAATGTATGAAATATTTAGAAAAGGTATATTTAAACTTGTTTGTGGTTCTGCAATTATTGAAAAAATATAGTTTTGATGACGAATTTTTTCAATGTATGAAATATTTAATTTGATACCTACGAGGGTGGTTCAATAAGTCCGTCCAATTTTTTGTTTACATAAGGAGTTTTTTGTTTCCATAAGGAGTTTTTGTTTACATTAACTTTGTGTGAACGGGTGATTTTTTGGGGTGACATTAATTGTGTCAACGGGTGATTTTTTTTGGGGTGGATTAAGGGGTTTCATAACATTAAGATTTCATAAGTATATATGCCGACGGGAAAATCATGAAAATGATTTTTCCTAATACCAACGGGAAAGTCAAGAAATAATTTTTCCTAATACCAATGGGGGAGTTGTGAAACTTAACTTTTCCTGATGTCTACGGCAATGCATGATTATTTTTCCTAATGCCTACGGCAATGCATAATTATTTTTCCTAATGCCAACGGCAATGCATGATTATTATTTTTTCCAAATGCTGACGGGAAAATCATGGAAATGATTTTTCCTAATGCCGACGGAAAATTTGTGGGTGTGTCTAGCTGTAGGAATTGAAGTCTTGCTGTGATTGGTGGAGGGTGGGGTGTGTCTAGATTGTGAGACCTTAAGGCTGACCGTGATTTGGGTAGGTGAGGGTGTTTTGTAATATGTAACCGCGGGAATTTGGTGAAGTTTATGCTTGTTGGAATTTAAACCAAGCTGTGCTCGTGGAGGGGCGGGATGCATTTGCGGTAGATCGACTGGTGTAGGGTGGGGAGTTGTTGTAATATGTATCCGTGGGAATCTGTGTACATGTATGTATGTATGTCTGTAAGAGTTTAAAGCTGTCTGTGATTTATGAAAGGCGAGGTGAGAGTGTTCATGTAATACGTATCCGTGGGAATCTGTGTATATGTATGTTCGTAGGAGTTTAAGGCTGATTGTGATTTGAGGTGGGGAAGGGTGTTGTTGTGATAGATAGGTAGAATGTGCCTATGTGTGTATATGTATGTATGTATATGTTGCAGTTTAAGGCTGATCATGATTAATGAGAGGTGAGGTGAAGGTGTTCATGTATATGTATATGTATTTGTGTGTATGCATGTCTGTATGAGTTTAAGGCTGATCGTGACTTAGGCTGTTGAGATTGATAGATTGTATGTTACCTTGAGATTTTGTGTATGTATATCTGTAAGAACTTTAGGCTGAGTGTGATTTGTGAGGGGAGGGGCGTTGTTGAAATAGGTTTAATTTTTCGTAGATGAATTTTAGTATGTGTGTGTGTATGTGATTTTCTCACCCTGGTATTTATATGTACGTAGAAATAAATTGTTTCTCATATGAAAATTGTTTGCTAGAAAATATTATCATATATCTGAACTTCCCTAATCCTAGTATGTTTTTCATATTGGAGGATGAGATTGTTTTATATTTATCAAGCTTAAATTTGTCCAGTGTTAAAGCCTGTCGGTCAGAAATTTGTTTATATTTGTATAAATATTAATTTCCGATTTTGCAAAATTCTTGTGTACGATCGTGGCGATTTTGTGTGTGTGTGTATGTGTGTATGCGCGATAGAGTTTGACTGGTCTGTGATAAGTTTGTTTATTTAAGTACATTTGTCTTCTTCGACTTTCGTCTTCAAGCGTCAATAGCTTGAAGAACGGTTTGTATGTTTTCATGATGTAGATATGTAAGTGTGATTGTTAAAATCCAATAAATACTTTAACATGTGTAAGAAATTTGATAATATGTGTACATATGTACATGTGGATCTGCATATTGATTTTATGTATGTATGTATGTACATACAAATAAGTCTGTGGCTAACTGTTTAAATACATTTTTTTTTTTTTTTTGTCATGTGCGGTCTTTTATTGTTCTAAATATTTGCCTGGTCTATTGTGTATAGATGTGAAATATCTCTATAGTTTTTTTATTTTAAATTAAAAAACTTTGCTTTAATTTTTATCTGTATTTATGTACTTAGAAGTTTGTGTGGATTTTCTGTTTTAAGTAAAACTGAACTCCTTAAGATACATACTCCATAGTAATAGTAACTATAATATATATATTTCCTATATTTAATTTACATTTGTTTAAAATTTATGCAGCCTATATAGTCAACGTTAGAAATTTTGTGGTGTATAAATTGTTTTCTAACCACCCTGTTTTTCAGCACCTCTTACATTTATTTTAGAATATCTTGCATTGCCTTTTATAAATGTATAAAAATTTTTAAATGAAACTGATCCGGTAGTCCAGCTTAGCTAACGATAGTTTTTTATTAGCCAGTTTGCTTCTTTTTACTTTTTTATTTTTTTATTGATAAACATTAAAAATCAAAAGGGAGTTTTATAATGAAATTGTTATATTCATAATTGCTGAAAACAATCGCTACTTCTTTTGCGATGAAATCATTTGAATTACTTTTGAAACCTTGTACGTCTATAAAAATTATGGTATTTTCCATATTACTCAATTTATAAGACTTTTCGAACTAGTCCTTTGATGGATATATATTCTATTATATGATCATGAATAAGAATGCAGTAAGCTGATGTCTTTGCTTACTGTTTCAAATTAAAATTTTATTCAATTGGGCCGCTATTGAATAAAAGGAACTTTTATCTTAAACTTTAGTGCATTTGGAAGTGCTTGAGATTCTTTCATATAATAGCTTTGTTGGAATCTTAGATACGAGTACATATAATATAGAATTGCATAACGTTTATTTTTCATTTTTATGTTAAGATCATCATCATTTGGATATGAGAATGAATTTAAATGTACTTTTAAGTTAGTTAAATCATAATGAGGAAACTTGTTTTCTTCTTGAATAGCGATCAACAGAAAACGAAATCGGTTTCTTAAATCTGGCCTCTCAACGGTTCTTCTAGTATACAAGATGACTTTGCAAGTCGAAATTTCTGGCTGTCCTTTGTCGGCGTTATGGGTAATTAAATGTTAAAATTTTAATTGCCCAAATTGTACTACTTGATAATGTTACTATCTTTACATTAATAGGCTATATGTTTATTTTATGAAGGGTGATCGTCTATGCCTTTTATTTGATGCTCTAGATGATATGTTTTTTTTTCTCTCATTGTATTAAAGTTTAGCGTATTGTATACATATTTCTGCTATGTTTAAGTATGCTTTGTTTTCATGTGAGACAGGCTTTATATATCAGGTGGTCAGTCAGTCTCTTGTTTTATTTATTTTATTCTTCTGATGTATAACTACTTTTTTTGATTTTACTACTTGAAATAGAGAACATTAATATAATTTTTAAATCCATTATTTTTAATGAAAATATATACATATGTGAGTGTGTACATATGCAAATGTATTCATATCTACATACATATATGCGAGTATATGTATGTATGTAGAAATTAGTTTACATACAAAGAAATACATGTTTAATAAACAAGTATTGCACCAAATCGATCTTCAAAAACTCAGTCACCTCTACCATGAATTCAGCCTAGGTGTTTTCATATAGTGTCAGAAACATTGGAATATCTACGTTTGAAGGAATTTTTGCTTCAAATATTTCTACATCAGATTTGCTGGTTGACCCCATGAAGTTATTGTTGGTGATGTAGTTTGAGTTTTATCGGATTCAGATATTATGACTTCTCACTTAAAAAAGGTCCTCATCACCTTCCATCAGGTTTTTATATTTTTCTAACATGCATGTCTTAGCATGCTTTTGTCCATAGTGACGCAAGCGTCCGAGATGTAGTGGTGTTTCAGTTAAAAATCTATACTATTAGCATTTACGATTTCGCTCTTTTTATTCTTTTACAAAGTAGATACATATTTATGTAATACATTTAGCATAGAATCATAATACTTCTTTGCTTACAAAATTATGTGACGTGAGGAATTCTTTTAAATTTGCATGCTTCGGCATGCTTTCAATATTTTTTCTGTAAATTTATTTAATACAGATACAGATATAAAGTAAGATCTGCTTATATTGCATTTTACAATTTATGTATGCTTCAGAATGATTCCAGTTGAAGTCCATATTTATTCAGTAAGTTTGTTTGATACTAATTCATACACATATACATTCTTAAAGATTGGAAATCTAAGCCCAATTTATGTAGATTATCTATATTTTCTAAAGATTTGATAGCTATAGAAATGAATAGAGTGAAGATCTATTATAATAGCCCATGGGCATATTTTAAAATTTCGCTTGCTAAAGCTTTCGAAATGGAAAGTGTACAATTTTCACTATAAAAAGTGATAATATTATGTGTTACTGAATATTACACTGTGTTGTAATTTATTTTGAACGCTTAAGTTTTCACAATATTTCATACAGGCCAAAAAGTTTAGAGAATTTCCAGTATATTAAGTTAATTATTTTTCTTAAGACCTATCATTCCTAATCATTCCTTCAAAAATACAAACCAAACTAGATTTTTCCTGTTTAATTTTATTTTTTACTTTCATTAAATTTCAACATTTTGTTCATCTTCAAATTATTATATTTAGCAGCTTTTTCTCATTTGTTGAGTTAACTTTAATCGGAAATATTTAAAAAGTGAGATGAACTTTTATATTGTATACGAGTACATTAAGTAATTCTTTGTATATTTCAATACACTTATATGAACCATCATCACATAATTCCTTTGGATGATCTATTAAATCATTCTACTATTGATGCTTTCATATTAAGTAATGTTTAATATTCTACTTATGCATGAATTTTCCAGTGTATATTAAAAAATTCTTTACAATCATCCATTTGTAAGTTTTTTGGTACTCGTAACATTTCAAAAATATTTTCCACAGCCTAGGTTTT
This sequence comes from Nowickia ferox, assembly GCA_936439885.1. Lineage (NCBI taxonomy): Eukaryota > Metazoa > Arthropoda > Insecta > Diptera > Tachinidae > Nowickia > Nowickia ferox. The sequence goes on along the minus strand of OW387023.1, from coordinate 64,412,537 downwards.
TTCGAGTGCAACTTTTATTTTCAACGGTATTGACCATAGAAACTTTGAGAATGAATCATTTACAGTCTACAATAATTAATAAGTTCTATTTTCTGTAGAATAGTTTCCCATTTCACCTAAATCAGCTCCATAAAAGATCAACTATTCCTTTCATTACATATCTGCAATGCACAAACAATTTTCGAGATTTATTATAGACTTCGTTTACTAAATTTATTTTTAAAGACATTGAGTTGTTTTAAAATTTTTTTGGAGAGTGTTGTGATCTACTTGATACACTTTCAGCTATTTATACTATGATTTAATTTTTAGTACTTATACCAGAATCACCAAAAATTTGATACTAGATAATCATAATGTAATTATAATGTTTAAGTAAGATGAGACAAATATAAAGCATGTTGGAACGATAAATATGGATTTTGTTTATAAGCAACGATATTGAATTAAACGATGATCGTTAAAGAAAAAAAAATAGAATTTGACTACATAAAAGTTTACTTTTTCGTTTTTCATCTGACCTTAAACTCCATTCATCTAAATGTTATAAATGGCCAGCTACTTGTAAACTGATAACCCAATCTGAATCAGATAAGCTGATCTGAAAACCAGACCAGGACCTGATAAGCTGATCTGAAAACCAGATCAGGTCCTGATAAGCTGATCTGAAAACCAGATCAGGTCCTGATAAGCTGATCTGAAAACCAGACCAGGTCATGATAAGCTGATCTGAAAACTAGACCAAATACCTGATAACCTGATCTGATAGCTGATACCTGATCTAATAGCTGATACCTTTTATTTGCTAAACATGGATGAGAACATTTTAAAACAGTTGGTGTTGACCAGAAATGTCTTGAAGAAAAAGCTTCGTTGTATAAAAACTGGTGAAATAGATACAGATGAGCTACAAAAGATACATTTAAACCTATAACAGAACCTCTCAAAGAATTCATAAATAGTTCTAGAAATATTGAAAGAATTCACAAGAAAGAAGAAAGTAAAATCAAGATAGAAGCTGAAAATAATATAAGTTTAAAGCCATCAGTCAATATAGAGACAAGTACACCGAAGAAACTTTCAGAAGGAACAATATTTGATGATATCATCTTATTTAATGATTCTAATACTGAGAATGGTTATGAGGATGATGAAGATGATTTTTACTCATAGACTTCCAATTCTGAAGACACTTATACTCATTTTATCAGTCCTGGAAGGAAGAATTGAATTAGATATAAACTATGGCCCACATTAAGATTTGAATAATGAATGGAAGTTTGGTGATAGTAACCTAAAAGTAAATGAAGATAAAATACAAGTTGATGGTCAAATATAGGCTCTAATAGTAGCTTTATTTTCTTTAATGATTGATAATAAAACATGGAAATACTATGAGAAATTTGATTTTGAAAATTATATAAAATATATAATTTCTACTAATACATGGATAGAGAATCATCATCATTCACTGACGGAGAATGATGTTATCAGTAAATTGTTTCTGGAAACTCAAAACGATAAACTATAGGACAAATTAATAATACAGCTTAAGGAATTAATATAATTCAAGAATATATTAAAATGTAAATTGATGGAGTACAACGTGAAATACAATTAGAGATAGAAGATAGTTATAAAATTAAAAAAACACATACTAAAAATTAAATCATCTTTTGAAAAAACAAATTGAACAGCTGAATGATAGTATAAATAGCTGAAAGTGTATCAAGTAGATCACAACACTCTCCAAAAAAATTTTAAAACAACTCAATGTCTTTAAAAATAAATTTATTAAACGAACTCTCTAATAAATCTCGAAAATTGTTTGTGCATTGTAGATATGTAATGAAAGGACTAGTTGATCTTTTATGGAGCTGATTTAGGTGAAATGGGAAACTATTCTACAGAAAATAGAACTTATTAATTATTGTAGACTGTAAATGATTCATTCTCAAAGTTTCTATGGTCAATACCGTTGAAAATAAAAGTTGCACTCGAAAAAACCTAGGCTGTGGAAAATATTTTTGAAATGTTACGAGTACCAAAAAACTTACAAATGGATGATTGTAAAGAATTTTTTAATATACACTGGAAAATTCATGCATAAGTAGAATATTAAACATTACTTAATATGAAAGCATCAATAGTAGAATGATTTAATAGATCATCCAAAGGAATTATGTGATGATGGTTCATATAAGTGTATTGAAATATACAAAGAATTACTTAATGTACTCGTATACAATATAAAAGTTCATCTCACTTTTTAAATATTTCCGATTAAAGTTAACTCAACAAATAAGAAAAAGCTGCTAAATATAATAGTTTGAAGATGAACAAAATGTTGAAATTTAATGAAAGTAAAAAATAAAATTAAACAGGAAAAATCTAGTTTGGTTTGTATTTTTGAAGGAATGATTAGGAATGATAGGTCTTAAGAAAAATAATTAACTTAATATACTGGAAATTCTCTAAACTTTTTGGCCTGTATGAAATATTGTGAAAACTTAAGCGTTCAAAATAAATTACAACACAGTGTAATATTCAGTAACACATAATATTATCACTTTTTATAGTGGAAATTGTACATTTTCCATTTCGAAAGCTTTAGCAAGCGAAATCTTAAAATATGCCCATGGGCTATTATAATAGATCTTCACTCTATTCATTTCTATAGCTATCAAATCTTTAGAAAATATAGATAAACTACATAAATTGGGCTTAGATTTCCAATCTTTAAGAATGTATATGTGTATGAATTAGTATCAAACAAACTTACTGAATAAATATGGACTTCAACTGGAATCATTCTGAAGCATACATAAATTGTAAAATGCAATATAAGCAGATCTTACTTTATATCTGTATCTGTATGAAATAAATTTACAGAAAAAATATTGAAAGCATGCCGAAGCATGCAAATTTAAAAGAATTCCTCACGTCACATAATTTTGTAAGCAAAGAAGTATTATGATTCTATGCTAAATGTATTACATACATATGTATCTACTTTGTAAAAGAATAAAAAGAGCGAAATCGTAAATTCTAATAGTATAGATTTTTAACTGAAACACCACTACATCTCGGACGCTTGCGTCACTATGGACAAAAGCATGCTAAGACATGCATGTTAGAAAAATATAAAAACCTGATGGAAGGTGATGAGGACCTTTTTTAAGTGAGAAGTCATAATATCTGAATCCGATAAAACTCAAACTACATCACCAACAATAACTTCATGGGGTCAACCAGCAAATCTGATGTAGAAATATTTGAAGCAAAAATTCCTTCAAACGTAGATATTCCAATGTTTCTGACACTATATGAAAACACCTAGGCTGAATTCATGGTAGAGGTGACTGAGTTTTTGAAGATCGATTTGGTGCAATACTTGTTTATTAAACATGTATTTCTTTGTATGTAAACTAATTTCTACATACATACATATACTCGCATATATGTATGTAGATATGAATACATTTGCATATGTACACACTCACATATGTATATATTTTCATTAAAAATAATGGATTTAAAAATTATATTAATGTTCTCTATTTCAAGTAGTAAAATCAAAAAAAGTAGTTATACATCAGAAGAATAAAATAAATAAAACAAGAGACTGACTGACCACCTGATATATAAAGCTTGTCTCACATGAAAACAAAGCATACTTAAACATAGCAGAAATATGTATACAATACGCTAAACTTTAATACAATGAGAGACAAAAAAACATATCATCTAGAGCATCAAATAAAAGGCATAGACGATCACCCTTCATAAAATAAACATATAGCCTATTAATGTAAAGATAGTAACATTATCAAGTAGTACAATTTGGGCAATTAAAATTTTAACATTTAATTACCCATAACGCCGACAAAGGACAGCCAGAAATTTCGACTTGCAAAGTCATCTTGTATACTAGAAGAACCGTTGAGAGGCCAGATTTAAGAAACCGATTTCGTTTTCTGTTGATCGCTATTCAAGAAGAAAACAAGTTTCCTCATTATGATTTAACTAACTTAAAAGTACATTTAAATTCATTCTCATATCCAAATGATGATGATCTTAACATAAAAATGAAAAATAAACGTTATGCAATTCTATATTATATGTACTCGTATCTAAGATTCCAACAAAGCTATTATATGAAAGAATCTCAAGCACTTCCAAATGCACTAAAGTTTAAGATAAAAGTTCCTTTTATTCAATAGCGGCCCAATTGAATAAAATTTTAATTTGAAACAGTAAGCAAAGACATCAGCTTACTGCATTCTTATTCATGATCATATAATAGAATATATATCCATCAAAGGACTAGTTCGAAAAGTCTTATAAATTGAGTAATATGGAAAATACCATAATTTTTATAGACGTACAAGGTTTCAAAAGTAATTCAAATGATTTCATCGCAAAAGAAGTAGCGATTGTTTTCAGCAATTATGAATATAACAATTTCATTATAAAACTCCCTTTTGATTTTTAATGTTTATCAATAAAAAAAAAAAGTAAAAAGAAGCAAACTGGCTAACAAAAAACTATCGTTAGCTAAGCTGGACTACCGGATCAGTTTCATTTAAAAATTTTTATACATTTATAAAAGGCAATGCAAGATATTCTAAAATAAATGTAAGAGGTGCTGAAAAACAGGGTGGTTAGAAAACAATTTATACACCAAAAAATTTCTAACGTTGACTATATAGGCTGCATAAATTTTAAACAAATGTAAATTAAATATAGGAAATATATATATTATAGTTACTATTACTATGGAGTATGTATCTTAAGGAGTTCAGTTTTACTTAAAACAGAAAATCCACACAAACTTCTAAGTACATAAATACAGATAAAAATTAAAGCAACGTTTTTTAATTTAAAATAAAAAAACTATAGAGATATTTCACATCTATACACAATAGACCTGGCAAATATTTAGAACAATAAAAAACCGTACATGACAAAAAAAAAAAAAAAATAGCCACAGACTTATTTGTATGTACATACATACATACATAAAATCAATTTGCAGATCCACATGTATATATGTACACATATTATCAAATTTCTTACACATGTTAAAGTATTTATTGGATTTTAACAATCACACTTACATATCTACATCATGAAAACATACAAACCGTTCTCCAAGCTATTGACGCTTGAAGACGAAAGTCGAAGAAGACAAATGTACTTAAATAAACAAACTTATCACAGACCAGTCAAACTCTATCGCGCATACACACATACACACACACACAAAATCGCCACGATCGTACACAAGAATTTTGCAAAATCGGAAATTAATATTTATACAAATATAAACAAATTTCTGACCGACAGGCTTTAACACTGGACAAATTTAAGCTTGATAAAATATAAAGCAATCTCATCCTCCAATATGAAAAACATACTAGGATTAGGGAAGTTCAGATATATGATAATATTTTCTAGCAAACAATTTTCATATGAGAAACAATTTATTTCTACGTCATTAGGAAAAATAATTATGCATTGCCGTAGGCATTAGGAAAAATAATCATGCATTGCCGTAGGCATCAGGAAAAATTAAGTTTCACAACTCCCCCATTGGTATTAGGAAAAATTATTTCTTGACTTTCCCGTTGGTATTAGGAAAAATCATTTTCATGATTTTCCCGTCGGCATATATACTTATGAAATCTTAATGTTATGAAACCCCTTAATCCACCCCAAAAAAATCACCCGTTGACACAATTAATGTCACCCCAAAAAAATCACCCGTTCACACAAAGTTAATGTAAACAAAAACTCCTTATGTAAACAAAAAACTCCTTATGTAAACAAAAAATTGGACGGACTTATTGAACCACCCTCGTAGGTATCAAATTAAATATTTCATACATTGAAAAAATTCGTCATCAAAACTATATTTTTTCAATAATTGCAGAACCACAAACAAGTTTAAATATACCTTTTCTAAATATTTCATACATTGGAAAAATTCGTCATCAAAACTATATTTTTCAAATATTTGCAGAACCACAAACAAGTTTCAATATACCTTTTTCTATTAAATTTTTTTTCTTCTAACTAAAAGCACTAAACTAAATATTTCATACATTTTATACCACAAATCTAGACGCGCCAACAATTAAACATTTTTTCACATATTAAGAAAATTATTTCAAACAATTAACTTAACCACCCACGGACGAAGCGACTACAAAGAAATTATAAAACCACAAATCTTAACGCGTCAAGAAATATTATTAAAATATAAAAACCACAAATACACAATTTACAATAAATACACTTTTTCCAGGGATGGAAACAACACTACATTCTCTTTGTGTAGCGTACCGATCAACTAACTTAAAAAAAAACTTGGTGGCTATTTAATCACATATATTTTCTTTTGTTTCAATATTACAACCTTATAAAATTATAAAACTTGGTCTATTTCTATAATAATGGACCACAAAAATTTTTGTATTGCTAATAATAATTTTAACCATAGTAACTTTTTTTTATTTTTTTGCTAATACAATTTCAGTTTTTTTACCCACCCACCCATTTATATATATATATATATATTTTTTACAATAATTGCAGAACCACAAAGAAGTTTAAATATACCTTTTCTAAAATATTTCATACATTGAAAAAATTCGTCATCAAAACTATATTTTTTCAAATATTTGCTGAACCACAAACAAGTTTAAATATACCTTTTCTAAAATATTTCATACATTGAAAAAATTCGTCATCAAAACTATATTTTTTTTTAATATTTACAGAATCACAAACAAGTTTAAATATACCTTTTCTAAAATATTTCATACATTGAAAAAATTCGTCATCAAAACTATATTTTTTTTCAAATATTTGCTGAACCACAAATAAGTTTAAATATACCTTTTCTAAATATTTCATACATTTTACATCACAAATCTAGAAGCGCCAACAATTAAACATTTTTTCACACATTAAGAAATCTATTTCAAACAATTAACTTGACCACCCACGTACGAAGCGACTACAAAGAAATTATAAAACCACAACTCTCAACGCGCCAAGAAATATTATTAAACTATAAAACCACAAATACATAATTTACAATAAATACACTTTTTCCAGGGATGGAAACAACACTACACTCTCTTTGTGTAGCGTACCGATCGATGAAACTAAAATACCGACTGTAGCGTAGACATGATCCTAAAAATGTATGGGATCCGTGATACGGAAGCCTCACATTTATACTACTGAGAATCATCATCATTCACTGACGGAGAATGATGTTATCAGTAAATTGTTTCTGGAAACTCAAAACGATAAACTATGTGACAAATTAATAATACAGCTTAAGGAATTAATATAATTCAAGAATAGATTAAAATGCAAATTGATGGAGTACAACGTGAAATACAATTAGAGATAGAAGATAGTTATAAAATTGAAAAAACACATACTAAAAATTAAATCATATTTTGAAAACCCAAATTGAACAGCTGAACGATAAAATTTATGGATTGGAAAATTAACTACATGATAGTATAAATAGCTGAAAGTGCATTAAGTAGATCGCAACACTCTCCAAAAAATCTGTAAAACAACTTAATGTCTTCAAAAAGAAATTTAGTAAACGAAGTCTATAATAAATCTCGAAAATTGTTTGTGCATTGCAGATATGTAATGAAAGGAATAGTTGATCTTTTATGGAGCTGATTTAGGTGAAATGGGAAACTATTCTACAGAAAATAGAAATTAATGATTATTGTAGACTGTAAATGATTCATTCACAAAGTTTCTATGGTCAATACCGTTGAAAATAAAAGTTGCACTCGAAAAAACCTACGCTGTGGAAAATATTTTTGAAATGATACGAGTACCAAAAAACTTACAAATGGATGATTGTAAAGAATTTTTTAATAGATACTGGAAAATTCATGCATATGTAGAATATTTAACATTACTTAATATGAAAGCATCAATAGTAGAATGATTTAATAGATCATCCAAAGGAATTATGTGATGATGGTTCATATAAGTGTATTGAAATATACAAAGAATTACTTAATGTACTCGTATACAATATAAAAGTTCATCTCACTATTTACATGATTCCGATTAAAGTTAACTCAACAAATGAGAAAAAGCTGCTAAATATAATAATCTGAAGATGAACAAAATGTCGAAATTTAATGAAAGTAAAAAATAAAATTAAACAGGAAAAATCTAGTTTGGTTTGTGTTTTTGAAGGAATGATTAGGAATGATAGGTCTGAAGAAAGATAATTAACTTAATATACTGGAAATTCTTTGAACTTGTTGGCCTGTATGAAATATTGTGAAAACTTAAGCGTTCAAAATAAATTACAGCACAGTGTAATATTCAGTAACACATAATATTATCACTTTTTATAGTGAAAATTGTACATTTTCCATTTCGAAAGCTCTAGGAAGCGAAATTTTAAAATATGCTCATGGGCTATTATAATAGATCTTCACTCTATTCATTTCTATAGCTATCAAATCTTTAGAAAATATAGACAAACTACATAAATTGGACTTAGATTTCCAATCTTTAAGAATGTATATGTGTATGAATTAGTATCAAACAAACTTACTGAATAAATATGGACTTCAACTGGAATCATGCTGAAGCATACATAAATTGTAAAATGCAATATAAGCAGATCTTACTTTATATCTGTATCTGTATGAGTATTAAATAAATTTACAGAAAAAATATTGAAAGCATGCCGAAGCATGCAAATTTAAAAGAATTCCTCACGTCATATAATTTTGTAACTAAAGAAATATTATGATTCTATGCTAAATGAAATACATATGTATCTACTCTGTAAAAAATTCAGAAGAGTGAATTCTTAAATTCTAATAGTATAGATTTTTAATTGAAACACCACTACATGTCGGACTCTCACGTCACTATCGATAGAAGCATGCTAAGGCATGCATGCTAGCAAAATATATAAATCTGTTAGAAGGTGATGAGAAACTTGTTTCTAATTATTAATCTGTAGACAGCAATTGTATCTGGATCAAACCAACTCATGAATGAAATGTATACAGATATGGTTGATGGTGATGAGGACCTTTTTTAAGTAAGAAATGATTACATCTCAATGTGATACAACCCCAGCCTACGTCAACAATAACTTCAAGGGGGTCAACCAACAAACCTCATGTAGAAAACATAGATATTCTAATGATTCTGATACTATGAAAACACAGACGGTGAATTGATGGTGGAGGTAACTGAATTATTTGAGATAGATTTTCTAGAATAGTTGATTATTAAACATGTATTTCTTAGTAGATAAAGTAATTTCTCTATACAGACATACATATATTTACCTATATGTATATATGAATACATTTAAAATTTATAAAAATATTCTCTTTTTCAAGTAGTAAAATCTGAAAAAATAGTAGTGATACATTAAAAGAAAAGAAAAATATTAAAAAGAGAGACTGAGTGATCAACTGATACGTACACTTTGTCTGACAGGTAAATAAAGCGCACTTCAAAATATCAGAAATATATACACAATACGCTGAATTTAATAAAATGAGAAAAAAAATCATCTAGAACATCAAATAAAATCCATAGGCGAGTAACCTTCATAAGATAAACATATACCTTATTAATGAAAACATATTATCAGTATGAAGTAACACAATTTGAGGAGTTAAAATTTTAACATTTAATTGTCCCTTAACGCTGACAAAGAGTAGAGAGATATGTTGACATAGAAAGTCATCTTATATACTAGAGGAACCTTTGAAAGACCAGACCTAAATTGTAAGAAAACGATTTTGTTTTCTGTTGATCGCTATTCAAGAAGAAAAGAAGTTTCCTCATTATGATTTAACTAATTTAAAAGTACATTTAAATTCAGTCTCATATCCAAATGATGATGATCTTAACATAAAAATGAAAAATAAACGTTATTCAATTCTATATTATATGTACTCGTATCTAAGATTCCAACAAAGCTATTATATGAAAGAATCTCAAGCACTTCCAAATGCACTAAAGTTTAAGATAAAAGTTCCTTTTATTCAATAGCGGCCCACTTGATATAGAAATTTAATATGAAACAGTAAGCAAGGACCTCAGCTACTGCATTTTTACTGATGATCTAATAATAGAAAGTCCTGAAAGTCTTATAAATTAAGTAATATGAGTGAAGAAATGGTTTTAATATACGAGTAAGCTTTCGAATGATTTTCATTACAAAAAGAAGTAGCGGATGTTTTTAACAATAATGAGTATAACAATTTCATTATAAAACCACCATTTGATTTTAAATGTTTATCAATAAAAAAGGAAAGAGAAGCAAAGTGGTTAACAAAAAAACTATCATCACCTAAGCTGGACTGCTGAATCAGTTTCATTTCAAAGCGTTTGTCATTTTTTAAAGCTAATGCAAGATGTTCTAAAATATATGAAAAAGGTGAAGAAAAAAGATGATAGTTGGAAAAAATTTTACACCGAAAAATTTCTAACGTTGACGAAGAGTTAACGCACTAGGCTACATCAACTTTAAACAAATGGAAATAAAATATATTAAATATTTATACTATAGTTACTACAACTAGAGAGGAATTAAATTTTACTTAAAACAGAAACTCCTCACAAACTTTTAAGAAAATACATCTAAAAATTAAAAGAACGTTTTTTTAATTTCAAATAAAAAAACTATGGAGATATTTCACATCTATACACAAAAGACCTGGCGAATATTTACAACAGCAACAACAGCACATGACAAAAAAAATTTATTTAAACAGGGAGCCCCAGACTTATTTGTATGTACATACATACATACATAAAATTAATTTGTAGATCCATATGTAAAATAACAAATCTGATAATAGACTTACTGTGAGTTCTGAAGCTCTTAATTAAAACAATAAAAATAAAAAATCTGATGATAGTCTTTCTCTAACGGCAAAGCCGCATTTTCGTCAGCGATCAACTTCGCTTTGTCCAATGCCAACTAGTGATTCGTTTACATTACCGTTGCCTAGTACCTCTACATTTAACTCAGCGATATCATCCGCTTCGGGCTCGTGGTCATCACTTAACCCTGTTTTCACTATAGATAAGAGTAGCCAAAAACCCAAGGTCCAAGTCGGAATGGACAGATATATAACTGTGGTAAAGCGCGTGCGAAGCCCAAAATCTTCTAAAATTTCATCTGCTCCAAAGATCTCTAGGGATAACAGCGCATCATCTACTAATCGCCAAAACCGTTTTAAAATATTGCAAGATGACAACGACAAACCCGCTGAATCTGCGAACAAAACCTCCAAGCCGCCACCAATCTATTTAAGAGAAAACAACTCAAACGCTCTTATTAAAAAATTAATTTCGGTAATTGGCGAGAATAAATTTCACATTGTTCCAATAAAACGTGGTAGCATTGATGAAACGAAAATTCAAATTTATGAAGAAAAAGATTTTCGCACAATGGTTTCTGAATTTGAAAAAGTAAAACAAATTTCTACACATATCAGCTCAAGAGTGCTAAAGGTCTGCAGATCGTATTGAAGGGCATAGATTCCTATGTCGCTCCCGAAGAAATAAAAGATGAACTCGTCCTCCAGGGATTTAAGGTAAAAAATGTATCGAACATAATAAATAGGGAAAAGATCCCCCAACCTCTATTTCGCGTTGAACTGCAGCCAAATGATATAAAATTGAGAAAAAATGAGACGCACCCAATTTATAATCTAAAATATCTTTTATACCGAAAAATAACAGTTGAAGAACCACATAAGCGTTCTGGACCCGTAGAGTGCCATAATTGTCAAGAATATGGCCATACTAAAACTTACTGCAATTTACCTACTGTTTGTGTTGTGTGCGGCGAATTACACGGCACTGCTAGTTGCAATAAGCCAAAAAACCAAAGTGATAAAAAATGCAGCAATTGTGGAGGTAATCACACCGCTAACTACAGAGGTTGTCCTGTGTACTCTTTCGTCAAACAGACTATGGGGCAAAAGCCTAAATTAGCTTCAGCCCAATCAGCAAACGCTTTATCCGCCTCTATTGCGCAAGTGAGCCAACCAGTTACTTCCCGTGTATCGTATGCCGATGCTGCTAAGACAAATTTTATTTCTACTCAAAATGTTTCACCACCAAATAATTCAACAAATACAAACTCAAGCTTTAATTTCAATCGCCTTGAAGCTACTATTGATAATCTGGTGCAAACTATAAATAATTTTAAAACAAATATGACTAGCATGATGCAAGAAATGCTGCGAATGCAGAATACTCTGCTTCAAGCATTAGTTAAAAAACCATGAACACGTTAAAAATATGTTTCTGGAACGCAAACGGCATTCGCCAGCATAAAAATGAACTTGAGCACTTCCTCACGGAAAAAAATATTGATATAATGTTGGTCTCAGAGACTCATTTGACTTCGAGAAGTATTTTTATATATGATTCAAAGGACCCAAGAGGAAGAGCATGCGGTGGATCAGCAATTCTAATAAGGTCAAGACTCAAGCATTATATTATTGACAACATTTCTGAAGAACATCTACAAGCAACGAATATTTGTATTGAAAATTTTTGCACTAATTTTGTAATATCATCCATCAATTTACTCTCCTCCCAGATTCGCAATTACTGAAGATCAATACGAGGATTTCTTCAAATCTCTTGGCCCTTGTTTCGTAGCAGCTGGGGACTATAATGCCAAACATACGTTCTGGGGTTCGCGCCTTATTACACCTAGAGGAAGAGTTTTGTTCAATACAATTTCAAAAATGGGCTTGGACGTCATTTCAAGTGGAGAGCCCACTTACTGGCCTACAGACATATAAAAAATTCCGGATGTTATAGATTTTGGCGTCATGAAAAATATTTCTAGGAATTTAATTCAAGTTGAAGCTTCTCTAGATCTCTCGTCCGACCACTCACCCACGATCGCTTCAATTTGTAGCCCATTAAGATGTGACTTACCTCATCCTTATGTGAAGATGATAAATCGTGTTAATTGGCTGGGATTCAAAAAATATCTTAGTACTCATTGCACAGAAAATATTACGCTAAGAACACCCGATGATATTGAATCTAATATTGCCAACCTTAATGAAAATATTAAACAGGCTGCTGAACATGCCACTACCTCCCATCCGCAGACTGGGTTTAATAGAATTTATTCTACTGATATTGAACGTCTCGTGTGTGAAAAAAGAAGAGCTAGAAGGGAATGGCAACAGCACAGATCACCTCAACATAAAACTAGGTTTAAAGAGTGCACTAAACGACTCCAAGAGTTGCTTGCATTTGAAAAAACTGCATCTATTAAAAATTATCTGGAAGGTCTTGATGTCACACCAGCATCTAATTACTCTTTGTGGCGCGCTGCTAGAAAGCTTAAAACACCCGTCGAGTTTAAACCACCTCTGCGCACATCTACCGGAGATTGGGCAAGAAGCGACTGTGAAAAAGGTAAATTATTTGCTGAGCATTTAAAGTCCGTATTTACCCCAAACTCATGTACTGGTGCTGTTGATTTGCCGACTGTAGTTGCGCTACCCCCTCGACCCATAAAATTTAAGACGCGTGATGTACAAAAACTAATTGCTGAACTCAACCCGAAAAAAGCTCCGGGTATTGATGGAATTAGTAACCAGATGCTGATGAAGTTGCCTCGTATTGCAATTAGAATCCTGTTATTCATTTTTAATGCCATTTTACGTCTGGAATATTATCCAAACAGCTGGAAGCTTGCCAAGGTTAAAATGATTCCAAAGCCGGGCAAAGATCTTACCAAGGCTGAGTCATATAGGCCAATAAGTTTACTGTCAACAATGTCAAAGCTCTTTGAAAAGTTACTCATGATAAAATTGTCCCCAATTCTAACTGATAATGAGTGCATACCGGACCATCAATTTGGTTTTAGAAGTCAGCATAGCACCATTGAACAAACTCATAGATTGGTTCAATTTATACGAAAAACTTTTGAAGAAAAAAAGTATTGCTCTGCGCTGTTTATTGACGTTTCTCAGGCATTTGATAAAGTGTGGCATGAAGGCCTAATTTTAAAATTAAAGACTTACTTACCGATAAACATTCTAAATCTTTTGGAAAGTTACATTATTGCAAGGAAATTCACTGTTGTAGAAGGAGACTTTATGAGTATGCCTGAAACAATCTCATCCGGTGTGCCACAGGGGAGTATACTGGGGCCAGTTTTGTATTTGATTTATACTTGTGATATGCCTTTGAGCAGTAATATTCACACATCTACATTTGCCGATGATACAGCCTGCCTTAGTATGCACGAAAACCCTCACGAGGCTTCCCGATATCTTCAACAACATATTACCCAGCTAGAACTATGGTTAAACAGGTGGAGAATAAAAGTAAACGAACAGAAGTGTGCTCAGGTAACATTTACCCTACGAAAAGACACTTGTTCCCCCATTACAATCAATAATCAAATTGTTCCTCAAAATTTACAAGTGAAATACCTTGGTATACACCTTGATCGAAGGCTTACATGGAAACATCACATTGACTCTAAGCTAACGCAAATGAAACTTAAACTAACTCAGATACATTGGCTGATTGGTAGAAATTCAACCCTCAGTCTAGATTGTAAACTTTTGATATACAAGTCGCTTTTAAAACCTATATGGTGCTACGGAATTCAGCTATGGGGTACTGCTTCAGCTTCAAATATAGAAAAAATTCAACGAAGGCAAAATAAAATTTTACGAATAATAACATCGGCTCCATGGTACATAAGAAATTCATATTTACATCGTGATTTGAATATGCCACAAGTAACTGAAGAAATTGCAAAATACGCAGGCAAATATCTCACAAAACTCGAGTCTCATCCTAATCCGCTTGCTCGTAATATCTTGAATTTTACTGGACACATCCGCTTAAAAAAGAGGGACACAAGGGCTCAACACTCCAGAAGAAATTGCTTGAAAATACTTTTGTTTTTGCTTATCACGACTTACATATGTATTATTAATAACTATCACTAAGTTTATGTCCGACACTGGTCGGGCCTAATTAACTATATTTAGATTTAAGATTTGAAAAATTATTGTTAGTTCATATTTGAAGATGCAATAAATAAATATATGTATTAAAAAAAAAAAAAAAAAAAAAATATGTACATATGTACACATATTATCAAATTTCTTACCCATGCTCAAGTATTTATTGGATTTTAACAATCACACTTACATATCTACATCATGAAAACATACAAACCGTTCTCCATTTATTGACGCTTGAAGACGAAAGTAGAAAGAAGACAAATGTACTTAAATAAACAAACTTATCACAGACCAATCAAACTCTATCGCGCATACACACATACACACACAAAAAAATCACCACGATCGTACACAAGAATTTTGCAAAATCTGAAATTAATATTTATACAAATATAAACAAATTTCTGACCGACAGACTTTAACACTGGATAAATTTAAGCTTGATAAAATATAAAGCAATCTCATCCTCCAATATGAAAAACATACTAGGATTAGGGAAGTTCAGATATATGATAATATTTTCTAGCAAAAAAATGTTCATATGAGAAATAATTTATTTCAACGTACATATAAATACTAGGGTGAGAAAATCACATACACACACATACTAAAATTCATCTACGAAAAATTAAACATATTTCAACAACGCCCCTCCCCTCACAAATCACACTCAGCCTAAAGTTCTTATAGATATACATACACAAAATCACAAGGTAATATACAATCTATCAATCTCAACAACTTAAATCACGATCAGCCTTAAACTCATATAGACATGCATGCACACAAATACGGATACATATACATGAACACCTTCACCTCACCTCTCATTAATCATGATATATTTAATGAACACTTCGCCCCTCATAAATCACGATAAGCCTTAAATTTTCTACAGATATACAAACACAATTACATGAACACTCTCACCTCACCTTTGATAAATCACAGACAGCCTTAAACTCTTACAGACATACATACATACATGTACACAGATTCCCACGGATACATCTTACAACAACTCCCCACCCTACACCAGTCGATCTACCGCAAATACATCCCGCCCCTCCACGAGCACAGCTTGGTTTAAATTCCAACAAGCATAAACTTCACCAAATTCCCGCGGTTACATATTACAAAACACCCTCACCTACCCAAATCACGGTCAGCCTTAAGGTCTCACAATCTAGACAAACCCCGTCCTCCACCAATCACAGCCAGACTTCAATTCCTACAGCTAGACACACCCCGCCCTCCACCAATCACAGCCAGACTTCAATTCCTACAGCAAGACACACCCACAAATTTTCCGTCGGCATTAGGAAAAATCATTTCCATGATTTTCCCGTCGGCATTTAAAAAAAATAAACATGTTTTCCCGTCAGCATTTGAAAAAAAATAAACATGTTTTCCCGTCGGCGTTCGAAAAAAATAAACATGTTTTCCCGTCGGCATTTGAAAAAATATAAAGATGTTATCCCGTCGGCATTAGAAAATCATATACATATAAAAGCTTCAAACCTTTAAACCCCCTTAATGTATACCCACAAACATACATACATATAAATTCCTACGGTCATAAAAAACCTGACTTATTGAACCGCCCTCGTATGTAGTAACAAAAAAAAAACTCCTTATATAAACAAAAAACAGTTAATGTAAACAAAAAACACTTAATGTAAACAAAAAATCGGACGGACTTATTGAACCACCCTCGTAGGTACCAAATTTCACAAATTTCTAAGAATTTTAAAATTTTCAAATTTTAATTACCCAAATTTAACAATTTCAGCCACAATTTAACAATTTCAGCCCACAATTTAACAATTTTAATTGCGGCCGAATGCCCAGTTCCCTACTACTCTTGCCGATGCATCTATTCTACATCTGTAGAGAATACGAACTTGGGAAGTCAAACCCTTAATAAAATTGAAAACAATTCGCTTTGTACTATTGGTCCTATATACATCAAATCATTTAAAGAGTGCCCTGATGTTATTTTGGCTGAAGCATCGAATACTACCCCCAATTTGGTTGTGGAGCTGTCCGGGTTTAGAACGCAATGATGTGGGATTAAATAGTTTGGTGAAAGAATAGCAGTTGGTGATATCTTCGTCATGTGGTTCATATTTTCGTATTCATCCATGAATTTCTGATATTGACTCCTCAATTCGGGGTTTTTCTGCAGTCGGTGTTCTAACGACAAGAAACGATTTAGAGCGATTTTATAAGAGTCACCGAGGATTTCAGGATCTTGGTGGAACGGGATCTTTATAAGAGTCACCGAGGATTTCAGGATCTTGGTGGAACGGGATCTTTACAAGAAACCGATTTTCATTGTTCCGCGTTGTATGATGTACAAAAAACTCTTCACATTTTATTTTTTTCAGTGACAGAGCCCTTTCAGTTGACTTAAGTTCATCCAGTTCCCACAGTCTTGCAATTGAAGCTTCAAGGTTCTCATCAGTTGTAGATACTCCGCATATAAGCTGTGTGGGATTTTTTACTTCTGGTTTTCCAGAAATTATCCATCCAAGCACAGTGTTCTGGAGGGTTGGTAATTGTGGAGATAATTCGATTTGTCCAACTGAAAGTAGTTGAAGAAAGTGTTCTGCGTCCAACAAAATTTCGATTTTGTCCGGTCGGTTGAAATGTGGATCACCTAGTACTAAGTTTTTGGGTAATGGCCAGTCACTTATGTTGATGAATTGTGCCGGCTAGGGAGAAATGACGGCTGCATTGGGATACCAACTCGTTTCACTAGACGCTCAGTGATACATCTTACCTGGGATCCTGAATCAAATAATGCGCGGCATTCAATTTCTGATGAATCCGTTTTGATTTTAACTACTGCAGTGCCAAGAATCACAGCTGATGACGACTGTTGACTTGCTGTGGTTAAAGAAGTAGCTTTTGATTTGGTTGAGCACACTGGTGTTGCAGGAGAAGTCGTAGCTTCTACAATGGTCGTTGCAGAAGATGACGCTGCCTGTGGTTTTTCTTCATTTAATGGCTTTGACGGGTAGTTCTTGTTTTCTAGATGCAATAGCGAGTTATGTTTCATGTTGCATTTCGTGCAACCCCTTGAGGTACATTGTTTTGAAGAGTGACCAGATTTCAGGCAATTTACACATAATTTTTGTTTTTGGATGAAATTTAGGCGCTCGTATGGTTTGAGTTGTTGAAATCGTTGGCAACGATATAGCTGGTGAGGACCTATTTTACAAAACAAGCACGAAGGCTTAATTGATTTAGATGGTGCAGCTGTTGCACATACCTTTGAAGATGGCCTTTCTTTTTGGCCCATTGCCTCCATTGATTGAAATCGAGTCTCCAGAAAAGCAAGGAAGTGTTTGATTCGCTGTAGCTGTTTTGGAATTGTGATTGATCTTTCATATTGGTTGTGGGTGTTTCGATCCAGTTTCTTTACGAGGAGGTGCAATAGTATCGGGTCCCAGGATGTAATGTCAATTCCAAGATTTTCCAGTGCATGTAGACATTCCTGAGTTGTATCATGCAGTTGCTTGATTGATGCAATTGTTGGTCCGACTGCAGGTTGTTCGATCAGCTGCTGTATTAATGATGCGACCAGAACTCGCCTATTGTCGTATCGCTCTTTTAGCATTCCCCAGGCTGTTGAGCCTTCAGCTTCACCTATTACATTAGCCCACAGGTACAAAATTTTTTGGACTGCAGGAATCCGCTGATTGCCTACAAGTTGCATAAATAAATCGTAGAAGGTCCTCCATTTGAGATAGTCGCCGTCAAACCTAGGAATTGTTATCTTAGGCAGCGGTACTCCAATAGGCTGATCATATGGAGTCGGTGGTTCGGGAGCCACTTGGGAAGCCTTCTTAAAATTTTCAAATGTCCTCGCTTCTAAGGTAGTGTATGCAGTCATGTCATATCCTTCTTGAACCGGATCCTGACTGGTTTCCCATATGGTAAAATGTAGGTTCTGGATTTGGTCCCACAACTTTTCCTTCAGCTTCATATTTTCGGCTGTCGGATCCATTGTGCGCAATCGCTGTATATACCCCATTATTACATTTTGCCTTCTTATTAAAGCGATAGTTGCAGATGTCGCACATCATATCTCACCAGCGGGTTTTATTATTGGTGTGGGTTTGTCGGCGATTGGTTGTTGAACTACCTCCCCTGTAGATGATTTCATCATAGCTGTTTCAAAAATATCATTGTATTTGACGACAAGCTCTGAGATGTTTTTGTAGTAATCTTTAGCAAAGTAGTCGTGGTCTAACGGAATTTGACCGAGGCAACGGATTTTGCTGTCCGTGGTCTCAAATTCCGACCAAGCGCTATCTAGCCTTTTGAGTCGTTCCTCATAATAAACAACAGTTTTCCTGGTAGCTGAGTCCTTTTTAAAATTGCGGATTACAGTTTCGATCAAGTCACCTGTTGCCAGCTGTGATTCTATCAGCTTGTTGAAAGTGTTCATGTTTGGTTTCTCAGGAGTCACGATTTGAATTGTTGAGTCTTCTAGCTGCCTGAAGGGGAAGTTCCAGTGTAGAGATTCGATGATAAATATTGATCCTAGCTGCCTGAAGAGAATGCTTCAGTGTAGAAAGTCTTATGCTGAATGTTAATCCTAGCTGCCTGAGAGAAGTGCTTTCAGTGTAGGAAACTTCAAAGACGAATATTGATCCTGTGTCAGATCACGTCGGGGTCACAAAATGTTTAATTCAGTAAATGAATAAGGATAAACTAGTTTGTTTAACCTGTTTGGATTATCTTCAAGGCGATTCACCAGAAAGATTTATTGATGCAACTCAAGCACTTGAAACTTGGTTGCGTAGAGATGGTTAAATCACTTTTGGTAAAAACAACTTTGTTTTCTTTTCAAAATGTAATTGAACAACAGTTTTATGTAACTTGCTTTCTTATATGCTAACTTATTGATATGTCATTAAAATTTTCTGTTATTAATTGTATTGCTTAATTAAATTGAGGTCATACAATTTTGTTTTATTAAGTGTATTGCTTAAGTACAAGTTCATTGTATAAAAAACCACCATTTATGCATGATTGCAAGTCTGCAATTATTTATGACCCAATTTTGATATTCTTATGCAGAGTAATTATAAAGTGTCTTATTTTTTTTTGTTTAATTGTGAAGTGCAATGAACTAAAGGACAAGTGTAGTTTAAAATGTAGGGCAGTGTTTTTTTTTGTGAAAGTATGAACACTGATCTTTTGTCAATTGCACGGTTTTTCATATAAGCTCGAGATGCAACGTACTTGAAATATGAAAAATATGACTTTTTTAAATTTGTTCTGAAATGTAGTTTGTATTTATATAGACAATTTTGCATTTCTTTCATTTATAAGTGCAATACTAATCCATCAGTTTTAAGAGATTTTATTTTAGTGAAAAAATATTGCACTACAAGTGCCAAATTTAAATTTGTAATAAAATTTTTGTTTTACAATCAGTGCTTATGTAAAAGTAATGCAAGTTGCCTATGTCTCGTTGTATTCATCTGTTTTTTAAATTCATTCATTATTCTTACACAAACAAAGTGCCTGTTGTTTTTGTACTTTCTTAGACGTTGTAGACATGCATATACTTTATATCTGTGGCAATAAATAATAATGGCTTAAGTTGACATAAGTCCTTTGTCATTTTATTACATATTCTTATTCTCTTCTTCAAGATCTATCGTTCAGCTAAATTTCAATTATAAAATGTTATTATTAATAACAAAAATTAATATATTAAAAACTCCCGATATATCTAGAAAAGATGTAATATCTTCTAAACGGTTGGACCGATTTTCTTAAAATATAGCTAAGAACCCTCTCGATCAAGTCACCTTTCAGATAAAAAAACTAAATCAAAATCCGGCCAACCGTTTGGTCTGTACATGGAAACATTTGATGTAAAAACTAAATACAAAAAAGACAAAACCCTTAATATCTCAAAACAAGAAATTTCGACTTAAGCCTTTATTATTTATTGCCACAGATAAAAATATGCTTTGCGTATACCGTTTAACGCTGCAGCCACACGTTCTATAAATTGTTTTCAATTTCATCACACATATTGTCTGTCAAAATTCCTGGAATTTAATTTTGATCCCGTACCCCATCGGGATCCCAATTTACCGAAAACTGTTCTCGTACTCAAAGTTTTGTCAAGTAAGGAAGCTGTTGAGAGAGTAATGTTCTTCTTCCTGCACAAAACAGCCCGTAATTTTGCTTTGGGATAGTTTTGGACCAAGGCGAAAGCATAAAAGGTGACCTTATCGCTATAACAATACCAAAAACAACATGCAATTCGTCAGGCGCAAGGCGAATTCAAGAGATCAATTCATCTATCATCAACACAGAAACCAATATTTGTAAAATAAATTTTATTAAAATGTTGAAAGACGGTTCTGGTTATATGATCCTGATATTTAGGGACAACGTAAAGAAACCTTACTTGCCTTATTGCAGTCTCTCCGATGGCTTGCTGAACGCGAAATCAGTAGTGTAAAATGTGTTCTACTGGCTCATCATGGTCGTAAACACAATATTAAGCTTAAATGCATGAAATTGTTCACAAAATTGGACAATGAGATACTTAAAAGTGTATAACAAATAAACGTGCGCCTTATTTATACATACATACATATATAAGAAGTCAGCTAGTACTAGATGAGCCCATAATGAGGAAATACAGCGCATTGTGGCAATGAAGTGCAACATGAATAGTTAAGATGTGCTTGAATATTTATTTCTATAAAATTAATTTATAATATGTTTAAGGTTTCCCAAGTTGCACGGAAAAATTGTTGATGTGATGACAACACTATTGCGTCGTTTACCAGCCACCAATATCATAGTTGAGAATTTGGTAGCCATCGAATTGGCCTATATAAATACTAAACATCCAGATTTTCATAAACATGCCTAGTCTACTAAAAGCTGATAACATGATGGACATCAGCATCCACAAAGACGTTCCGTAAAGTATTAATTCTTTGCCTCAAGTATTGCAGAACGTTTGATAAAATCTTGTTTCTATATTGTTCGAAAATGCATATAAGATTCTGTACCAAAGGCTATTTTTTAAAAATTATCAATAAACTAATGGAGTTAATAATTTTGCAAAAGTTAATTAAGAATACTTGAGTGTTCATACATTATAATTCTTTTAACTTTAAATTCATATTTCTTAAACATAAAGAATAATTAATTTTTTTTCACTTTTTAAATTTAATGTAAACAAACATTAGATAAAAGAAGAAATTTTGACAGTCTGGACTGTTAAGGTCACCTGTTATGAAAACGCCTTGGTTTGGACAATCCGAAAAACAATCAGCTGTTTGAAAATAACCAATAACAAGGTATAATTAAATTGTCCTAAGCACTCAAAACATGGAATAGTTGTTTCAAAAAGGTGTATAAACTAGTGGTGAACTAAGTTTTATGAGTTTTAATATAAAATTAAGAAACAAAACATTATAGGTATGCAACACCAAGTAAGTAAACGCATGCGTGTGTATGTACATAAATATGTATTTACTTGTGTATACGCGTGTATGTGCATACATGCATTGAAGTTGGCTTTTTTTATCGAGAGAGATTATAGCTTGTTCTCATTTTACAGAACTTTGCCCAAAGAGTACGGGATAAAACCAGTGATGGTATTTTGGTGAGTTTCGGGTATTTTTTTGTGCTTTTTGCCTCTTGATAAACGTGAAATTTTGTTAAATACCCGTTTTTAAAAAGCGGGTATTTACATTGCTTTTCAAAATTTCTCACAGTGCTTTTCGTTTCGTTCGATTTTTTGGATAACTAATAACTTTTTACAATTACAAATAACTTACTTTTAAGCACTAATAATACTTTTACAAAATTTTTTTTGTTTTGGTCATTTATTCTGTCTAGTGATCTATATATTTTTCTTGTGGTTTGCTCCTGCTCCTTTGCGTTTACTACCACCAATTTTATCGTTTCCAATAGCTCCCTTTGGATTTCGAGTTCAGCTTCAAGTGCATTGTATGAATTTTTAACCAAGTCTTTTTGCTCGTCCATTTTTTGGATGCTCGAATTTTTTGACCGAATTGTTGGATAAGGATAAGATTGTTGGATAAGATTTCGAAATCGGAAACAAATGATGCTGGAACGTCTATATTTTGAGAACTGAGGCCAAAAGATTTTACTGGCACTCCTTCAACAGAGGCTTTCATTCCTATCAAATTATAGATTGCTTCTTCTGTAGCAGAAAGCTTTTGTTCCTTACTTGGACCACCCCCGGTGCATTTTCTTTCCTTTAAGTTTTGTGAAGCTTTCTGGCGTACATACTTTTTTTGGTCTGCCCACATCTACATAGAAAATTACAAAAGTCTTATTATCAAATAAAAAAATAAAAGTATAAACAAACATTTTTCCATTCTGCAATGCACTTAGTTGGAGGCCCCAGCTTTACGCCAAAATCGAGCAAGTACCTCCTTGCTTCCTTTAAAAAATCCACAGGCAATGTCGGGATTGGTTACCATCAATGACAACAAATGTTGACTTTGTTGCTTATTTGTGGTTTTTGACCTGGCAAAAACAGTTTTTTTTTGGCTTACAAAGCGATACGAACTTTAGCCTGATTAAATCATAAATGAAATACTAAAACAGTTTTTGCTTATTTCATTTTTATTTTAATAAAAATACTCACATTTTTTAAAACTCCCTTTAATATTGCAAGTGAAAAATTTTTGATGGAAAAACAAAGAACATATGTTTTTAGAATACCTAATTTTTCCCGCCGAATATTTTTCCCTTTCGCAGTTGATAAAACAGGGAAGGTAAAACAAAATTTCTCACGGAATATTTTAACATAATAGGAGTAAAGGGAAAAGTGAAAAATTTCATGAGGAATTTTCGTTTATGATTGCGCTGATTGTCTTTTGACTGAAGCCAAGGCGAATTCATTTTGATTTCAAATGTAACTCTACAGAAGAATCATGTGTATTTCTTATTGTAATTTACAAACGTTTTGATTGACTTGACAAAAGATAAACTATCAGCCGATCATCATCTGAGATTACCTGAGTAGTAGGGAACTGGGGGTTCGGCCCCAATTAAACTTGTTAAATTGTGGGCTGAAATTGTTAAATTGTGGCTGAAATTGTTAAATTGTGGCTGAAATTGTTAAATTTGGGTAATTAAAATTTGAAAATTTTAAAATTCTTGGAAATTTGTGAAATTTGATACCTACGAGGGTGGTTCAATAAGTCCGTCCGATTTTTTGTTTACATTAAGTGTTTTTTGTTTACATTAACTGTTTTTTATTTATATAAAGAGTTTTTTTTTATTACTACATACGAGGGCGGTTCAATAAGTCAGGTTTTTTATGACCGTGGTAATTTATATGTATGTATGTTTGTGGGTATACATTAAGGGGGTTTAAAGGTTTGAAGCTTTTATATGTATATGATTTTCTAATGCCGACGGGATAACATCTTTATTTTTTTCAAATGCCGACGGGAAAACATCTTTATTTTTTTCAAATGCCGACGGGATAACATCTTTATTTTTTTCAAATGCCGACGGCATTGCATGGTTATTTTTTTCAAGTGCCGACGGGAAAACATGTTTATTTTTTTCAAATGCCGACGGGAAAACATGTTTATTTTTTTCAAATGCCGACGGGAAAATCTTGGAAATGATTTTTCCTAATGCCGACGGAAAATTTGTGGGTGTGTCTAGCTGTAGGATTTGAAGTCTGGCTGTGATTCTTGGAGGACGAGGTGTATCTAGCTGTAGGAATTGAAGTCTGGCTGTGTGTGGTGGAGGGCGGGGTGTGTCTAGATTGTGAGACCTTAAGGCTGACCGTGATTTGGGTAGGTGAGGGTGTTTTGTAATATGTAACCATGGGAATTCGGTGACGTTTATGCTTGCTGGGCTTCATGGGGGGCGGGATGTATTTGAGGTAGATCGACTAGTGGAGGGCGGGGAGTTGTTGTAATATGTATCCGTGGGAATCTGTGTACATGTATGTATGTATATATGTATGTCTGTAAGAGTTTAAGGCTGTCTGTGATTTATCAAAGGTGAGGTGAGAGTGTTCATGTAATACGTATCCGTGGGAATCTGTGTATATGTATGTTCGTAGGAGTTTAAGACTGATTGTGATTTGAGGTGGAGGAGGGCTTGTTGTGATAGGTAGATAGAATGTGCCTATGTGTGTATATATATCTATGTATTTATATATAGCAGTTTAAGTCAGTCCTTGATTTGAGGCAGGCGGGGGGTGTTATTGTAATATGTATCTATAGGAATTTGGGAGTTTATATGTTTGTAGAAATTTTTGTGTATGTATGTCTGTAGAAGTTTAAGGCTGGGGCGAAGTGTTCATGAAATATATAAAAGCGCAATTTGTGTGTATATCTGTAGGAGTTTAAGGCTGATCATGATTAATGAGTGGTGACGTGAAGGTGTTCATGTATATGTATACGTATCTGTGTGTATGTATGTCTATATGAGTTTAAGGCTGATCGTGATTTAGGTTGTGAATTTGATAGATTGTATGTTACCTTGAGATTTTGTGTATGTATATCTGTAAGAACTTTAGGCTGACTGTGATTTGTGAGGGGAGGGGCGTTGTTGAAATAGGTTTAATTTTTCGTAGATGAATTTTAGTATGTGTGTGTGTATGTGATTTTCTCACCCTAGTATTTATATGTACGTAGAAATAAATTCTTTCTCATATGAACATTTTTTGCTAGAAAATATTATCATATATCTGAACTTCCTAATCCTAGTATGTTTTTCATATTGGAGGATGAGATTGCTTTATATTTTATCAAGCTTAAATTTGTCCAGTGTTAAAGTCTGTCGGTCAGAAATTTGTTTATATTTGTATAAATATTAATTTCAGATTTTGCAAAATTCTTGCGTACGATCGTGGTGATTTTGTGTGTGTGTTTGACTGGTCTGTGATAAGTTTGTTTATTTAAGTACATTTGTCTTCTTCGACTTTCGTCTTCAAGCGTCAATAGCTTGGAGAACGGTTTGTATGTTTTCATGATGTAGATATGTAAGTGTGATTGTTAAAATCCAATAAATACTTGAGCATGGGTAAGAAATTTGATAATATGTGTACATATATACATATGGATCTACAAATTAATTTTATGTATGTATGTATGTACATACAAATAAGTCTGGGGCTCCCTGTTTAAATAAATTTTTTTTGTCATGTGCTGTTGTTGCTGTTGTAAATATTCGCCTGGTCTTTTGTGTATAGATGTGAAATATCTCGATAGTTTTTTTATTTGAAATTAAAAAAACGTTCTTTTAATTTTTAGATGTATTTACTTAAAAGATTGTGAGGAGTTTCTGTTTTAAGTAAAATTTAATTCCTCTCTAGTTGTAGTAACTATAGTATAAATATTTAATATACTTTATTTCCATTTGTTTAAAGTTGATGTAGCCTATATAGTCAACGTTAGAAATTTTTCGGTGTAAAATTTTTTCCAACTATCATATTTTTTCTTCACCTTTTTCATATATTTTAGAACATCTTGCATTGGCTTTAAAAAATGATAAACGCTTTGAAATGAAACTGATCCAGCAGTCCAGCTTTTTTTAACCACCTTGCTTCTCTTTCCTTTTTTATTGATAAACATTTAAAATCAAATGGTGGTTTTATAATGAAATTGTTATACTCATTATTGTTAAAAACATCCGCTACTTTTTTTTGTAATGAAAATCATTCGAAACCTTACTCATGTATTAAAACCATTTCTTCATTCATAGTACTTAATTTATAAGACTTTCAGGACTTTCTATTATTCGATCATCAGTAAAAATGCAGTAGCTGAG
Organism: Nowickia ferox; assembly: GCA_936439885.1. NCBI lineage: Eukaryota > Metazoa > Arthropoda > Insecta > Diptera > Tachinidae > Nowickia > Nowickia ferox. The sequence goes on along the minus strand of OW387023.1, from coordinate 64,385,649 downwards.
GTCCTTGCTTACTGTTTCATATTAAATTTCTATATCAATTGGGCCGCTATTGAATAAAAGGAACTTTTATCTTAAACTTTCGTGCATTTGGAAGTGCTTGAGATTCTTTCATATAATAGCTTTGTTGGAATCTTAGATACGAGTACATATAATATAGAATTGCATAACGTTTATTTTTCATTTTTATGTTAAGATCATCATCATTTGGATATGAGACTGAATTTAAATGTACTTTTAAATAAGTTAAATCATAATGAGGAAACTTGTTTTCTTTTTGAATAGCGATCAACAGAAAACGAAATCGTTTTCTTACAATTTAGGTCTGGCCTCTCAACGATTCCTCTAGTATACAAGATGACTTTCTATGTCAACATATATGTCTACTCTTTGTCAGCGTTAAGGGACAATTAAATGTTAAAATTTTAATTCCTCAAATTGTGTTACTTCATACTGATAATATGTTTTCATTAATAAGGTATATGTTTATCTTATGAAGGTTACTCGCCTATGGCTTTTATTTGATGTTCTAGATGATTTTTTTTCTCATTTTATTAAAGTTCAGCGTATTGTGTATATATTTCTGATATTTTTAAGTGCGCTTTATTTACCTGTCAGACAAAGTGTACGTATCAGTTGATCACTCAGTCTCTCTTTTTAATTTTTTTTTCTTTTAATGTATCACTACTATTTTTAAAGATTTTACTACTTGAAAAAGAGAATATTTGTATAATTTTTAAATGTATTCATATATACATATAGGTAAATATATGTATGTATGTATAGAGAAATTACTTTATCTACAAAGAAATACATATTTAATAATCAACTATTCTAGAAAATATATCTCAAATAATTCAGTTACCTCCACCATAAATTCACCGTCTGTGTTTTCATAGTGTCAGAAACATTAGAATAACTATGTTTGAGAGAATTTTTACATCGAGTTTTTCTACATGAGGTTTGCTGGTTGACCCCCTTGAAGTTATTGTTGACGTAGGCTGGGTTGTATCACATTCAGATGTAATCATTTCTCACTTAAAAAAGGTTCTCATCAATTTCTATCAGGTTTTTATATTTTTCTAACATGCATGTCTTAGCATGCTTTTGTCCATAGTGACGCAAGCGTTCGAGATCTAGTGGTGTTTCAGTTAAAAATCTATACTATTAGAATTTACAATTTCGCTCTTTTTATTCTTTTACAAAGTAGATACATATTTATGTATTTCATTTAGCATAGAATCATAATATTTCTTTACTTACAAAATTATGTGACGTGAGGAATTCTTTCAAATTTGCATGCTTCGGCATGCTTTCAATATTTTTTCTGTAAATTTATTTAATACTCATATAGATACAGATATAAAGTAAGATCTGCTTATATTACATTTTACAATTTATGTATGCTTCAGCATAATTCAGTTGAAGTCCATATTTATTCAGTAAGTTTGTTTGATACTAATTCATACACATATACATTCTTAAAGATTGGAAATCTAAGTATGTAGTTTATCTATATTTTCTAAAGACTTGATAGCTATAGAAATGAATAGAGTGAAGATCTATTATAATAGCCCATGGGCATATTTTAAAATTTCGCTTGCTAGAGCTTTCGAAATGGAAAATGTAAAATTTTCACTATAAAAAGTGATAATATTATGTGTTACTGAATATTACACTGTGTTGTAATTTATTTTGAACGCTTAAGTTTTCATAATATTTCATACAGGCCAACAAGTTCAAAGAATTTCCAGTATATTAAGTTAATTATCTTTCTTCAGACCTATCATTCCTAATCATTCCTTCAAAAACACAAACCAAACTGGATTTTTCCTGTTTAATTTTATTTTTTACTTTCATTAAATTTCAACATTTTGTTCATCTTCAAATTATTATATTTAGCAGCTTTTTCTCATTTGTTGAGTTAACTTTAATCGGAAACATTTAAATAGTGAGATGAACTTTTATATTGTATACGAGTACATTAAGTAATTCTTTGTATATTTCAATACACTTATATGAACCATCATCACATAATTCCTTTGGATGATCATTAAATCATTCTACTATTGATGCTTTCATATTAAGTAATGTTAAATATTCTACTTATGCATGAATTTTCCAGTATCTATTAAAAAATTCTTTACAATCATCCATTTGTAAGTTTTTTGGTACTCGTAACATTTCAAAAATATTTTCCACAGCCTAGGTTTTTTCGAGTGCAACTTTTATTTTCAACGGTATTGACCATAGAAACTTTGAGAATGAATCATTTACAGTCTACAATAATCAATAATTTCTATTTTCTATAGAATAGTTTCCCATTTCACCTAAATCAGCTCCATAAAAGATCAACTATTTCTTTCATTACATATCTACAATGCACAAACAATTTTCGAGATTTATTATAGAGTTCGTTTACTAAATTTCTTTTTAAAGACATTGAGTTGCTTTAAAGATTTTTTGGAGAGTGTTGTGATCTATTTGATGCACTTTCAGCTATTTATACTATCATGTAGTTAATTTTCCAATCTATAAATTTTATTGTTCAGCTCTTCAATTTGTTTTTTCAAAAGATGATTTAATTTTTAGTATGTGTTTTTTTTCAATTTTATAACTATCTTCTATCTCTAATTGTATTTCACTTTGTACTCCATCAATTTGCATTTTAATCTATTCTTGAATTATATTAATTCCTTAAGCTGTATTATTAATTTGTCCCATAGTTTATCGTTTTGAGTTTCCAGAAACAATTTACTGATAACATCATTCTCCGTCAGTGAATGATGATGATTCTCTATCCATGTATTAGTAGAAATTATATATTTTATATAGTTTTCAAAATAAAATTTCTCATAGTATTTCCATGTTTTATTATCAATCATTAAATAAAATAAAGCTACTATTAGAGCCTATATTTGACCATCAACTTGTATTTTATCTTCATTTAGTTTTAGGTTACTATCACCAAACTTCCATTCATTATTCAAATCTTAATGTGGGCCATAGTTTGTATCTAATTCAATTCTTCCTTCCAAGACTGATAAATGAGTATAAGTGCCTTCAGAATTGGAAGTCTATGAGTAAAAATCATCTTTATCATCCTCATCATCATTCTCAGTATTAGCATAATTAAATAAGATGATATCATCAAATATTGTTCCTTCTGAAAGTTTCTTCGGTGTACTTGTCTCTATATTGACTGATGGCTTTAAACTTATATTATTTTCAGCTTCTATCTTGATTTTATTTTCTTCTTTCTTGCGAATTCTTTCAATATTTCTAGAACTATTTGTGAATTCTTTGAGAGGTTCTGTTATAGGTTTAAATTTATCTTTTGTTGCTCACATGTATCTATTTCACCAGTTTTTATACTACGAAGATTTTTCTTCAAGACATTTCTTGTCAACACCATCTGTTTTAAAATGTTCTCATCCATTTTTAGCAAATAAAAGGTATCAGCTATTAGATCAGGTATCAACTATCAGATCAGGTTATCAGGTAGCTGGTCTGGTTTTCAGATCAGCTTATCAGGACCTGCTCTGGTTTTCAGATCAGCTTATCAGGACCTGATCTGGTTTTCAGATCAGCTTATCAGGACCTGATCTGGTTTTCAGATCAGCTTATGAGGACTTGGTCTGGTTTTCAGATCAGCTTATCAGAACCTGGTCTGGTTTTCAGATCAGCTTATCAGGACCTGGTCTGATTTTCAGATCAACTTATCTGATTCAGATTGGGTTATCAGTTTACAAGTAGCTGCCTATTTATAACATTTAGATGAATGCAGTTTAAGGTCAGATGAAAAACGAAAAAGTAAACTTTTATGTAGTCAAATTCTCTTTTTTTCTATAACGATCATCGTTTAATTCAATATCGTTGCTTATAATCAAAATTCATATTTATCCTTCCAACATGCATTTTATTTGTGTCATCTTACTTAAACATTATAATTACATTATGATTATCTGGTATAAAATGTTTGGTGATTCTGGTATAAGTTTAACATCAGCAGAATGCATCAACATTCTTAACTCACTCCATACAAAAATATGTTTCTCACATCTAACATTGTTAAATATCATATCGGAATTACTTTTAGCTTTGTTAGGAGAAATAACAGATTCAGTATCTGTAAATGTGTATTATCCCATTCCTTTAATTAATGAAATTATGTAATTTCTTTAAGTATCCATATTTAGGTTGATAGAGAAATTTTGAGTATTAATATGTAGATGTTTTAAAATTTTAGTTCATTAAGACTTTTTAGCAAACCAATCATAATATATTTTTTATTTTATTTTTTTACAATTTGACAGACCAACTATTTTTGCGCAAATAAAATTTGGTCTGTCAATTGTAAAAAAATAAAATAAAAAATATGTTATGATTGGCTTGCTAAAAAGTCTTAATGAACTAAAATTTTAAAACATCTACATATTAATACTCAAAATTTCTCTATCAACCTAAATATGGATACTTAAAGAAATTACAATAAGAGATAATATTTATAAAATGCATTTAGTTACACAAATTTGGTTAGTGAAACAACCTAAAAATAGCATGGTACGAAATTTTTGATGATTCATCAAACATTAGTTCAAAAACAAGTCATAGTTCCCTTCTACCAATTTTTATTTGCGCAAAATAGTTGGTCTGTCAAATTGTAAAAAAATAAAATAAAAAATATGTTATGATTGGATTGCTAAAAAGTCTTAATGAACTAAAATTTTAAAACATCTACATATTAATACTCAAAATCTCTCTATCAACCTAAATATGGATACTTAAAGAAATTACATAATTTCATTAATTAAAGGAATGGGAAAGGTAGTGGGATCGCTGCCCGGGCAGCGTTATTGCAATTATTATTTTTTATTAAATAGTAAACTGACAATATAGTCTCTTCCAACTGTCTTTGGTTGGTGGCGGGGGCGGTGGAGGGGAAGATGGATGGCCACTCACGTTTATCATATGTGGTTCAAATAATGTGTTTGCAATATTTATTTCTCTTTTTAATATCGATTTGTATGTATTTATGTGTGCTGTATTTGTGCTGTTGGTGTTTTTAGTGTGATGTTTTGTGTCTTTTATGTAGATATACATATATAGGTGGCTGTGTTGTAGTATTTGGTACATATTTACGCCTAATATCGATTTAGTGATAAGCACATGTGTGTATGTATGTATTTATGTGTGCTGTATTGTGCTGAAGTTGCCACACTTAAAAATGTTAATAACAATGAATTAATAAATAAACATAAATATTAGGAAATAAACTGGTTGATGTTGCCAATTGTAAAATGTTGGATAAAGTTATTACATATTTGTTTATAACAAATAAATTTACCACATTGTAAATAATTTCCGTATTCAATTTGCAGGTTTGTGTACGAGTGTAATCAACTGTAACTATCTCTGGTTGGTGGTGGGGGGCGGCGGAGGGGTTGGTGGTGGGGCTTCCGGGGGAAAGGTAGTTGGATCGCTGCCCGGGCAGCGTTATTGCAATTATTATTTTTTATTAAATAGTAAACTGACAATATAGTCTCTTCCAACTGTCTTTGGTTCCGTGGCGGGGGCGGTGGAGGGGAAGATGGATGGCCACTCACGTTTATCATATGTGGTTTAAATAATGTGTTTGCAATATTTATTTCTTTTTTTAATATCGATTTGTATGTATTTATGTGTGCTGTATTTGTGCTGTTGGTGTTTTTAGTGTGATGTTTTGTGTCTTTTATGTAGATATACATATATAGGTGGCTGTGTTGTAGTATTTGGTACATATTTACGCCTAATATCGATTTAGTGATACATTTACAGATACTGAATCTGTTATTTCTCCTAACAAAGCTAAAAGTAATTCCGATATGATATTTAACGATGTTAGATGTGAGAAACATATTTTTGTATGGAGTGAGTTAAGAATGTTGATGCATTCTGCTGATGTCAAACTTATACCAGAATCACCAAACATTTTATACCAGATAATCATAATGTTATTATAATGTTTAAGTAAGATGAGACAAATAAAATGCATGTTGGAAGGATAAATATGAATTTTGATTATAAGCAACGATATTGAATTAAACAATGATCATTATAGAAAAAAAGAGAATTTGACTAAATAAAAGTTTACTTTTTCGTTTTTCATCTGACCTTAAACTGCATTCATCTAAATGTTATAAATAGGCAGCTACTTGTAAACTAATATCCCAATCTGAATCAGATAAGTTGATCTGAAAATCAGACCAGGTCCTGATAAGCTGATCTGAAAACCAGACCAGGTTCTGATAAGCTGATCTGAAAACCAGACCAGGTTCCGATAAGCTGATCTGAAAACCAGACCAGGTCCTGATAAGCTGATCTAAAAACCAGATCAGGTCAGTAGATTAGTAATGGCGGAGATAGTCCAAGTTTGGGAATTCAAACCCGGGAAAAAACAAAAATTTTGGCAACCCTGTTACGAATGAGGGGATTTTGGGCATTTGAGATTTCGTTAGGCTGGTGTGTGTGTGTGTGTGTGAGTTTGATTATTTATGTGTATGTTTGCATACTTGTATGCACAGCTTTTGTTGTTATTGTAGAGAAACGTTGTACATGGATGTTTGTATGTGTGTATGACAGTGTGTGTGTGTGTATGAGTATGTGTGTGTGTGTGTGTGTGTATTTACATGTTTGTTTGATGGTGTCCGATACTTTTGTTGAACTGGCAGATAATCATTTTTATATCCAGTAGGAAATGTTGATGGTGAAAATATGCTGACTAGCTTTTCACTTTCACTTGTCACCAGTACTACCAGTCATTGAAAATCTACTAGTAACACTAAAACAATTGATTAGTTAGTGACTACGTAGTTCTTATGCGGTCATGAGACATACCAACCAGACAGTTAGTTACTAGTACATTTCTATAATTTACGTACATACAAATGTATGTATATTGACAAGTTATTGACAATTCCACCACAAATACACCATATCTGTTTTTTCTCCTTCTTTTATACTGACGGATAGAAGAAAACTTATTATACCAAATTGTTACTAGAATTTTAGTGTTGACACAAAGACACTTGCTCCCAGTCTGACTGTAGGGTAGTGACAAGGGATCTGTGTATTTGTGTGTATGTAGTGATTGTTATTTGATAGACTTTGGTTTGCTGTTTTGAGTTATCGTTGCTATGCGTATGTAGGGTTATTGTATGTATGCATTTATGTTTGCGATCTCTGGGGAAATAATCTAATAGCTGCAGAGAGTGGCAACCCTGTTGGAAGTGGACAGGGAATGTATTTGGTAATGTATGTATATGTTGTTGGATTCATGTATGTGATCGTATCTATTTTTGCTTTGAAGAATATCATTGCTTGTGTGAATTACATCAACACTTTTTCATGCATATTTACAAATTAATGTATATATGTTTTCAAGGCTATTGACGTTGCTATTCTTATGGAGATAGAAAATATTGTGTTGACATAGGTTTTATATCTACAAGTGAATTTCATATATTAAATGTTTTGATATCCAATCAGGTTGATAAGAAGAGCTTTTGAAAAGGGGTAATGATATTTTTATTTCAGTATATTTTACTTTAATGTAACAATTATAAAAAATAGGTTTTGGAGAAATACAGCAAAAACTTATAGAAGCTTTCACATGCCCCGATTTTTCTCGTACCTTTATATTGCAAACTGATGCTAGCGATTTTGTTCTGGATGTTGCTGTGTATATGAATTTCATCATATATCGTAATACCAACAGAGAATTGTGGAAATGTGTATGTGCGTGTGTATGTATATATATATATATATATATATATATATATATATGTGTGTGTGTGCGTATATATGAATTTCATCATATGTCGTAATAAATTAGATTCGATGACTACTACCCGATTCTCATATAATGTATATAAGTAGAAGAAATAATGTAGATTGTCATTAGTCTGCTCTGATATCTCAACAAGTGATAACCTATTTACCCAACCAAAATTTTTAAAGTGATTGAAATCCAAACACTATCAAAGTGCTAAAACTAACAACTGTTTGTTAAACAAGTTTATAGTGTATAAAAAATAATTAAATAAATTGTTTATAACTAAAATAAATTGCTTATAAATAAAATAATTAAATAAATTGTTTATAAATAAAATAATTAAATTAATTAATAAACAAATAAATAATTAAATAAAATGAATACTACAAGTTGTACCATCTGCAATAAAGTCTTTATGACTCAAACAAAACTAAATCAGCATATGGAAACGCACTCATATGCTAACCAATCGAAGGCTATGCTTGGAACTAGTAAGCTAAGTCTTCAAAACAAATATTGCGAGGATTGTGATGAGATGATCCCATTAATTGGTTATATGGCTCATGTCAGAACCACAAAACATAAAAACAGTTGTCAGCAAGAACGGATTGGAGATTTTCTCACTAAAAGAGCAAGTAACTTCAATGGGAGGATCGAGACATATATCCTCCTCAACAAAAATGTGGGTGTCTTGTTTCCGGAGGAGTTTCTGAAATCTACCAAGAGCTCCATAGTACAACAACTCAATGAACGTAGTAGGACACATACTACATTTAAATTTAATATGGAGCTCACATGTGATTATATGAAGATGGTGAATGATGAGATGAATGTTTCCCAACTTGTACATATTTCGAAAATGATGTTGGTGACTTTGTCTGATGACATAGAGGATATGTACAAGAAACAAGCCGAGGAGCTAAGAGCCAAAATGGAAGAATTTCAAGAGAGGGATAGCGGATGGACATTGATTTCAATAAATTCCCTTGAAGTTAATATAAACAAGGCGTCCATAATAAGAGGATCGAGCTTTATCCCTCTTCCAAAAAATATTGCAATGAAACGTGCATGCATAAATATCGAGAACAATGATATTTATTGCTTTAAATGGTGTCTCATTGCGGTTTTGTACACAAATAGCGGTCTGAATCCTAAACAACGGAAAAACTTTAAAAATTACAATATTACAAATATTTCTGATGAGAATATTAATACAGGGGAAATTGTATTAAATTTTAAAGACCTAGAGTTTCCACTCCCATTGAAGCAAATAAAACAATTCGAGAATCAAAATGATGTGAGCATAAACGTATTTGGTCATAATGGAACATCACTTATAGGACCATACTATGTAACGAAAGGAGAAAAACACATTCATATTAATCTCTTATTGCTCCAGTCCAATGAAAACTACCACTATGTACTCATCAAGGATATATCAAAGTAAGTTTCATTTGTGCATTTATGAAAAATCTGCTTTCATCTCTATTTAAAAAGTTACTTCCTATTGTTATATTTATTTATATCGTATTGCTATTTTCTATATTTTCTTCAGACTCCTTCGTTCCAGCATAACATCGCATAATCATAAGATCATGATATGCAACACCTGCCTATATCATACACATGATGATTATGTGTATAATCATCATAAAAATGTTTGTGTGAAAAAAGTCATCAGAATGCCAGAAGGTGAATATATTATCAAGTTTAAGAATTACTACAAACAGTTAGATGTACCATTTGTAATCTATGCGGACTTTGAGTCTATTTTGGAAAAAGTTGATGATGCTATAAGTAAAAGTACCACAAATGTACAGAAACATCACGCTTGTGCATTCGGTTATTTTATTAATTGTAGTTTTAAGAGAGAAAATAATTTATATAGATATTATTTTGGTGAAGATTCGGCGAATATATTTATCAAAAAAATTGTTGAAGATTGTACAGATATTTATTTAAATTATTTACTTAAAGTTAAGAAAATGTTCATAACCCCAATAGAAATAGCTCAATATAATAATGCAAAAAATTGTCATATATGTAAGAAAATATTAAATAACGATAAAGTTAGAGATCATTGTCATCTTACGGGCAATTATCGTGGGGCAGCTCATAGCGAATGTAATTTAAATTATAAAACACCTCAGTTTATACCGGTTATATTGCATAATCTTTCCGCATATGATATACACCTATTTTTCAAAGAACTTTCTTCTATAAAATATTCTACAATAAAAGTGATTCCTCAGAACACAGAGAGTTATATTTCTCTTTCAATTTTCATCAGATTAGATGAAAAATATGGATTCGAAATAAGATTTATAGACTCGTTTAGATTTATGGCTTCGAGTTTAGATACGTTAGCGAAAAATCTTGATAGCAATGATTTTAATACTATTATTTAAATTTTAGAAAAATTTGTAGAGATATATACGATTTGGACCCCTGCCACTATTATACAGCACCAGGCTTATCTTGGGATGCAATGTTGAAAACCACAGAAGTTTCACTGGAACAGTTCACTGATTCCGAAATGTATATGTTTATGCAAAACGGAATTAGAGGTGGACTAGTTCAATGCTCGCAAAGATATTCGAAGGCGAATAACAAATATTTGGAAGATTTTGATGCATCAAAACCATCAGAATTTCTTGTATACTTAGACGCTAACAACTTGTATGGTTGGGCGATGTCGGAATATCTTCCTTGCGGTGAATTTGAGTGGGTATGTGACACTGATTTTGATGTTAAAAAAATTTCTGATACTGCAGAGTATGGGTACATTTTGGAAGTGGATATAGATTATCCCGATTCAGTACATGATCTACATAATGATTTGCCAGTTTGCCCCCCAAAATAAGGCCCTGAGGGGATCCAAAATCAAAAAATTAGTTGCAGACTTACACTCAAAAACAAATTACACCATACACTATAGAATTTTAAAACAAGCCATTTCAAATGGCATCATCTTAAAACAAATCCATAGAATACTCAGATTTAAGCAATCCCCTTGGCTTAAAAAATATATTGACTTAAACACATTTCATAGGACAAATGCTAAAAATAATTTTGAAAAAGATTTCTTCAAACTTTTAAACAATGCTGTTTACGGGAAGACAATGGAAAACATTGAAAAACGTAGGGACATTAGAATTACGTCATCTTGGGAAACGACAAACAGGAATCATTTAGGTCTCAGAACATTAATTGCGAAACCAAATTTTAAGCAGTTGACAAAATTTTCTGATGATATGTATGCGGTAGAGTTAGAAAAAATGGAACCATTATATGATAAACCCATATATGTTGGTTTCACAGTACTGGAGTTATCGAAGTGGAGAATGTATGACTTCCATTATGGCTTCATGAAGCCTAAATTTGGAGAGAACATTTCTCTCAACTATATGGATACTGACTCATTTATTTATTCAATTAAAACTGATGATTTTTATGATGACATTCGTAATGATATTAGTTTGAATTTTGATACGTCAGAATATCCTATAGATAATCAATTTCGTTTGCCGCTACTCAATAAGAAGGTTTTGGGAATGATGAAAGATGAAAACAATGACAGAGTTTGTTGGTTTAAGAGCAAAAATGTATTCTCTGTCGACTCTTCGCTCGGAATCTGTTAAAAAATCAAAAGGGGTCAAAAAGTCTGTAATTAAAAAGTTGTCCATTAATGATTACAAAAGTTGCTTATTCGAATCCAAAATTATCTCGGATGAAATGTTTTTGTTTAGATCTAAAACACATCAACTATATACCCAAAAACTACATAAAATAGCACTTAGCTTTTCTGATGATAAAAGAAATATAATGAAAGATAAAATAAAAACGCGCGCTTGGGGACATTACATAGACCGAAACAATGAAAAAATGGATGTAGAATGGAATGATTCCTAATAAATTGCATGTAAGATGACAACGAGAATTTAGTTTTGTACAAATTGTATTTATTTATTAATGTATTTATTTAATTATTTATTAATTTATTTATTATTTACTTATTTGTTTACTAATTTAATTTAATTATTTCTTAACTTATTTATTTTATTCACCCAAAAGCATGTTAAAATTGAATGGTTTAAAACTTTTATCTTTTTACCTATACCTAACTTATTTGTAAATAAAAATAAAATATTAGATTAATGATGTATTTTTCTTTTTATATCTGTATATTTTTATTTATACATAGACTTGAATTTGTATTAGTACTAAGATTTTTCAGAAAAACTGTTAAATAAAATATTGAAAAAATAATAAAATATGTAAATGGTTTTTATTTCAGCTTAAATTTACTAAATAGAAATTTTAACTACAAATGTCTAAATTTTTATATTTTGCTTATCTATTGGCTTTACTTCACTAGATCAAAAAATTTTTCTTTTTGTTTATTTGCTAATTTTTGTTGTTTGTTTTCATATCTCTTCAACATGCACAGTTTTGTTATCTTTGAGTGGTTCTGTTATAGCTTTAAATGTATCTCTTAGTTGTTCACGTGTATCTATTTCACCAGTTTTTATACTACGAAGCTTTTTCTTCAAGACATTTCTTGTCAACACCAACTGTTTTAAAATTTTCTCATCCATGTTTAATAATAGTAAATAACAGGTATCAGCTATTAGATCAGGTATTAGCTTATCAGGACCTGGTCTGGTTTTCAGATCAGCTTATAAAGACCTGATCTGGTTTTCAGATGAGCTTATCAGGACCTGATCTGGTTTTCAGATGAGCTTATCAGGACCTGATCTGGTTTTCAGATCAGCTTATTAGGACCTGGTCTGGTTTTCAGATCAGCTTATCAGGACCTGATCTGGTTTTCAGATCAGCTTATCAGGACCTGATCTGGTTTTCAGATCAGCTTATCAGGACCTGATCTGGTTTTCAGATCAGCTTATTAGGACCTGGTCTGGTTTTCAGATCAGCTTATCAGGACCTGGTCTGGTTTTCAGATCAGCTTATCTAATTCAGATTGGGTTATCAGTTTACAAGTAGCTGGCCATTTATAACTAAAGTATATTTTTATGAACAGTAGTTTATATAGTTATGAAATAGTCAAATTGCTTTCTGTAGCGACCATCATTTAATTCATTATCTGTGCTTATATTCAAAATTCCATATTTATCCTTCCAACACTTTACAAATTTCTTGAAGCTTTTTAAAATTCATATAACTGACTACATGATCCCTATAGACGTGCTTAATATTTTTCTTATCTTACTTAAACATTATAATAACATTTGCATTGGCTCCTATTAAATGCTTACACCCGAATTCATAAAAATTTTAAACAACATTTCGAATGTTGTTTAAGCAAAATTCAATAAAATTGTATTCGTAATAGAATTTTAGCTTAAAAACGTTTTTTAAACCTTGTATAAACCACCAGATTTTAAAATTGACTACATCCATATTTAAAATAATTTTGAGTTGACCTTATTATAATTTTGCTTCATCTTTATTTACATTTTTAACTTTGCCTGTATGTATGTATGCATGTGTGTATTAGGAATTATGCTATAAGTTTGACACAAGTAGAATGAGTCATCATTCTTCTGTCGCTCCATACAAAAATATACACGTACGAGTACATATGTATGAGTATTATTCTACTTTTCACATGCAACATCAGCAAATATCATAATTGAAATGCTTTAAGCTTCATTAGGAGAAAAAAAACGGTTTCAGTAATGATAAATGTATAATATCCCATTCTTTTAATTATGAAATTAACTTCTTCAGGTATTCATATTTGGCTTGATATAGATAACTTGAGTATAAATATATGTTTTCAAACTTGAGATAGTAGTAGGGAACTGGGCATTCGGCCCCAATTAAAATTGTTAAATTGTGGCTGAAATTGTTAAATTGTGGTTGAAATTGTTAAATTTGGGTAATTAAAATTTGAAAATTTTAAAATTCTTGGAAATTTGATACCTACGAGGGTGGTTCAATAAGTCCGTTAAATATTTTTGTAATACCGGCGGGAAAATCATGAAAATGATTTTCCTATTTCCTAATTTTCATGATTTTTCGTAATGTGGACAGGAAAAACGTGAGAAAAAAAAATATTTATGTCATGCCGATGGGAAAAACGTGCAAATAAATATTTTTGTAAACGTGAAAATTAATTGTTTCTAAAGCCTACGAAAAAATGTTTTGTTGTCTGTCTGTCTATGGGAATTTGAGTCTGTCAGTGATTTGGGGTGTGTAATAATTTGTGGGTGTCCTTCGTCGTTGTAATGGGTAATTAAGCTTTAAAATTTCAATTCGGGCCGAATGCCCAGTTCCCTACTACTATCTCAAGTTTGAAAACATATATTTATACTCAAGTTATCTATATCAAGCCAAATATGAATACCTGAAGAAGTTAATTTCATAATTAAAAGAATGGGATATTATACATTTATCGTTACTGAAACCGTTTTTTTTTCTCCTAATGAAGCTTAAAGCATTTCAATTATGATATTTGCTGATGTTGCATGTGAAAAGTAGAATAATACTCATACATATGTACTCGTACGTGTATATTTTTGTATGGAGCGACAGAAGAATGATGACTCATTCTACTTGTGTCAAACTTATAGCATAATTCCTAATACACACATGAATACATACATATATACAGGCAAAGTTAAAAATGTAAATAAAGATGAAGCAAAATTATAATAAGGTCAACTCAAAATTATTTTAAATATGGATGTAGTCAATTTTAAAATCTGGTGGTTTATACAAGGTTTAAAAAACGTTTTTAAGCTAAAATTCTATTACGAATACAATTTTAGTGAATTTTGCTTAAACAACATTCGAAATGTTGTTTAAAATTTTTATGAATTCGGGTGTAAGCATTTAATAAGAGCCAATGCAAATGTTATTATAATGTTTAAGTAAGATAAGAAAAATATTAAGCACGTCTATAGGGATCATGTAGTCAGTTATATGAATTTTAAAAAGTTTCAAGAAATTTGTAAAGTGTTGGAAGGATAAATATGGAATTTTGAATATAAGTACAGATAATGAATTAAATGATGGTCGCTACAGAAAGCAATTTGACTATTTCATAACTATATAAACTACTGTTCATAAAAATATACTTTAGTTATAAATGGCCAGCTACTTGTAAACTGATAACCCAATCTGAATTAGATAAGCTGATCTGAAAACAAGACCAGGTCCTGATAAGCTGATCTGAAAACCAGACCAGGTCCTAATAAGCTGATCTGTTAACCAGATCAGGTCCTGATAAGCTGATCTGAAAACCAGATCAGGTCCTGATAAGCTGATCTGAAAACCAGATCAGGTCCTGATAAGCTGATCTGAAAACCAGACCAGGTCCTAATAAGCTGATCTGAAAACCAGATCAGGTCCTGATAAGCTGATCTGAAAACCAGATCAGGTCCTGATAAGCTCATCTGAAAACCAGATCAGGTCCTTATAAGCTGATCTGAAAACCAGACCAGGTCCTGATAAGCTAATACCTGATCTAATAGCTGATACCTGTTATTTACTATTATTAAACATGGATGAGAAAATTTTAAAACAGTTGGTGTTGACAAGAAATGTCTTGAAGAAAAAGCTTCGTAGTATAAAAACTGGTGAAATAGATACACGTGAACAAATAAGAGATACATTTAAACCTATAACAGAACCACTCAAAGATAACAAAACTATGCATGTTGAAGCGATATGAAAACAAACAAAAAAAATTAGCAAATAAACAAAAAGAAAAATTTTTTGATCTAGTGAAGTAAAGCCAATAGATAAGCAAAATATAAAAATTTAGACATTTGTAGTTAAAATTTCTATTTAGTAAATTTAAGCTGAAATAAAAACCATTTACATATTTTATTATTTTTCAATATTTTATTTAACAGTTTTTCTGAAAAATCTTAGTACTAATACAAATTCAAGTCTATGTATAAATAAAAATATACAGATATAAAAAGAAAAATTCATCATTAATCTAATATTTTATTTTTATTTACAAATAATTTAGGTATAGGTAAAAAGATAAAAGTTTTAAACCATTCAATTTTAACATGCTTTTGGGTGAATAAAATAAATAAATTAATAAATAAGTTAAGAAATAATTAAATTAAATTAGTAAACAAATAAGTAAATAATAAATAAATTAATAAATAATTAAATAAATACATTAATAAATAAATACAATTTGTACAAAATTAAATTCTCGTTGTCATCTTACATGCAATTTATTAGGAATCATTCCATTCTACATCCATTTTTTCATTGTTTCGGTCTATGTAATGTCCCCAAGCGCGCGTTTTTATTTTATCTTTCATTATATTTCTTTTATCATCAGAAAAGCTAAGTGCTATTTTATGTAGTTTTTGGGTATATAGTTGATGTGTTTTAGATCTAAACAAAAACATTTCATCCGAGATAATTTTGGATTCGAATAAGCAACTTTTGTAATCATTAATGGACAACTTTTTAATTACAGACTTTTTGACCCCTTTTGATTTTTTAACAGATTCCGAGCGAAGAGTCGACAGAGAATACATTTTTGCTCTTAAACCAACAAACTCTGTCATTGTTTTCATCTTTCATCATTCCCAAAACCTTCTTATTGAGTAGCGGCAAACGAAATTGATTATCTATAGGATATTCTGACGTATCAAAATTCAAACTAATATCATTACGAATGTCATCATAAAAATCATCAGTTTTAATTGAATAAATAAATGAGTCAGTATCCATATAGTTGAGAGAAATGTTCTCTCCAAATTTAGGCTTCATGAAGCCATAATGGAAGTCATACATTCTCCACTTCGATAACTCCAGTACTGTGAAACCAACATATATGGGTTTATCATATAATGGTTCCATTTTTTCTAACTCTACCGCATACATATCATCAGAAAATTTTGTCAACTGCTTAAAATTTGGTTTCGCAATTAATGTTCTGAGACCTAAATGATTCCTGTTTGTCGTTTCCCAAGATGACGTAATTCTAATGTCCCTACGTTTTTCAATGTTTTCCATTGTCTTCCCGTAAACAGCATTGTTTAAAAGTTTGAAGAAATCTTTTTCAAAATTATTTTTAGCATTTGTCCTATGAAATGTGTTTAAGTCAATATATTTTTTAAGCCAAGGGGATTGCTTAAATCTGAGTATTCTATGGATTTGTTTTAAGATGATGCCATTTGAAATGGCTTGTTTTAAAATTCTATAGTGTATGGTGTAATTTGTTTTTGAGTGTAAGTCTGCAACTAATTTTTTGATTTTGGATCCCCCCAGGGCCTTATTTTGGGGGGCAAAATGGCAAATCATTATGTAGATCATGTACTGAATCGGGATAATCTATATCCACTTCCAAAATGTACCCATACTCTGCAGTATCAGAAATTTTTTTAACATCAAAATCAGTGTCACATACCCACTCAAATTCACCGCAAGGAAGATATTCCGACATCGCCCAACCATACAAGTTGTTAGCGTCTAAGTATACAAGAAATTCTGATGGTTTTGATGCATCAAAATCTTCCAAATATTTGTTATTCGCCTTCGAATATCTTTGCGAGCATTGAACTAGTCCACCTCTAATTCCGTTTTGCATAAACATATACATTTCGGAATCAGTGAACTGTTCCAGTGAAACTTCTGTGGTTTTCAACATTGCATCCCAAGATAAGCCTGGTGCTGTATAATAGTGGCAGGGGTCCAAATCGTATATATCTCTACAAATTTTTCTAAAATTTTCAAACACGTCGGTTAGAAGAAGAACATCTGTCTTTAAGTAGAGTTCAGTATAGTCAAGGAGGGTTTTACAGTTAAACTCTCTCCATATTTTTTGAGCATGTTCATACTCGACTACATCACATTCTTCATTCGTTAGAATATTGAAGAACTCTTCTCTACTAGGCAGTTTAATTTCCTTAAACTTAGTCATGGAATCCATGTAAGAGTAGGGAAATACACCCTTTTTTCTAATCAGGTTGAAATGAGCTTCATCAACGAAACATGACCGAATAGTATTAAAATCATTGCTATCAAGATTTTTCGAGTGGGGAGCCCACTTACTGGCCTACTGACATACAAAAAATTCCGGATGTTATAGATTTTGGCGTCATGAAAAATATTTCTAGGGATTTAATTCAAGTTGAAGCTTCTCTAGATCTCTCGTCCGACCACTCTCCAACGATCGCTTCAATTTGTAGCCCATTAAGATGTGACTTACCTCATCCTTATGTGAAGATGATAAATCGTGTTAATTGGCTGGGATTCAAAAAATATCTTAGTACTCATTGCACAGAAAATATTACGCTAAGAACACCCGATGATATTGAATCTAATATTGCCAACCTTAATGAAAATATTAAACAGGCTGCTGAACATGCCACTACCTCCCATCCGCAGACTGGGTTTAATAGAATTTATTCTACTGATATTGAACGTCTCGTGTGTGAAAAAAGAAGAGCTAGAAGGGAATGGCACCAGCACAGATCACCTCAACATAAAACTAGGTTTAAAGAGTGCACTAAACGACTCCAAGAGTTGCTTGCATTTGAAAAAACTGCATCTCTTAAAAATTATCTGGAAGGTCTTGATGTCACACCAGCATCTAATTACTCTTTGTGGCGCGCTGCTAGAAAGCTTAAAACACCCGTCGAGTTTAAACCACCTCTGCGCACATCTACCGGAGATTGGGCAAGAAGCGACTGTGAAAAAGGTAAATTATTTGCTGAGCATTTAAAATCCGTATTTACCCCAAACTCATGTACTGGTGCTGTTGATTTGCCGAGTGTAGTTGCGCTACCCCCTCGACCCATAAAATTTAAGACGCGTGATGTACAAAAACTAATTGCTGAACTCAACCCGAAAAAAGCTCCGGGTATTGATGAAATTAGTAACCAGATGCTGATGAAGTTGCCTCGTATTGCAATTAGAATCCTGTTATTCATTTTTAATGCCATTTTACGTCTGGAATATTATCCAAACAGCTGGAAGCTTGCCAAGGTTAAAATGATTCCAAAGCCGGGCAAAGATCTTACCAAGGCCGAGTCATATAGGCCAATAAGTTTACTGTCAACAATCTCAAAGCTCTTTGAAAAGTTACTCATGATAAAATTGTCCCTAATTCTAACTGATAATGAGTGCATACCGGACCATCAATTTGGTTTTAGAAGTCAGCATAGCACCATTGAACAAACTCATAGATTGGTTCAATTTATACGAAAAACTTTTGAAGAAAAAAAGTATTGCTCTGCGCTGTTTATTGACGTTTCTCAGGCATTTGATAAAGTGTGGCATGAAGGCCTAATTTTAAAATTAAAGACTTACTTACCGATAAACATTCTAAATCTTTTGGAAAGTTACATTATTGCAAGGAAATTCACTGTTGTAGAAGGAGACTTTATGAGTATGCCTGAAACAATCTCATCCGGTGTGCCACAGGGGAGTATACTGGGGCCAGTTTTGTATTTGATTTATACTTATGATATGCCTTTGAGCAGTAATATTCACACATCTACATTTGCCGAGGATACAGCCTGCCTTAGTATGCACGAAAACCCTCAGGAGGCTTCCCGATATCTTCAGCAACATATTACCCAGCTAGAACTATGGTTAAACAGGTGGAGAATAAAGGTAAACGAACAGAAGTGTGCTCAGGTAACATTTACCCTACGAAAAGAAACTTGTTCCCCCATTACAATCAATAATCAAATTGTTCCTCAAAATTTACAAGTGAAATACCTTGGTATACACCTTGATCGAAGGCTTACATGGAAACACCACATTGACTCTAAGCTAACGCAAATGAAACTTAAACTAACTCAGATACATTGGCTGATTGGTAGAAATTCAACCCTCAGCCTAGATTGTAAACTTTTGATATACAAGTCGCTTTTAAAACCTATATGGTGCTACGGAATTCAGCTATGGGGTACTGCTTCAGCTTCAAATATAGAAAAAATTCAACGAAGGCAAAACAAAATTTTACGGATAATAACATCGGCTCCATGGTACATAAGAAATTCAAATTTACATCGTGATTTGAATATGCCACAAGTAACTGAAGAAATTGCAAAATACGCAGGCAAATATCTTACAAAACTCGAGTCTCATCCTAATCCGCTTGCTCGTAATATCTTGAATTTTACTGGTCACATCCGCTTAAAAAAGAGGGACACAAGGGCTCTAATACTCAACACTCCAGAAGAAACTGCTTGAAAATACTTTTGTTTTTGCTTATCACTACTTATGTATTATTAATAACTATCACTAAGTTTATGTCCGACACTGGTCGGGCCTAATTAATTATATTTAGATTTAAGATTTGAATAATTATTGTTAGTTCATATTTGAAGATACAATAAATAAATATATGTACTAAAAAAAAAAAAAAAAAATCAAGATTTTTCGCTAACGTATCTAAACTCGAAGCCATAAATCTAAACGAGTCTATAAATCTTATTTCGAATCCATATTTTTCATCTAATCTGATGAAAATTGAAAGAGAAATATAACTCTCTGTGTTCTGGGGAATCACTTTTATTGTAGAATATTTTATAAAAGAAAGTTCTTTGAAAAATAGGTGTATATCATATGCGGAAAGATTATGCAATATAACCGGTATAAACTGAGGTGTTTTATAATTTAAATTACATTCGCTATGAGCTGCCCCACGATAATTGCCCGTAAGATGACAATGATCTCTAACTTTATCGTTATTTAATATTTTCTTACATATATGACAATTTTTTGCATTATTATATTGAGCTATTTCTATTGGGGTTATGAACATTTTCTTAACTTTAAGTAAATAATTTAAATAAATATCTGTACAATCTTCAACAATTTTTTTGATAAATATATTCGCCGAATCTTTACCAAAATAATGTCTATATAAATTATTTTCTCT
Organism: Nowickia ferox; assembly: GCA_936439885.1. Lineage (NCBI taxonomy): Eukaryota > Metazoa > Arthropoda > Insecta > Diptera > Tachinidae > Nowickia > Nowickia ferox. The sequence goes on along the minus strand of OW387023.1, from coordinate 64,364,944 downwards.
CTTAAAACTACAATTAATAAAATAACCGAATGCACAAGCGTGATGTTTCTGTACATTTGTGGTACTTTTACTTATAGCATCATCAACTTTTTCCAAAATAGACTCAAAGTCCGCATAGATTACAAATGGTACATCTAACTGTTTGTAGTAATTCTTAAACTTGATAATATATTCACCTTCTGGCATTCTGATGACTTTTTTCACACAAACATTTTTATGATGATTATACACATAATCATCATGTGTATGATATAGGCAGGTGTTGCATATCATGATCTTATGATTATGCGATGTTATGCTGGAACGAAGGAGTCTGAAGAAAATATAGAAAATACCAATACGATATAAATAAATATAACAATAGGAAGTAACTTTTTAAATAGAGATGAAAGCAGATTTTTCATAAATGCACAAATGAAACTTACTTTGATATATCCTTGATGAGTACATAGTGGTAGTTTTCATTGGACTGGAGCAATAAGAGATTAATATGAATGTGTTTTTCTCCTTTCGTTACATAGTATGGTCCTATAAGTGATGTTCCATTATGACCAAATACGTTTATGCTCACATCATTTTGATTCTCGAATTGTTTTATTTGCTTCAATGGGAGTGGAAACTCTAGGTCTTTAAAATTTAATACAATTTCCCCTGTATTAATATTCTCATCAGAAATATTTGTAATATTGTAATTTTTAAAGTTTTTCCGTTGTTTAGGATTCAGACCGCTATTTGTGTACAAAACCGCAATGAGACACCATTTAAAGCAATAAATATCATTGTTCTCGATATTTATGCATGCACGTTTCATTGCAATATTTTTTGGAAGAGGGATAAAGCTCGATCCTTTTATTATGGACGCCTTGTTTATATTAACTTCAAGGGAATTTATTGAAATCAATGTCCATCCGCTATTCCTCTCTTGAAATTCTTCCATTTTGGCTCTTAGCTCCTCGGCTTGTTTCTTGTACATATCCTCTATGTCATCAGACAAAGTCACCAACATCATTTTCGAAATATGTACAAGTTGGGAAACATTCATCTCATCATTCACCATCTTCATATAATCACATGTGAGCTCCATATTAAATTTAAATGTAGTATGTGTCCTACTACGTTCATTGAGTTGTTGTACTATGGAGCTCTTGGTAGATTTCAGAAACTCCTCCGGAAACAAGACACCCACATTTTTGTTGAGGAGGATATATGTCTCGATCCTCCCATTGAAGTTACTTGCTCTTTTAGTGAGAAAATCTCCAATCCGTTCTTGCTGACAACTGTTTTTATGTTTTGTGGTTCTGACATGAGCCATATAACCAATTAATGGGATCATCTCATCACAATCCTCGCAATATTTGTTTTGAAGACTTAGCTTACTAGTTCCAAGCATAGCCTTCGATTGGTTAGCATATGAGTGCGTTTCCATATGCTGATTTAGTTTTGTTTGAGTCATAAAGACTTTATTGCAGATGGTACAACTTGTAGTATTCATTTTATTTAATTATTTATTTGTTTATTAATTAATTTAATTATTTTATTTATAAACAATTTATTTAATTATTTTATTTATAAGCAATTTATTTTAGTTATAAACAATTTATTTAATTATTTTTTATACACTATAAACTTGTTTAACAAACAGTTGTTAGTTTTAGCACTTTGATAGTGTTTGGATTTCAATCACTTTAAAAATTTTGGTTGGGTAAATAGGTTATCACTTGTTGAGATATCAGAGCAGACTGATGACAATCTACATTATTTCTTCTACTTATATACATTATATGAGAATCGGGTAGTATATAATCGGGTAGTATGTAATATATATATATATATATATATATATATATACATACACACGCACATACACATTTCCACAATTCTCTGTTGGTATTACGATATATGATGAAATTCATATACACAGCAACATCCAGAACAAAATCGCTAGCATCAGTTTGCAATATAAAGGTACGAGAAAAATCGGGGCATGTGAAAGCTTCTATAAGTTTTTGCTGTATTTCTCCAAAACCTATTTTTTATAATTGTTACATTAAAGTAAAATATACTGAAATAAAAATATCATTATCCCTTTTCAAAAGCTCTTCTTATCAACCTGATTGGATATCAAAACATTTAATATATGAAATTCACTTGTAGATATAAAACCTATGTCAACACAATATTTTCTATCTCCATAAGAATAGCAACGTCAATAGCCTTGAAAACATATATACATTAATTTGTAAATATGCATGAAAAAGTGTTATGTAATTCACACAAGCAATGATATTCTTCAAAGCAAAAATAGATACGATCACAGACATGAATCCAACAACATATACATACATTACCAAATACATTCCCTGTCCACTTCCAACAGGGTTGCCACTCTCTGCAGCTATTAGATTATTTCCCCAGAGATCGCAAACATAAATGCATACATACAATAACCCTACATACGCATAGCAACGATAACTCAAAACAGCAAACCAAAGTCTATCAAATAACAATCACTACATACACACAAATACACAGATCCCTTGTCACTACCCTACAGTCAGACTGGGAGCAAGTGTCTTTGTGTCAACACTAAAATTCTAGTAACAATTTGGTATAATAAGTTTTCTTCTATCTGTCAGTATAAAAGAAGGAGAAAAAACAGATATGGTGTATTTGTGGTGGAATTGTCAATAACTTGTCAATATACATACATTTGTATGTACGTAAATTATAGAAATGTACTAGTAACTAACTGTCTGGTTGGTATGTCTCATGACCGCATAAGAACTACGTAGTCACTACCTAATCAATTGTTTTAGTGTTACTAGTAGATTTTCAATGACTGGTAGTACTGGTGACAAGTGAAAGTGAAAAGCTAGTCAGCATATTATCTGCCAGTTCAACAAAAGTATCGGACACCATCAAACAAACATGTAAATACACACACACACACACACACACACATACTCATACACACACACACACTGTCATACACACATACAAACATCCATGTACAACGTTTCTCTACAATAACAACAAAAGCTGTGCATACAAGTATACAAACATACACATAAGTAATCAAACTCACACACACACACACACACCAGCCTAACGAAATCTCAAATGCCCAAAATCCCCTCATTCGTAACAGGGTTGCCAAAATTTTTGTTTTTTCCCGGTTTTGAATTCCCAAACTTGGACTATCTCTGCCATTACTAATCTACTCAGGTCCTGATAAGCTGATCTGAAAACCAGACCAGGTCATGATAAGCTGATCTGAAAAACAGACCAGGTCCTGATAAGCTGATCTGAAAACCAGACCAGTTACCTGATAACCTGATCTGATAGCTGATACCTGATCTAATAGCTGATACCTGTTATTTACTATTATTAAACATGGATGAGAAAATTTTAAAACAGTTGGTGTTGACAAGAAATGTCTTGAAGAAAAAGCTTCGTAGTATTAAAACTGGTGAAATAGATACATGTGAGCTAGAAAAGATACATTTAAACCTATAACAGAACCTCTCAAAGAATTCATAAATAGTTCTAGAAATATTGAAAGAATTCACAAGAAAGAAGAAAGTAAAATCAAGATAGAAACTGAAAATAATATAAGTTTAAAGCCATCAGTCAATATAGAGACAAGTACACCGAAGAAACTTTCAGAAGGAACAATATTTGATGATATCATCTTATTTAATGGTGCTACTACTGAGAATGATGATGAGGATGATAAAGATGATTTTTACTCATAGACTTCCAATTCTGAAGACACTTATACTCATTTATCAGTCTTGGAAGGAAGAATTGAATTAGATACAAACTATGGCCCACATTAAGATTTGAATAATGAATGGAAGTTTGGTGATAGTAACCTAAAACTAAATGAAGATAAAATACAAGTTGATGGTCAAATATAGGCTCTAATAGTAGCTTTATTTTCTTTAATGATTGATAATAAAACATGGAAATACTATGAGAAATTTTATTTTGAAAACTATATAAAATATATAATTTCTACTAATACATGGATAGAGAATCATCATCATTCACTGACGGAGAATGATGTTATCAGTAAATTGTTTCTGGAAACTCAAAACGATAAACTATGGGACAAATTAATAATACAGCTTAAGGAATTAATATAATTCAAGAATAGATTAAAATGCAAATTGATGGAGTACAACGTGAAATACAACTAGAGATAGAAGATAGTTATAAAATTGAAAAAACACATACTAAAAATTAAATCATCTTTCGAAAAAACAAATTGAAGAGCTGAACAATAAAATTTATAGATTGGAAAATTAACTACATGATAGTATAAATAGCTGAAAGTGCATCAAGTAGATCACAACACTCTCCAAAAAATCTTTAAAACAACTCAATGTCTTTAAAAAGAAATTTAGTAAACGAACTCTATAATAAATCTCGAAAATTGTTTGTGCATTGTAGATATGTAATGAAAGAAATAGTTGATCTTTTATGGAGAATAATTTCAATAATTCAATAATTTCTATTTTCTATAGAAAATAGAAATTATTGATTATTGTAGACTGTAAATGATTCATTCTCAAAGTTTCTATGGTCAATACCGTTGAAAATAAAAGTTGCACTCGAAAAAACCTAGGCTGTGGAAAATATTTTTGAAATGTTACGAGTACCAAAAAACTTACAAATGGATGATTGTAAAGAATTTTTTAATAGATACTGGAAAATTCATGCATAAGTAGAATACTTAATATGAAAGCATCAATAGTAGAATGATTTAATGATCATCCAAAGGAATTATGTGATGATGGTTCATATAAGTGTATTGAAATATACAAAGAATTACTTAATGTACTCGTATACAATATAAAAGTTCATCTCACTATTTAAATGTTTCCGATTAAAGTTAACTCAACAAATGAGAAAAAGCTGCTAAATATAATAATTTGAAGATGAACAAAATGTTGAAATTTAATGAAAGTAAAAAATAAAATTAAACAGGAAAAATCTAGTTTGGTTTGTATTTTTGAAGGAATGATTAGGAATGATAGGTCTGAAGAAAGATAATTAAATTAATATACTGGAAATTCTTTGAACTTGTTGGCCTGTATGAAATATTATGAAAACTTAAGCGTTCAAAATGAATTACAGCACAGTGTAATATTCAGTAACACATAATATTATCACTTTTTATAGTGAAAATTTTACATTTTCCATTTCGAAAGCTCTAGCAAGCGAAATTTTAAAATATGCCCATGGGCTATTATAATAGATCTTCACTCTATTCATTTCTATAGCTATCAAATCTTTAGAAAATATAGATAAACTACATAAATTGGACTTAGAATTCCAATCTTTAAGAATGTATATGTGTATGAATTAGTATCAAACAAACTTACTGAATAAATATGGACTTCAACTGGAATCATGCTGAAGCATACATAAATTGTAAAATGTAATATAAGCAGATCTTACTTTATATCTGTATCTGTATGAGTATTAAATAAATTTACAGAAAAAATATTGAAAGCATGCCGAAGCATGCAAATTTAAAAGAATTCCTCACGTCACATAATTTTGTAAGTAAAGAAATATTATGATTCTATGCTAAATGAAATACATAAATATGTATCTACTTTGTAAAAGAATAAAAAGAGCGAAATTGTAAATTCTAATAGTATAGATTTTTAACTGAAACACCACTAGATCTCGAACGCTTGCGTCACTATGGACAAAAGCATGCTAAGACATGCATGTTAGAAAAATATAAAAAAATGATAGAAATTGATGAGAACCTTTTTTAAGTGAGAAATGATTACATCTGAATGTGATACAACCCAGCCTACGTCAACAATAACTTCAAGGGGGTCAACCAGCAAACCTCATGTAGAAAAACTCGATGTAAAAATTCTCTCAAACATAGTTATTCTAATGTTTCTGACACTATGAAAACACAGACGGTGAATTTATGGTGGAGGTAACTGAATTATTTGAGATATATTTTATAGAATAGTTGATTATTAAACATGTATTTCTTTGTAGATAAAGTAATTTCTCTATACATACATACATATTTACCTATATGTATATATGAATACATTTAAAAATTATACAAATATTCTCTTTTTCAAGTAGTAAAATCTTTAAAAATAGTAGTGATACATTAAAAGAAAAAAAAAATTAAAAAGAGAGACTGAGTGATCAACTGATACGTACACTTTGTCTGACTGGTAAATAAAGCGCACTTAAAAATATCAGAAATATATACACAATACGCTGAACTTTAATAAAATGAGAAAAAAAAATCATCTAGAACATCAAATGAAAGCCATAGGCGAGTAACCTTCATAAGATAAACATATACCTTATTAATGAAAACATATTATCAGTATGAAGTAATACAATTTGAGGAATTAAAATTTTAACATTTAATTGTCCCTTAACGGTGACAAAGAGTAGACATATATGTTGATATAGAAAGTCATCTTGTATACTAGAGGAATCGTTGAGAGGCCAGACCTAAATTGTAAGAAAACGATTTCGTTTTCTGTTGATCGCTATTCAAAAAGAAAACAAGTTTCCTCATTATGATTTAACTAATTTAAAAGTACATTTAAATTCAGTCTCATATCCAAATGATGATGATCTTAACATAAAAATTAAAAATAATCGTTATGCAATTCTATATTATATGTACTCGTATCTAAGATTCCAACAAAGCTATTATATGAAAGAATCTCAAGCACTTCCAAATGCACGAAAGTTTAAGATAAAAGTTCCTTTTATTCAATAGCGGCCCAATTGATATAGAAATTTAATATGATACAGTAAGCAAGGACCTCAGCTACTGCATTTTTACTGATGATCGAATAATAGAAAGTCCTGAAAGTCTTATAAATTAATTACTATGAATGAAGAAATGGTTTTAATACATGAGTAAGGTTTCGAATGATTTTCATTACAAAAAAAAGTAGCGGATGTTTTTAACAATAATGAGTATAACAATTTCATTATAAAACCACCATTTGATTTTAAATGTTTATCAATAAAAAAGGAAAGAGAAGCAAAGTGGTTAAAAAAAGCTGGACTGCTGGATCAGTTTCATTTCAAAGCGTTTATCATTTTTTAAAGCCAATGCAAGATGTTCTAAAATATATGAAAAAGGTGAAGAAAAAATATGATAGTTGGAAAAAATTTTACACCGAAAAATTTCTAACGTTGACGAAGAGTTAACGCACTAGGCTACATCAACTTTAAAGAAATGGAAATAAAATATATTAAATGTTTATACTATAGTTACTACAACTAGAGAGGAATTCAATTTTACTTAAAACAGAAACTCCTCACAAACTTTTAAGAAAATACATCTAAAAATTAAAAGAACGTTTTTTTAATTTCAAATAAAAAAACTATCGAGATATTTCACATCTATACACAAAAGACCTGGCGAATATTTACAACAGCAACAACAGCACATGACAAAAAAAAATTATTTAAACAGGGAGCCCCAGACTTATTTGTATGTACATACATACATACATAAAATAAATTTGTAGATCCATATGTACATATGTACACATATTATCAAATTTCTTACCCATGCTCAAGTATTTATTGGATTTTAACAATCACACTTACATATCTACATCATGAAAACATACAAACCGTTCTCCAGCTATTGACGCTTGAAGGCGAAAGTAGGAAGAAGACAAATGTACTTAAATAAACAAACTTATCACAGACCAATCAAACTCTATCGCGCATACACACATACACACAAAAAAATCACCACGATCGTACACAAGAATTTTGCAAAATCTGAAATTAATATTTATACAAATATAAACAAATTTCTGACCGAAAGACTTTAACACTGGACAAATTTAAGCTTGATAAAATATAAAGCAATCTCATCCTCCAATATGAAAAACATACTAGGATTAGGGAAGTTCAGATATATGATAATATTTTCTAGCAAAAAATTTTCATATGAGAAACAATTTATTTCTACGTACATATAAATACTATGGTGAGAAATTCACATACGCACACACATACTAAAATTCATCTACGAAAAATTACACCTATTTCAACAACGCCCCTCCCCTCACAAATCACAGTCAGCCTAAAGTTCTTACAGATATACATACACAAAATCTCAAGGTAACATACAATCTATCAATCTCACAACCTAAATCACGATCAGCCTTAAACTCATATAGACATACATACACACAAATACGTATACATATACATGAACACCTTCACCTCACCTCTCATTAATCATGATATATTTAATGAACACTTCGCCCCTCATAAATCACGATAAGCCTTAAATTTTCTACAGATATACATACACAAATTCTCAAGGTCACATACAATCGATCAATCTCAACAATCCAAATCACGATCAGCCTTAAACTTCTACTGACATACATGCACAAAAATTTCTACAAACATATAAACTCCCAAATTCCTATAGATACATATTACAATAACACCCCCCGCCTACCTCAAATCAAGGATAGACTTAAACTGCTACATATACATACATACATACACATACACACATAGGCACATTCTATCTATCTATCACAACAAGACCCTCCTCCACCTCAAATCACAATCAGCCTTAAACTCCTACGAACATACATATACACAGATTCCCACGGATACGTATTACAACAACTCCCCACCCTCCACCAGTCGATCTACCTCCAATACATCCCATACATTGGCTTAAATTCCAACAAGCATAAACGCCACCGAATTCCCATGGTTACATATTACAAAACACCCTCACCTACCCAAATCACGGTCAGCCTTAAGGTCTCACAATCTAGACACACCCCGCCCTCCACCAAGCACAGTCAGACTTCAATTCCTACAGCTAGACACACCTCGTCCTCCAAGAATCATAGCTTGACTTAAAATCGTACAGCTAGACACACCCACAAATTTTCCGTCGGCATTAGAAAAAATCATTTCCAAGATTTTCCCGTCGGCATTTGAAAAAAATAAACATGTTTTCTCGTCGGCATTTGAAAAAAATAATAATCATGTATTGCCGTCGGCATTTGAAAAAAATAATAATCATGTTTTGCCGACGGCATTTGAAAAAAATAATCATGTATTGCCTTCGGCATTAGGAAAAATAATCATGTGCCGTCGGCATTAGGAAAAATAATCAAGCATTGCCGTCGGCATTAGGAAAAATAATTTTCACAATTTCCCCATTGGTATTAGGAAATATCATTTTCACAATTTCCCTATTGGTATTAGGAAAAATCATTTCATGATTTTCCCGTCGGCATATCTATATGTATATACTTATAAAATCTTAATCTTATGAAACCCCTTAATCCTCCCCCACAAAAAAATCACCCGTTCACACAATTAATGTCACCACAAAAAAATCACCCGTTCACACAAGGGTTAATGTAAACAAAAAACTCCTTATGTAAACAAAAACATCAAAGCGCCGCCGAAAACACACACACACATATACACACATAGGTATCAAATTTCAAAGAATTTTAAAATTTTAAAATTTTAATTACCCAAATTTCACAATTTCAGCCACAATTTAACAATTTCAGCCCAAAATTTCACAAGTTTAATTGTCTTCGTACTGGCAGTTCCCTACTACTTACCTGGTATTAATCCGCCTTGTCTGAAGCCTTTTTAAAGTTTTTTAATGACAATACTGGCAACAAAATTAAAAGACGCGTACTTAGTTCTCATAATTGGGATTTAAAAGAACATTTGTCTGGAAAGCAAAACTTCTTAAAATAATTATTTGTATCACAAGCAAGTATGAAATAAACATATGAATGTATGTATGTGAAAGTTTACATATGTAAATATTTTCATTCATTCTAGAGGGAGAAACAAAAACACAGGTTAAGACCTTCAAAAGATGCATCAAAAGCATTTTGCGTTTGTTGCCATTGTGAAATCGTAGCACGGCACAGCGACTTATTGCGCCACAGTCAAACAAAAAAACATGAAAATTCAATGAAACCAAGCAAGGGCTTTGTGTTGCAGCCTGAGCTATCATTTAAACCAAGGGAGCCTACAGAAAATCAAAAAGCACAAGCCTTTTTAAGCATGTATGCAGCAGTACATACATCTTTTTCGGCTATTGACCATTTGTCTGATATTTGTACCAACGTATTTTCTGATAGTAAAGGTACACAGTTCAAGTTACAAAGAAGGAAGTGCTCAAGTATAATATCAAATATCGCGCCATATTTTATAAAAAGTATTGTTGAAGACATCAAAGGCGTTCCATTTAGCCTTATATTAGATGAAGGAACTGATATTTCAGTGGAAAAATTACTTGGTGTCGTTGTTAGATATTACAGCGATAAAAAAATAAGTTTGTAACAACCTTCCTAGGTGTAATAAATTTACAAGGTTGTACTGCTGGAGATATCCTGTATGGCTTAGAGCGGCTTCTAAATATTTTGCAGTTGGACTTCAAACAATTAATAGCCATAAGAACCGACAATGCTGCAGTAATGACTGGAGCACATAATGGTTTGTAGCCAAAAATGAAAGAAAAATACGATCTTCCAAATTTGATTTTGGTTCGATGTATCTGTCACTCCTTTTAACTAGCTGTATGTGCTGCAACAGAAAAAAGTTTTCCAAATAATTTGGAGTTTCTCGTAAAAGAAACTCATAAATTGATAAATAACGACGATTTGAATCCACAAAAGATTCCAATGGTGTCTAATACAAGGTGGCTATCCATTGAGAGGGCAGTAAAGGCAATTTTAAAAATGTGGCTGGAGTTAAAAGCGCATTTTAATTTGCTAAAAGATAATTGTTTTGTTTCCAACTTGCTGAAAAATATGTATAATGACCATACAAATTTAATTTATTTGACTTGTTTGGGTTCAGTATTAGAAGAAGTTCAATGGGTGAACTTGGCTTTGTATAATGATTTGTATTGCCTATTGAAAAGTCTTACAAGCAGAATTATAGTACCGAATGAAGACTTCGATTATATTACAGGTAATGTAAATGAGAGCATTAATGAGTTCTGTCATCTTGGTTACTTATTTGAAAAGTCTTGCAAGGAATACAATATAAGTAAAAATTACAAAACAATTATAAAAACTTAAATTAGTGTAGAGTTTATAAAAAATCTTGTAATAAAATTGAGACGAAAGTTGCCAAAAAATTTTAGTTTATTAAAAAACTTGTCGTTATTTAGTGTAGATAATATTTTTAAAAATAATAGAAATGATATAGATTTTATAAAAAAATTTATAAATGATTCAAGCGTGGTTAATAAGATAGAAGTTTTTATTAGGCTACATAAATGGATAAACAAAAAAAAAAAAACTGATGATTTCTGGATAGAAGTCCACAGTTTCAAAAATTCTTTGGGAAAAACCCATTTATTGCCCTAACTAGTTTTGTTTTACGATTACTTTCGCTTCCTTATTGAAACGCTGAGGTTGAAAGAACGTTTAGTTTGATGAATTTGTTTAAAACAAAAATTAGAAACCGGTTGTCCTTAAATTCAGCAAATGCATTACTGCATATTAAGTAAGGTTTAAAATTTGGAAATGCTTGTTGTAGCAGTTTTCAACCGCCTTTAAGTGTTTGCAACAAAATAAATTCAAATGAAGTATAAAAAAATCTCAATATTTTATTCCAACTGTTTTGTGGCCTCATTGCGAAGACGAACTGGATATTTTTGAAAACAAAATAAGTGAAAATGAAATAACAATTAATTGAAATGATGTAATGAATTTCCTTTGACTTTGAATATCTTTATTTTTAATAAATTCATTGTTATTTAGAATTTACAGGATTTTTATTATTATTAAAGAGTTATTGCTTTATTCATACAAACTTAGTTTATTTTATAAAAGATATATGAAACAAATTTTGTATGAAAAACTGTTTTATAAACCTCTTATAAATCATAAATATTTCTTATGAATAATTTAAAAACTAATTTTAAGATACATACATACAAAATGAAATTAATGAGTTATTATTTCAGTTTTAGCTTATTTTCTTTTCAAAATTAGTCTCCATTCTATGTCTGTACATTATACATTTTAAGATTTTAACTAAATTTATTGTTATTTTTTTGATGTACATATCGCTCTTTAATCAACGTAGTCATATCTAAAAAAACCAAAACTTTTAAGTCACCCAGGAAAAAGTGTTCATTCTTTAAACATGTGTACATACATATGTAAAAATTTTTACAGTAACATACTTAGGTATATTAATCTAAATCTAAGTTACACCCACTAAAAATCTAAGAACGACTACATACTTGCTAACATTTTTAAAAGTTTTACTTTTTAGACACGATTACAAATGTATGAATGTATGTTGTAACAAAGTAGAGAAGTGTACATTTTTTAGTTTTGTTGAAACCAACTATTTTATATACCTGCGTTCATATGCATATACGAGTATGTATGTATGTACATGCTCCTTATTCCTGTTTTTTGTTTTATTATTATTTTTAAATGAATTGTTATTTTATTTGAATTAATATGTCAATAAATTCTGTTACTTAATCTCAAATTCTTTGTTTATTTTAAACTAAAAATAAAACTATACTTGTATTTTGAGTTTTTACACTTTACAAATTGTTTAATGTACCCTTTTTTCGCATTTTTTACCCTTTTGCAACAGCTAAATGTGCTTTTGCTCTTCCTAGAGATACCATCACTGGATCAAAGCTATTGATTGCTGTGGCACAAATTGATAGACAATTTCATTTTATAAATATGTACCATCGACGAAGAAATAACTCAAATTGGTAGCTTCAATCAAATTGTGCTGTGACTAGCTGTTCAAATTGAAAATTAAATTGCCATAAAAATCGATAGGTGAATTTGAACGCAATCAAGTTGTTCATTTAAAAAGTTTAAGTGTGTTAGTAAAATTGAACGTGTGCCCCCAAGTACATCAAACAATCTAAGAATAGTACATTTCGAAAAATTCAATGCTCACGATTTTTCATTAAGTCATGTTTTAGACTTCGCAGTTTTTCTTAAAGCAAGTCTGAGTTTATTGGGGATAGTGTAAAATAGCGAGAAGAGGGGTACAGACTTGCTTGTACCGAAAAGGTACTTCAATTCTCTTTTTTATTTCATTCGCTGCATTAACACAACAGGAAAATTGAACAAGAAAATGTATGTGTGTTTACAAACGAGGAGTACTAAAAGAGAATTGAAAGGAAATACTTCAAGAAAAACTGTCGAGTCTTAAGTGGGGTACACACTATTGAATATGATTGACAGTTTTGCTAAAATTTTAGTTGATCGATAGTTTGAACACATTCAACAGTCAACCACAGTATTTTTTGTGGTTAGGCGACACTCAGCGGCCATATTGGTTTTTCACTGATATTGTGTACCAAAAAGTATCAACAAAGAGATATTTTTGTAGCATAAACACGTGGAAAATTATTTTTTAAGGAATTTATAAAATATTATGATATGCAAGGTTGTGTATGATGTTAAAGACAAAATGTTAAGACAAAATCTTACCAGGAGTTGATAGAGATAAGAAAAAATTAAAGCAATTCATTAAAAAATATTTTTGTTAGCAATAATGCACATTCAAATTGTGCCTTTTCCATGCTTGTGTGTTCAATTTTTTTCTAGAATGTAGGTAGATGAATTTTTTACTGTCACTCATGTTCGATAGTGTGTACCCCGCTTTAAACATAATGGTAGGTACCAGTGCTACCAGAAAAATGTTGGCTCTTGTCCCCAATTTAAAATGTCTTGTCCATAAAACATTCCAATTTAAAAGAAAAATGTGTGGTTGAAGTCTACTGACGTTTCTTAAAGCAACAATGAAATGCATATAGACATCGTTTAACCACCAGCAAATAAATTTCACCTACTTATTTTATATTATTTTTATGGATACCCTAAATTTTATTATTCTAGATTTTTTCCTTAGATAAAATAGATTTGAAGTTTTAATTTTTATATATCGAAACTGGACTTTAAAATCAAGCAAATGAAATCATTGGGTCATTGGCTGAGGCAATTCGGAGTGCCAATGACATATGGTTCGGTACACATGTATATGTATCTAAACTATGAATGTATAAATGAGCGATCGTGGGAACTTGTGCGTGGAATATTTTGTGCTTGTGTAGAATACATTTATATTTTGCAACGTAGTCATTTTCTTTGTCTACGATTATTTTAAAGCAGAGGATTTTAAACTAAGTGCAGTCATCAGCAGAGAAACAAAAAATAAAAATTATGAATGCCGCAAGGCTACTGCTACTAATTTTCGTATAAATACGCCAACTTTTATAACCAACACATCAGTACTTTATTGTATTTACAAGTAGTATCATCAGCAATTGTGTTAAATTCAAATATAAATTCTATAAACTAATTAAAAATGAGTTCTTCTGGATATATGTGTAATATGTGTCGTAAGGTATATAAATACCAAAAGTCCTTTTTGGACCATGTTAAAAATCATAGTGTGCAGGATCAAGAGATCGTAAGCCGGGACAGAAATCAAGAGCAACCGCAGTCATCTCTTCAAAATCATCAACAGCAGCTAAATACATTTCATCATCAGCAACACCCTTTTCTACAATACCCTCAATATCAACTACCAATGAATCATCAACAATACGGCATGCCTAACTGTTACCCTACATCAATGTCATGGAATAATCAGTTTTTGAGATCAGGAGTACCAATGCAATATGAGTATCCAAGTTACAATTATAATCCCGTCACACCAGATAATCAAATGCAGCAGTATTCCAATTTGATGCAATGGCAACCTCTTACTTATCATCAACAAGAGCAGCAGCAGCAGCAGCAACAACAACAACAACAAGCTCGACAACAAGGTGTGGATATCCTTGGAGGGGCCTTATACAACGATGCTATGGACATAAGTTTACCGGAAAGTGATGGAGAAGTAGATGTAGAAGAAATAGAAGAAGAAACTCTGCCAACTCCAATTAGGACTTCCCATGTCAGGACAGAAGAAGATAATGTGAGATATTATAAAATATCGAAAGCCTTCAAAAATTCATATCGCCACATATGCAATTCTAAATAAAAAAGACCAACTTCTCTTGGAAGAGTTTATTAAGGAAAACAAAAATATTTTTATGGAGAGACTTCAAATGAATTTAACTAAACATACAATAATTAAATTTCATGTGAGTATTGTGGCCGAGTATATAAAAATTGTTGGACAGGAATTGGAGTTGTGCATAATATCACATGTAGCCAAAATGAGTTTACTGACAAAGGCAGACAATATAGAAGAAATATTACGTAAACAGGTTGAGGAGATTTCAACCAAAATGTCCGAATTTGAAGAGCGAGATTCTGGTTGGACTTTGTCACGCATAGTCCGAACAGAAATCAACATCAACAAATCGTCGCTCGTCAAAGGCTCGAATTGGATATCCACTCCTGAAAAACTTGTAAGAAGATTTGCCTGCATAAATATTGAAAATAATGATGAATATTGCTTCAAGTGGTGTCTGATTGCTGCCATGGATACTACGAAATACGATGATGCAAGACGTTGCAGTTCGTGTAATATTCAGAACATTGCTGCAGAGACGATTGTTACGCGAAATGGTGTAGCGTTAAATTTCAAAAATTTAAGCTACCCATTACCACTAAACAAAATCAAAGAGTTTGAGGCAAACAATCCGACTTTAAGTGTGAACGTATTTGGGTATGATGAGGGAGCAGATCAGATCATTGGTCCTTATTATGTGACCAAGGACGAGAAAGTGAACCACGTCAACTTACTACTTTTAGAGAATGCTGCAGGTCATCACTACATATTGATAAAGAATATATCAAGGTAAGTTAAAAAAATATACAACTTTTTATTTTAAGGATACAAATACTTGTTTATATACTTTATACTATGTACATTTAACTTATAAACTTTTATTTATTTTTTATCATTCACAGACTTTTACAGAAGAAGACTACAAGGGATGGACACAATTTAATTTTCTGCAATAGCTGTCTCCAGTACACCCATAACGAAAATGGTATGACAAATCATAAGGCGGAGTGCGGTAAAATTGTTACAACTATGCCATCAGGTCCGGATGCAATTCTGAGCTTCAAGGGACATCAAAGAAAAATGGATGTACCCTTCGTGGTATATGCGGACTTCGAATGCATCTTGGAAGAAGTTAGTAATAGTGTAAGTAATAAAACTAGTCTAGTCAAAAAGCACACTCCTTGTGCATTTAGCTATTATATTAAGTGT
Organism: Nowickia ferox; assembly: GCA_936439885.1. Classification (NCBI taxonomy): domain Eukaryota; kingdom Metazoa; phylum Arthropoda; class Insecta; order Diptera; family Tachinidae; genus Nowickia; species Nowickia ferox. Next base: position 64,348,675 of record OW387023.1, on the reverse strand, counting down.
CTCCATAGCAATAAGTTAGATAAATTAAGGATATACACAGGAAAAGATGCCTCAAAAAAATTTGTATCATATTTAATTAAAGACTGTGAGGATATATACAATAGTCACTTAGTAAATAATAGACAAATGGATACTTTATCCCCTTCTGATATTTATAATTTTTATAGTGCGGTGAATTGTCATATTTGTCAAAAATTTCTACGTAAAGATCGCGTTAGAGATCATTGTCACATTAGTGGTAAATATAGAGGTGCAGCCCACAATAACTGTAATTTAAATTACCAAATCCCCAAGTTTATACCAGTTTACTTTCACAATTACTCAAATTATGACTCACATCTTTTTATTAAAGAACTAGGTGAAATTGCAATGCAACTAAAAGTACTCCCTCTCAATAAGGAACTTTATATATCCCTCTCCCAATTTACAGAAATGAGTGATGGCCATAAGCTTGAAATAAGATTTCTTGATACAATACGCTTTATGGCTGAAAGTTTGGAATCATTAGCCTGCAATTTGTCGGATAATGATTTCAGAACTATAAGGTCCTTATTTCAGTCAGAAAAAGAATTTCAGCTTATTAAGAAAAAAGGTATTTTCCCGTATGAGTACCTAAATTCATTCCAAAAATTAGATGAGTGTCAGCTGCCTTCACGCAGTGATTTCTTTAATAAGTTAAACAATAAAGAGTGTTCTTTATAGGAATACTCACATGCTGAAGAGGTATGGAATACTTTTGGTTGCAAAACTATGAAAGATTACATGGAACTTTACTTAAAAACAGATGTCCTCTTACTGACAGATATTTTCGAGAACTTTAGAAAAGTTTGTAAAGGTATTTATGAGCTCGATCCATGCCAATATTATACAGCACCTGGCCTTTCCTGGGATGCAATGCTCAAATACACAAAAATTGAATTAGAATTATTGACAGACATAGACATGTACAATTTTATGAAAAAAGGTATACGTGGAGAGATCGTACAGTGTAGTCAAAGATATTCGAAAGCAAACAACAAATATTTGGAAGATGTCGATAAAGAGAAGCCCTCAGAATTTCTCGTCTATTTAGACGCTAACAATTTGTATGGTTGGGCGATGTCGGAATATCTTCCTCATGGTGGGTTCAGATGGTTATCGCAAGACGAGCTGAATCTGGACCCAAACAGCATAGCTGACAATGGAACAGACGGTTATGTATATGAGGTCACGTTGGATTATCCCTCTCATTTACACGACTTGCATAATGACCTTTCTTTTTGCGCTGAAAATAAAAAAGTTATGCAAGCGAAGTATAGCACGTTGATAACCGATTTCTCTACAAAGCAATCATACGTGATACACTTTAGAGTTCTGAAACAGTGCTTAGAATATGGCTTAGTTTTAAAGAAAACTCATCGTATTCTAGCATTTAAACAATCTCCATGGTTAAAAGGCTATATTGACCTAAATACCAGACATAGGGCCACTGCTAAAAATGCTTTTGAAAAAAATTTTTTCAAACTACTTAATAATGCAGTGTATGGTAAAACCATGGAAAATGTGGATAAGAGGAGAGATGTTAAAATTGTTAATAGTTGGGAGAGAACGAATCGGAACCATTTGGGTGCCCCGGATTGGATATCAAAACCAAATTTTCATAGTTTATCTATATTTTCCGAAGATCTGGTAGCAATCGAAATGACTAGAGTCAAAACCTGCTACAATAAACCAATTTACTTAGGATTTTGTGTACTCGAGCTGTCCAAATGGAAAATGTATAATTTCCATTACGGGTACATGCAACCTAAGTTTAAGACAAAACTCTCATTGAACTATATGGACACGGACTCTTTTATATATTCAATAAAAACGGACGACTTTTACGCTGATATCAAAAATGACATACAAGAACAATTTGATACATCGGACTATCCTACAGACAATATTTATAATTTTCCACTAGTAAATAAAAAAGTCATTGGTATGATGAAGGATGAAAATTGCGGTAAAATAATGACAGAATTTGTTGGGCTGCGATCAAAAATGTACTCATTCAGTGTACAAAATCAAAATGACGTTAAAAAATCGAAGGGGGTAAAGAGAGCCATATTAGATAAATATAGTTTAGCTACTTATAAAAATTGTTTATTTAATAAGACTAATGTGTATGATAATATGTTAACATTTAAATCTAAGCTACATCAGATATATACTAGTCAACTAAATAAGGTAGTCTTAAGTTATGGAGACGATAAGAGAAAAATTAGATCAAATAACATTAATATATATGCATGGTATCATTTTCGTATTAAGGAAACTAACCCTGAATACGAACTTGATATGTTGCTAGATGAGATTGCTAGAAAAATTGTTGTATATAAAATCATATTTATTTAATAAGAAAAATTATTGTAAATAAAATCCTATTTATTTTTTAAGAAAAATTATTGTACATATCTATATGAATTTTTAAGAAAAAATTTGAAATAAAATATTGAAAAAAGAATGAAATGGTGTTTATTTCTTTATTGGCTTTACTTCGTTGGATCAAAAAAATTTTTATTTTTGCTTATTTGCAAATTCTTGCTTTCATATCGCTTAAACATGCACAGTCTTGTTTTCTTTGAGGTTCTGCACAAGAGAAATTGAATTTCACAATATTGTGAAATTCCATTAGATATTTTTATAAAGAGACACAATTAAGATAATCGGATAAGTCCTTATATTTTTCACTACTTACAAGTTTCTGTTATTTTATATTCGAACAGATGATTCCTAATTTTCCTTTTGAAAAAAAAAATGCAAAACAAGGAATTTTTAATAATTTATTTTTTATTTATTTTAATTACAATGATGGAAACATTTCAAATTACGTTTTTTAAATTATGAATAAAAAGACATTAAAGAGTTTTGTAAAATATAAATGTTTGTGTTTTTATTTAATATTTTCAGTTATTTCATAAAGAAATTTAAGACATAAATGTCCACAGGTAAATGTATTAAAATTCTGATGTTGATTATAGTTGTATTTTATATTTGTACCAAGATATTTGAGTACTTCTGAAGGAGATTGTAAGTTTCCAAAGCTGTCGAAATATTCTTTTTCATTGCTGTTTTTATAATATGCTACCCAATGTGTACCAGGTCCTGTTGATACATCTAAATTGATTATACCACATTCAATTTTCTTTGTTCGTTTTGGTAGAGTATTCAACATGAAAACTCCTCTAAAATATGGAATATTTATAGAGAAACGGTTTAGGTCCACATCAGAAAGTGGTCTGTTGGGCAGCATCTTTAAGAGTTTTTTGATTCTTCTTTATGAACTAAGCCATAACCCTTTTTATATGGTTTTAAGTAAAGTCCTTTTCCAACTGCTATAGATTCCATCGCTCTATTATGAATTCCTTGTTGCATTTACAGCTTTAGCTATGGCAGCACCTCCAGTTGTTAGACTACCAATTGCACCCAGAGCAATTAAAATCGGTATTAGAGGTAAAAAACCACCAATTTTTGGGACACGTATCACACGTGGTACTATAATTTGAGATTTTCTTCCTTTTAATGACTTGTTAATAGTTTTTCGTGCAATTTTAATAGCTGTGTTAATATCTAATGGTTTTTCTTTTTTTAGTATTTTTGTTGCAGCTCTAACTGATGTTCTAAATAGTGTTTTAACATTTAGTTTGTTCTTTTTAACATTTTTCTTTTTCTCCACACCCATACCAAATTTTGTTTTGGCTTTCATTGCGTTAGTGACCATATATGCAAATGATTTTTCAGCAAGACTACTATCTTTTGATAAAACTCGATCCCAAGTATTTTATCAGCTTTATGTCTGCTACTTAAATCCTTATTTTTGGAATAAGCAATATCGTGATTTTTACACGCAGAGTCCAATAAATTAATTCCTTTATCACCTCGATTTAAACGTTTTTGTAGTTTTATATCCAGGTAGATGAAGTTCAACAGGTAGAGAGTTTATTTTTTTGTCTACTAGACCTCCTCCAACGACGGTGTTTTTATGACTAAAAGTTTTCTGATATCGTATAACCATATTATCTAATTTTTCCTATATAAGAGGTAATATATATGAAATGCATTTAGTTACAAAAATGCAGTTAGTAAAACAACATAAAAATATTTTAGTTCGTAATATTGATGATTCAGCGAACATCAGTTCAAAAATAAAGCATAGTCCTCTCTTACCAAATTCTATTCGTGCTCTAATAGTGGGACCATCAAATTGTGGAAAGACTAATGTTATGATTGGCTTGCTAGAAAGTCCTAATGGACTCAAGTTTGAAAACATCTATTTATACTCAAAATCTCTCTATCAACCTAAATATGAATACCTGAAGAAACTAATTTCACCAATTAAAGGTATGGGGTATTATACATTCACCGATAATGAATCAGTTATTCCACCTGACGAAGCTAAAACTAATTCAATTATGATATTTGATGATGTTGCATGTGAAAAGCAGAATAATATACGTATATATTTTTGTATGGGGCGACATAGGGATGTTGATTCATTCTACCTGTGTCAAATTATACCAGAATTCCCAAGCATTTAATAAGAGACAATGCAAATGTTATTATAATTTTTAAGCAAGATGAGACAAATATGAAGCATGTTTATAAGGATCATGTTGCCAGCGATATGAGCTATGAAAAGTTTCAAGAAATTTGTCGAGAATGGTGGAAGGATAAATATGGATTTTTGATGATAAGCAAAGATAACGAATTAAACGATGGTCGCTACAGAAAGCAATTTGACTATTTCATAACTATATAAGCAACTACTCATAAAAAATTACCTTTAGTTATTAATCTAACTTTAAACTTGATACACCTATTTGCTATAACCTCATCTGATACCTGATAAGTTGATCTGAAAACCAGACCAGGTGCTGATAAGCTGATCTGAAAACCAGACCAGGTCCTGATAAGCTGATCTGAAAACCAGACCAGGTCCTGATAAGCTGATCTGAAAACCAGACCAGGTCCTGATAAGCTGATCTGAAAACCAGACCAGGTCCTAATAAGCTGATCTGAAAACCAGACCAGGTCTTAATAAACTGATCTGAAAACCAGACCAGGTCCTAATAAGCTGATCTGAAAACCAGACCAGGTCCTGATAAGCTGATCTGAAAACCAGATCAGGTCCTGATAAGCTGATCTGAAAACCAGACCAGGTCCTAATAAGCTGATCTGAAAAGCAGACCAGGTCCTGATAAGCTGATCTGAAAACCAGATCAGGTCCTGATAAGCTGATCTGAAAACCAGATCAGGTCCTGATAAGCTGATCTGAAAACCAGACCAGGTCCTGATAAGCTAATACCTGATCTAATAGCTGATACCTGTTATTTACTATTATTAAACATGGATGAGAAAATTTTAAAACAGTTGGTGTTGACAAGAAATGTCTTGAAGAAGAAGCTTCGTAGTATAAAAACTGGTGAAATAGATACACGTGAACAACTAAGAGATACATTTAAACCTATAACAGAACCACTCAAAGAATTCATAAATAGTTCTAAAAATATTAAAAGAATTCCCATAAAAGAAGAAAGTAAAATTAAGACAGAAGTGGAAAATAATACAAGTTTTAAACCTGAAAAAACATCAGTCAAGATAGAGACAAGTACACCAAAGAAACTAGCAGAAGGAACAATATTCGATAATACCATCTTATTTAATGATGCTAATACTGTGAATGATGATGACGATGATGATGATGATTTTTACTTGGAAGGAAGAAATGAATTAGATACAAACTATGGTCCATATAAAGATTTCAATAATGAATGGAAATTTGGTGATAGTAACCTCAAACTTAATGAAGATAAAATACAAGTTGGTGGTCAAATATGGGGTCTAACATATCTCTAATGTTTCATAAAATACCAAAAAATTATGATAAATTTGAACTCGAAATCTATAAAAAGATTTTAATTACTACTAATGCATATAGAAGGGACTATAAACCTGATGGTCAAATTAAGGGTACTAGAGGATATAAATACAAACATATTATTAAGAAATTTATTGACGAGAAAAACCAGAAGAATTTAAACAAATCAACAGGATCTAAGTCAAAAGGTAGTTATTTAGGTGATGGAATGATGGAATTTAACGCCCATAAGCCAAACTATATATACTGGGACGATCCAAATGAGTTAGTAGATCGTCTTCGACTACTGCTTGCATCACAAGGTGCAGGTCATACTAATCACAATAACGAGATTGTATCAATTATTGAAGAACTACGTGAAGCAAATATAATACATTAACTTTAATAAAGTATATAAAGTATGTCTGTTGATAAATTTGGACATTATTTAAACGATCCTAGCAGCATAATTTCTTTGAAAAATGCACCTAAACTGCTGGGGTTCTTTATGGATACGAACAACAACATTGATGTCCAAAACAAAAGAATCTTAAATGTTGCAAAAGCTCTGGAGGAAAACGATGTTATCAATAAATTATTTCTGCAAACTCAAATCGAAAAATTAGAAGAGAAATTATTAACATACTTTAAGGAAGATAATACTATAATTCGAGAAGATATTCAAATGCAAATTGAGGAGCTACAACGCGAAATAAAATTAGATATAGAAGAAAATTATAAAATTCAAAAAGACATTCTTCAAATTAAAACATTCTTTGAAGAACAAATTGAACAGCTTAATGAGAAAATTTATAGATTGGAAAATTACATGTTTGTATCAATAGCTGAAAGTGCGTCAAGTAGATCACAACACTCTCCAAAAAATCTGTAAAACAACTTAATGTCTTCAAAAAAAAAATTTAGTAAACGAACTACATAAGCAAGCTCGAAAAGTTTTTATGCGTCGTAGAGTTGTAATGAAAGGAATAGATGATCTTTGGCAATCTGATTTAGTTGAAATGGGGATCTATTCTAGAGAAAACAGAAATTATCGATTTTTGTTAACTGTAATTGACACATTTTCAAAATTTGCATGGGCAGTACCACTAAAAACTAAAACTGCACTCGAAACAACCAAGGCGATGGAAAATATTTTAGAATTAGGACGAGTACCAAAAAACTTACAAACAGATGATGGTAAAGAATTTTTCAACAAACACTTTGGAAAATTAATGGATAAATACAATATTAATCACTACTCAACATATAGCAGTATGAAAGCATCAATAGTAGAACGATTTAACAGAACATTGAAAGGAATGATGTGGAAAGAATTTAGCTTTAATGGTTCATATAAGTGGATTGATATATACAAAGATTTAATTAATGCATACAATAGAAAAGTTCATCGCACCATTAAAATGTCTCCGATTAAAGTCAACTCAACAAATGAGGAAAAGCTACTAAATACAGTATACAGTCATTTGAAGATGTACAAAATGTCAAAATTTAATGTTGGAGATAATGTACGCATAAGCAAATATAAGCATACATTTGAAAAAGGTTATACTCCAAATTGGACTACAGAAATTATCACAATTACAAGAGTTCAAAATACAAATCCTACAACATTCTGCTAGTTACTTTCCTCCTATTGAATTACATGATGCATATGAGTGTGCTCTAACTGATTTTCAATCATACAACAGCATTCCAAATGTAGACACCTACAACAATATGTTTCATATAGGGGAACATACAATTGAAATACCAATTGGATCTTACGAATTGAATGATATTGTAGATTTTATAAAAGAGCAATACAGAAGACTCTGTCCAGAAAATAAGATTTTTATTGAAGCCAATAACAATACAATGCAAGTTAAAGTTAATAGTTCCAAAGATCCTGTATATTTTAATAAAGACAACACAATTGGAAAACTTTTAGGATTCAATAGCAAAATCCTAACACCAAACAAATGTTATTACTCAGATCTTCCAGTTAATATTTTTAAAGTGAATCTCTTGCGAATTGAAGTAGTATCGCTATTAACACATATATGAATAACTCCAAATCGCATACACTTCATGAATTTCCGATTAATGTGCCTCCAGGCTATAAAATAGATGAGGTTCCAAGAAATCTTATCTATTTACCTGTGAACACCAGAGAGATAAGTTCACTAACGCTGAGAGTAGTTGATCAACACGGTGATTTAATTAATTTTCGAGGAGAGGAAATTACAATACGAATACATTTGAGGTCAACTAAATAATGCTAATATACAACACAAATACATTGAAAAATAAAGCAGTACCAACAACAAGAACATTAAAGCGACCACTTCAACAGAAAGCACTAACAACATCAAATAAAAATTTTCTAAAGTCCTTGAATTTTAAATTGAAGACAAAATGAGTTCAATAATAGATGTCTTAGATAAACCTTTCTCTGATGAGAATATAATCAAAAAGGATTATCATACATATGTACCATACTTACAATCTTACAACAATAATGATGAAATTAGAATTTCAATACAAAATCAAGATTTATACGTGCTACCCAGTGAGAGCTACATTTATGTAGAGGGGTTTGTTGCCGATGATAATGCCCCTAAATCTTCTTCTTCAGAGAACTTTAAATTAAAAAACAACTTTGTAGCATATCTATTTGATGAAATTCACTATGAGCTCAATGGAATTGAAATTGATCATACAAGATATTTAGGAGCCACGAGTACCATAAAGAACTTGGTTTCTCTATCACCAAACGAAAGCAATGTGATGCAAAATGCTGGATGGAACAAAATTGACGATGTCACTCTTGCAAATGGATTTTTCAATTTCTATGTACCTCTAAAAATGCTTCTAGGATTCGCTGAAGACTACAACAAAGTTATATTAAATGGAAAACATGAACTGATACTCTTGCGCAATAAGAACGACGAAGATCTTGTACGCTCGAGTGTTTCTACTGAAAAAGCTAAACTTACAATTTCACTCATCTCATGGAGAATACCTGATGTTCAATTATCTGACCTTAGCAAATTGAATATGATTAAAATTATTAACAATGGTGCTTCTATACCCATGGCATTTCGCAGTTGGGATTGTCATATTAATCCACAATTAAACACAGGAACTAGCCATATTTGGAATGTTAAACTGGCTGCAAATAGAGAACGCCCCCGTTTTGTGTTGATTGCTTTTCAACAAGAAAATAAATTTGTTCATTGTGATTTGACTAATTTAAAAGTACATTTAAATTCAGTCTCATACCCGTATGATGATCTTAACATAAAGTTCAAAAATGAACGTTATGCAATTCTATATGATATGTATCTAAGATTCCAACAAAGCTACTATATGAAAGAATCTCAACCGCTTCTAACTGCATCAGAGTTTAAGACAAAAGCTCCTATTATTGTAGTAGATGTCAGTCATCCGATTGATATAAAAATAGAATTTGAAACAGCAACTAATATTGCAGCAAAGACATCAGCTTACTGCATTCTTATTCATGATCGTATAATAGAATATATACCCATCAAAGGACAAGTTCGAAAAGTGTTATAAATTGAATAACATGGAAAATAACATAATTTTTATAGACGTACAAGGTTTCAAAACTAATTCAAACGATTTCATCGCAAAAGAAGTAGCGATTGTTTTCAACAATTATGAATATAACAACTTCATTATAAAACCACCATTTGATTTTAAATGCTTATCAATAAAAAAGCAAAGAGAAGCAAAGTGGCTAACAAAAAACTATCATCACCTAAGCTGGACTGCTGGATCAGTTTCATTTCATAGCGTTTGCAATTTTTTAAAAGCCAACGTAAGATGTTCTAAAATTTACGTAAAAGGTGAAGAAAAAAGATTATGGTTGGAAAAAATGTTACACCGAAAAATTTCTAACGTTGAGGATATAGGCTGCATCAACTTTAAACAAATGGAAATCAAGTATCCAGAATATTTTTATTGTAATTATCATAATTTTGGTGTTTGCGCATTAAGAAATGCTATTTTACTCTCCAAAGAAATATCTTGTTTTAAATGAACTTTTTCACTTTTTAAAATATTTATACTTAAGAATATATTACTGTATGTATTATTATAAAATTTTATAAAATTTTAAACAATAAATGTTTACAAAATAAAAAAATGTAAAAGTGTTTTCTTATTTCGAATACAAACTACATAAAGAGAATAGAAGGAAGTGGGGAGGAGGAGAAGTTAACTTTTTTGCTTACTTGCAAATTTTTACTTTTTGTTTCTCTGCTGATGACTGTACTTAGTTTAAAATCCTCTGCTTTAAAATAATCGTAGACAAAGAAAATGACTACGTTGCAAAATATAAATGTATTCTACACAAGCACAAAATATTCCACGCACAAGTTCCCACGATCGCACATTTATACATTCATACATTCATTTATACATTCATACATTCATTTATACATTTATACATTCATACATGCATACATACATTTATACATTCATACATACATACGTACATACATACAAATATATTTCTTAAACAAATAAACACAATATACAATCAAGCTGGACCACCCACACACAAGCATTAAGGGGTTCACATACATGAGAACATTTTAGGGTGTTCACATACATGAGAATATTTTACATTATAAAATGTCGGTATGATAAATAATTTATTAGCGTGAGGAAATCACACAAACACATTCCCACGATTCATATGCGAATCGCGTAGTATTCATCAAATCTATTTTCTCTGATATTACTGATATAGTATTACGATAACAAATTTCTACAGTCTGGCAACACTGGCAATTTTCCCTTTGGAAAAATCATTCTCCCGTCGGCATTAAGAAATATAGTAATCATGCATTGCCGTCGGCATTTGAAACAAATAATCATGTTTTGCCGTCGGCATTTGAAAAAAAAAAAATAATCATGCATTGCCGTAGGCATTAGGAAAAATTAATCATGTATTGCCTTCGGCATTAGGAAAAATTATTATGCATTGCCGTAGGCATTAGGAAAAATTATTATGCATTGCCGTAGGCATTAGGAAAAATTATCATGCATTGCCGTAGGCATTAGGAAAAATTATCATGCATTGCCGTAGGCATTAGGAAAAATTAATTAATTGGGAAAAATCATCTCATGATTTTCCCGTTGGTATTAGGAAAATCATTTTCATGATTTTCCAGTTGGCATACATGTATACTTATGAAATATTAATCTTATGAAACCCCTTAATCCACCCCCACAAAAAAATCACCCGTTCACACAATTAATGCCACCACAAAAAAATCACCCGTTCACACAAGGGTTAATGTAAACAAAAAACTCCTTATGTAAACAAAAACATCAAAGCGCCGCCGAAAACACACACACACACACACATACACACACGTAGGTATCAAATTTCACAAATTTCCAAGAATTTTAACATTTCAGCCACAATTTAACAATTTCAGCCACAATTTAACAATTTCAGCCCACAATTTAACAAGTTTAATTGCCCCCGTACTGGGAATCCCATACTACTCATAAAATAAATTACAAATTTATTCTTAGATTGGTCGTGTTATACAAAATAAACGAAAGAAAAACAATTGAATAGTCAAAAGTGCATATATTTTTCAGCACTATTCTGAGTTGGAGTCGGCTAGCTGTCTCCTGAATCTTACTAATTTTTACTATTTTTCTGTTCGCGTACTTTTTTCGGAAAAAACTCTTTTTGGGAGTAAATTTTAAAAGTTTTGCAGTAACTACTCATTTAATACATTTTACTACAAAAGTAAAAGAACACACCTAATGACTTTTTTACACCAACAAAGCAGAACATTAATAGAATTTCAGTCCAGACCCTGAAATTAACGACAGAACAACAATCTTGTCTGCAACAAATTCTATTCTAATTCTGCTATAAAAGGACATATTAAGCCTAATGCAAAACCAATTTTCGTTAGACCTAGGGAGATACCAATTGCACTAAGAGAGGCTTACGAGCGAGAAATAGATGCGAAGATTGCAGCTGGGTTTTATGAAAAACTAGAAGTCTCTGAATGGGCTTCAACTACTCACGTCGCACAGTGCTTTGTTCCCACATAATGATGGGACAAAAATAGAAGTTGTTAACCTAGGCTTCTCAAATTTGGTACAGTATTTACATTCACCTTAGTTAAGAAAAATTAAAGTTTAAAAAAAAAATCAGACCAAGGACACGCCTACCGCAAATGTTCCAAAAAGTAAAAATTTTTGGATTTGCTATATTTTTCAAAATAAAACTGTATAAAATTATATTTTTTGTAACCATCTTAATCGTACCTTTTGATTTAGTTTTTACCGTAACTGTGTATTGAAACTAACACGATGTGTTTATGTTAAGGTGATTTGATTTAATGCTTTAAAGAATATTTTCATGTTGACATTTATGTAAGAAGAAAAGCAATGCTTTGTTGTTACAATATAATATAATTAAGACAAGTATAATTTAAACAAGTACATTTTTGTAAATTGAACATGCTTCCTCAAACTGGTTTTGTTTTAATATCTAATCCCATAGCTTTTGCACAAAAATAATGTTTAATTCTTGGAACAGGTTTAGGCAGGTAATCTGCAGGTATCTTATTTATTGAAATGTATTTGATATCTACAACCTTTCTCTCCACTACATCTCGAATATAATGATATTTGCAATCAATATGTTTTGTTCTTGAATGGTGCGAACCAAATTTCGCCACTTATTGAGCACTTTGAGATCAGTAAACATCAATGGCCCCTGGCATCTAGTATCCAAGTTCATTTAATATATTGTTTAAATATACTGCTTTCTTTGCTGCTTCACTGAGAGCTACATACTCTTGACTTTGAGAGCTACATTGCACTTGACGTGGCAATGACTTTTTGTTTCTTAGACTCCCAACTAATAGCAGCACCTGCAAGGATGAAACTAAAACATGATTGTGATTTCCGATTTTTAGCTCTTGATATTTCACCTCATCTGCTTTTTCAGCTCCTGCAGGAATCTTCGGCTCCTCTTCTAGACATATTTTTGTTGGAAGTGGTAGTTTTGTTGGCTTACTAATATTTAGCCCGTATTTCTGTACTAAATTTGCTGTATAGCCTGGTTGTGAAATTGAAATTTGGTTATCGTCATATTCAATAAATAATCCGATACAATATTTTGGTTTCTGCAAATCTTTGACATCAAAATGCTTTTGCAAGCTTTCGTACAACATATTACTAGTACTATATCATCAACATAAAACGCCACAAGTAAAATATTATTATCTTCATATCTATAGTAGATGCACTGTTCACATTTTGATTGTTTTAAACCATTGGCGGCCAGCTTGTTTTAGACTGTATATTGTTTTTTTCAGCTTACAAACTTTATTAGGATTCAGATGATCAATGAACACCTCAGGTTGATCCATATAAATATCTTCATAGATCTCTCCATTTAAAAAGGCAGTTGATACATCAAGTTGCCTCAATTTCAAACTGTTTTCCACAGATAATGCATATATTAGTCTGAGTGATGCTTGCGGTACAACTGGAGCATATATATCCATATAGTCTATACCATACTGTTGTGAATATCCTTTAGCTACTAATCTTACTTTTCGCCTATCAATGCTTCCATCTGCATTATATTTTGTTGTAAAAATCCATTTGCATCCCACACATTTTTGATATTTCCCATGTTTTGTGTTTAATTAAAGAGTTGTATTCATTTTCCATTGCCTTTAACCACTCTTCTTTATTACTGGATTTTTCAATGTCATTTAAATATTTCGGGTTTTTTTCGGAAGTTATTTGGGCACTTTCTTGACTGATAATTTTCCAAGACCTCAGTCGAGATTTGATGGAGTCGAAACTACCTGTTTGGTCTACAACTGGTTCTTTTTCTTGTGATGGCTCAATAGAATTTACCTCTACACTATCCGATGGTTGTTCAACAGTCTTCAAAAACTTCATCTATTGCCATCTTTTCTATTTATTATTTTCTATTGCCATCTTGCCCAAAATTTATGTTGAATTCTAGAAAACCTTCATTACACCCATATTTTAATGATGCGATGTCCACTCTTTCGACTAATTTTCTTATAATCTTTACGTCACGGCTTTTAATAATTTTTCTCTCAGTATTTTTCCACAATCTATATGCTTTGGATTCATCACAGTAACCCACTAAAACATATTCTTTGCTTCTGGATTGTCATTTATCTTTTCATGTTTTTATTTAAGACATACGACTTACTTCCAATTTGACGTAAGTGTTTTACGTATGGCTTTTTTCCTGTTCACATTTCTATTGGCGTTTTATTTGCATTTAGATTTGTAGGGCATCTATTACGAATATATGAAGCCGTTTGTACTAACTCTGCCCAAAGTATTTGTGGTATATTTGCTTTTATCATTAAGCATTTTGCCATTTCAACAAGTGTGCGGTTTGCTCGTTCCGCAATACCATTTTATTGTGGCGTATATTCTACTGATAATTGATGTTTTAAACCATTTGACTTCAAATAATTATCTACCTGATCACATATTATTTCTTTAGCATTGTCAGTTCTTAAAACTTTAATCTTTTTTCCGGTTTCTAACGCAGCGGCAGTTTTAAATTCTTTAAAAGCTTTTATATATTCTGATTTATTTCTTAGGAACTTCACAGTTATAAATCTTGAAAAATCATCTATGAATGTTGCAAAATAAATCTTTCTGTTCAATGACTCAGTTTTCATTGGACAGCAAATATCTGAATGAATCAATTCCAGTACTTGGGTCGAAGATTTTTAATTTTTCTTTGGGAATTTATCTCGAACTTGTGGTACATTCGTTATTGTATAAAGATATATTTGGAATACCATGAACAATATCTTTAGAGCTTAATTGCTTTAAAGACCGGTAATTTAAATGGCCAAATCTTTTATGCCACAACTGAACTATATTCTGTTCTTTAGTATTCGCAGTAAAACAATCGTGATATTCATTGATATTGACGATATAAAGTCCATTCTTTTTATGCGCTTCTACTAAAACGGTTACATTTTTCATTGTTTTTGCAAATGTACCTTTCATTTCTATAATACACCCATTATCAGTTACCTTACTGGTTGACATTAAGTTATTTCGGAAATTTGGGACCCAAAGTGTATTAAAAAGTTTTGCCTGCTTAATTTCTCCCTATACTTCAACTTATATTATAGCAGTTCCAATACATTTTACTTCTATTTCATTTTCATCAGCAAGTTTAACCGTGCCAGAGTAATTAATGTCAAGGTTTTCAAAAATATTTTTCTGATATGTCATGTGGGAGGTGGCCCCACTATCTAAGAACACCCTTTTGCATTTTGAACTATTTCATGGGTAGCCACAAATCCATTAGATGTAAAAATATTTTCATGATGTCTATTTAAGTTCTTCTTCCAATTTTTCGTCATATGACCCTTTTTGCCACAACGATAACAAGTTACAGATTTAGATATACCTGGTTTGCTTGATTTGTTATATTTTGCTCCATACCTTGCCGTGAAAGCTTCATTTGATGACACATCCGAATGATCTTGCAATTCCAAAAGCCTTGACTTCAAAGTTTTCATTGACGGAAACTCATTTGCTGTGTTAAAAGCTGCTATTACCTCTATAATCGGTTGACAAACCATCTAGTAAAATAGCATTTATTGCAACTGTGTATAATTTCCATCATACTTTTCAAAATAGTTTGAATAGATTCTCTAGCACACATTTCATGATTTGCCTTTTGGATTTTCTTTCATACGTTTCACATAAATATAAGGAAGCAGTATATTTAATTTTTTTTGGACTCATAACATATTGAAACTATAAAACACGATGTGTTTATGTTATTATGATTTTATGTAATGCTTTAAAGAATGTTTTACATATAATATAATTATTTGTAAAAATATTTTGTTACAATATAATATAATTAAGACCAGTATAATTTAAACAAGTACATTTTTGTAAATTCAACGCTGTGAAAAGGACCTTTCGTCTTGCCAAGTGTCCTTTGAAGAAAATAAGCAATAACTTTTACAAAAATTAGCACAATAAAAAAAACTTATAAAAGGTTTCCAACAAGGTTGAAAGAATAGTGCTTTGAATTTGCATTAAGCACTGAGAGAAAAGTATTAACCGAAGCATAAAGAATTTGTACTTAAATATTGCTGGCCACCTTGCAACGACGTGTGTTGCAAATAAAATCAGTATAAGTAATTGAGCCATTAGAGACTCCTGATGGATATAAGATGAGTCAAAAAGGACTCCTGTGGGCTGTATGTAAGTGAGGTCATGAGGGACCTCTGATGATCTATTACGTAATATATGTACATGAATCATGCAGGATTCCTGATGAAAAAGATGTTATTAGTTGCAAATTGATAAAAAAAAAGTGATCTAAAATTATGTATTTACGTAAATATAATTCATCTAATACAAGTTTTGCCTGTTGGTCGATTGGTTATCCCGGTTTAAGTGCGAATATTTAGGACACGAACATGACCGTCGATAACTATTTTATTTTATTGTTTTACTTAATGGCCAAACCTCACGAGGAGTGTGTTCGAAAGTATTTTTATCGGAAATCGAAATAGCTGTGGAAGAAGTATTAATAGGACTGTTAACGTAAGAATTGATAAGACTCGTGGGAATCCATCCGAAAACTGACCCATTAAAGATCCAAGTAAATTCTGCCCAACTTCTTACTTTTATCTCAACTCAGAAACTGACATGTTCTTAAAACGACGACAAAATCGAAGTAAATGTCTTTGATTTGGACACAGAATACAAGTATTAGGTAGACTTGCACTAAAATCTTTAATATGTGCCTTCCGTCCCACGATTCCTTTATCTGTTTCCAAATTTGTAAGATCGCAAATGCAATCTAAGGTTTGAATTCGTTAAGAACAATCGCACTTTTGTCCTTGACAGCCTGAACCACAGAGTGATTGTATGTGCAGGCAACCGCTGAATACAAAAAAATACAATAATTGGATTCCAATTATTCGTAGAAATGTCATAAATTGACATAGCACTCAAAGAACTATTGATTCCGCTTAGCTAGTTGTTTAAGGCTGAACTAGTCTCATTAGTGTTTGATTGTAAACTAAAAAGGCATTTTAATTGATTATGCACTGTCATACGAGGGTTTTCATATTCATCTTTTAAATTCTTCCACACGTTTGACACAATATCCCTAGCATCTTTGTCTCTTCTTTCTATTAAATAGAACAGTTTTTAAATTTTTCTGAAACGACTATTATTGATATATATAGCTATAAAAAGATCTCTACAAGTTAGCCATGATAAATAATTCCCATAATGAGACATTCGCATGGTGTTAGAGTTAGGTTATGTGATATTTGGTCCCCTGCCGAAGCTTCAACTTGTGCGGCAGGTTTTCTAGCTTCAGGAATAGATTTTAAATCATCAATTTTTATTTTTATTGCCTTCATACAACGAGCATAAGTCGCAAAGGCTGTTTCATATATATTTTCAATGATTCCTAAATCCTCTGTGCATACCGTTTTTTATTTTTCCGAGGGAATTTCGCCTTCAATCACTGCTTCATCGTATGCAGTTCTAGCTCTTTCCCATAAAAGTTTTAATTCATCACTAGTCACTTCCAGTGTATATACGTGATGATCTGCATCACGAACCCTTTGAAATCTTGCTTCGAAATTAAAAATGGCATCTGAAGCACGTATAAAATTTTCAAGAAACTTTTTCATCTTGGAAAGTAA
Source organism: Nowickia ferox (assembly GCA_936439885.1). Taxonomy (NCBI): domain Eukaryota; kingdom Metazoa; phylum Arthropoda; class Insecta; order Diptera; family Tachinidae; genus Nowickia; species Nowickia ferox. The sequence goes on along the minus strand of OW387023.1, from coordinate 64,331,023 downwards.
ATTAAATTATTCAAATGAATTCGTAATTAGGTATTATACCAAGAATTTAAGTTTTGAAATTTAATTTATTATCAATTGTTTAATCAAAAAATCTACGAAGTCAAATCGACCGACGGTAGCGTGACTATCAATGTAAATAGAAAGAAGTGGAAAAAGAATGCAAAAACAAACTAATTAATTTACACACTTTTATTTTCAAAAAGGCGATTTCACGATTTTAATTAATTTGAATCACCATACGATTATTTTTTATGTGAAAATATGTTCATAGAAGTAATTAATAATTATTAAATAATTAGAAATTACATACACATATTCGGAACTGCAATTGCCGACAATTTGGGAATACTATATTATCTTGTATTGTTTAACAAAATAGGTTTGTTTCTTCACTCTACATTGGGATCCCGCGGGATCCCAATTTGCACGAAAACCGTTTCCGTACTCGAAAATTGGGTAAATGAGAGAGGTTTTGTGATAGTAATGTTCTTCTTCTTCTTGCACGAAACAGCCCGTACTTTTTCTTCGTGCTACTTTGGACACATAGAAAATTAATCAGCTGTTTCAAAACTAAACAATAACAAAGAAAAATTACATACTAGAAAAATGGAATATTGAATGAAAATATATTTAAAAACTAGTTTCGAACAAAGTTTTATAAGATTTTATATGAAATTAAGACAAAAACCTTCTATATTTGCTGAATCATGTAAGTAAATAAGTACATAGTATGTGTTTAGTTATGTGTGTACGTATGTACTATATGCATACATGCATTGACATTTCCTTTTGTGTTAAAAATTATGGTTTTTCGCGTTCCCGTACTTTTGTGCATTTTTGTAGTTTGTTGAGAGAAATTACAGTTTGCTCTCATTTTACCGAACCTTACCCAAGAAGTAAAGAAACACACCTAATAACACCCCTTGTTGCTTTATATTTTGTAAATCTCCACACATATGTACTAATAGATATATATATGTATATGTATATGTTTGTATATACTTGAATGTGTTTTAATTTTTTTGTTCCGTTTATTATATTTTTATTTAAATAAATTATTGCTGTTCGTCCGCGAAAACAAACTCAGCTTTGAATAAAATGGTATCGATCATGAAGATAATTTGCACAGGGATGCAGCACAAGGTATTGCAATAAATAATTTATTCGCAATACCGACCGACCAATAACCACTTGTTTTTTCTTTTATGAAAGAAACACACATTCATACATATATATGTATTTTAAATAATTAATGTATGTTTATAAATTTTTTCTTTAAATATCTGTTAAAAAAAATCACTTTTTTAAATCAATTTACTAACATATTTTATTTATGACGAGTTTTCAAATATGTTGCGTATATTTCCTTGTAAAGGTAGAACGATGAAATTCTTGTTGTTTTATCCGGTTCGGTTCCAATGTTTCGGCGTATATCCGATGATGTATAAATATATAAATAAAACAAACAAGAATTAATATTTTGTAATAAATATTGAGACGGAATCTCTCTTTATTTTCTGAAACTTTACCTCGTAAAAGGATTTACAATTGAATGTAGTGCTTCGTTGACTTCTAAATGACGAGTAATAATTTATAGATAAACACTAGCATAACTAGTGAAATTTGCAAAACAATGCTTAAATACCGTTAGCGGTTTATTCCTTGAAATACCTATAAAAGGTTTCCAACAATATTGAAAGAAAATTACTTTAAATTTGCATTAAGCACTGAGAGAAAAGTATTAACCGAAGCATAAAGAATTTGTATTTAATTAAGTTAAATATATTTCAGTTTCACACACTCTTAGGAACAACATGTAAGTTCTCACTCACTCTCATGTCAAAATGAAAATACGCTTTTTTATATATCATAAAGAAGTTTTAAAATAACATATAAGTTCGTGGAACAAATTCATAAATGTAAAAATCTAAAATATTTCAATAAATTTTGTTTCAAAGGTCACAGGACATTTTTTAGTTGAAATAAAAATTTCCAAATTTAAATTTTTGTTATTAAAGGTCTGATATTAACATCATTAGTGACATTGTATATTTGCATATAGTAGGGGATATCTCCAAAGTCTATATTTTTTTAAATTATGATCCGCCTTGAAACAAAAAAAAGATCTGAGAAACAAATGAGTTATTAAATCTTGATGAGTGTTTATCCGAGAGGTGTTTTTAGCATGCGACAACCTCACCTTTCTCACATTTTTGTCATTGGCTTCTAACGCTTCTTCCGACAACCAGCTTAGAATATTATTTTAGTTAGTTTTAAAATAAATAAGTACAGGAAATTTTGAATTGTCTTACTACGGATATGATACCTACCATCCATAATGAATTAAATACATATCAGTGAGCTGCAATTTTCATGGTTTTTGATGATTTACTTATACAATAAAATTTTTACTCACATTTAATCACGTACAAAACATTCAACGTACAATAAAATCAGCATCGTTCTAATATCTGTTCATTGGAATGATTGTGAGTGGAGGGATCGAACATGTTTTACTCAATTCATTCTCATACATTAAATGTTTTATTCAGTTTTAATCATGCAACAAAACTCAATGTTGAATATAATCACCATCATAGAAACGAACGCATCGTTGGAATAATTGTGAGTGGAGTGATCGAACTTGTTTTATTCAAACTTCTATGTGAACAAGCGCTGACGTTGAATAAAATCAAAGTAGTCAAGTTCGTTCAAGTTATTTTAAAACACGCACACACAAACATGTCAAACGGGGGTGGAAAATTGGAGGTTTCTTTTTGTTAGAATTAAAAAAAAGGTGCAACATTTCGTGGGCTTGTTTCTGGTTTGCGGCACAGTATATTGAAAATACATTATGTCTGCAGCAAACCAGACACAAGCCGACGATTTGTTTAACTACGAGTTTGAAAATTTGCTTGTTTTTATGGTTAAGCGATTGTCTATAAGCATTTCGTTCCCGCTTTTTGGAACTCATCAGTAGACTTCAACCCAAATCATTTTTGAATTTAGCTAACAAACTTCGTATGTTTATAGTAAGACTCTTAATACTATATTGAGAATCACAATATACAAACATAATAAGTTTGAAAGCCTCAAACAAAAATCTTTACAAAACAAGCATCTATATTCGATTGTGCATTAAGAGTCTTACTATAAATATACGAAGTTTGTTAGCTAAATTCGAAAATGTTTTGGGTTGAAGTCTACTGATGAGTTCCAAAAAGCGGGAACGAAAGGCATATAGACAATCGCTTAACCATAAAAACAAGCAAATTTTCAAATTAAATAAATAAAGACTTTATGTCAAATAAATATACTTCGGTATTTCATTTAACTACGAGTATTAATAACAAAATCTTCAAAAGAACTTACATAAGGGGAACTCGTTTAACCTGTTTTATATCTCTTAAAGTTTAATCTTCTTATTTACAAAATATGTTTGATGCTTATTAAGAGCTTATTTAACAATTTTCTTTACGATAGTTGTCATAGACCTTTAATAATTATAATATATTTTTTTATAAATAAAATATGATTTTTTTGAAAATGTGCCCTATTTTCATCGATATATTTTGAACCGTTTTACCACTCGAAGATCCGATTATACATATTTATTTATCATCTCAATACCTTGCATTTGAATACCAATAACGACCCAATAGGACATTTCTAGCTCGAGATATGCTTGGTCAAGTGAAAAAAGGTCGAAAAAATGAAAAAATTACAATATCTCAAAAACTGTTCCATAAAAATAATTTAACCTTAATTTTCGAATTCAGCGGAAGAAAATTCATAAGGAAAATCACCTCTCATCAAATCAAAAAAAAAATTAATTTTTAAACTAGTGTAATTTAAGTTTATTAAAAAAATTAAACTGAATCTCAGAAATTTATATAAAATTTTTGTCTAATATCTTTCAAAAAGATCGTAGCGACTAGCTCTATTACACAGTTTCTTCACTTTTACCATCCCTGATATGAAACTCCTAAATTAAGTACACATACCCATACATACTTAAACATTGATTTGTTGGCTCTTTATAAATACAACATTCATACACAATGATTTTTTTCATTTTCACTTTTACTCTGCATCAACTACTTGATGCTGATTAGAATGAAAATTTTTTCCTTTCGCATTATGCTCTTGTTCAAAACACTCATTGTCGAGCCAAAAAACCAATCATTCGAACTGATTGGTTTTATGCTACGCATGATTATAAATCATATCCAACAACATTCCACTCACTTGAGCGATTAAAACTTAGCAACGAATATGTGTGTTTTGAACAAGTTTGATTTTTTCAACAAAAAGACATGTTTTTAGGATATTGATTACGTATGATTATTTTTCCGATCACTCGTTGCAGTTCCCTGATACATATTTCTAGTCACTTTTAAAGGCCGTGATACATTATCATACAAAGCCGTGCGTTCTGCGAAAAATACAACCCTGGTATGATGGAGTTTATGAAAATTTTCAAAAGACAATAACAATTAATCACACCAGGGTTGTACTTTTTCGTAGATCACACGACTTTGTATGATAGTGTATCACGGCCTTAAGAAGTCTTTGAAAGATTTAATGTTTATTTGTAAGCCTCTTACTCTCACTCTTAGTATAATACTAAAATTGTCAATAATTTATATTTTTAAACCTGTTATTTCGGCTGCTACAGCACTATCTGAAAAAAGCAACGATCAGTATTTTTGTCATTGATATTACAACACCGATACTTAATTTGATCTTTTACCCTGAAAGAAATGAATGACTGAAACTAAAACAAACGTAATTTTTGCGCTAACACATTTATAACAATTTTATATTGAAATCAACAGTGACAGTAAATTGCTCTAGTTGCTCTACTCTAACATACATGTAAGAGTGGAACATCTAATGTTCATATACCAAATATTGGGTGTTTTTTATTGAGGTATAGAACTTTAAGTTGGCATCACTTTTTTAACTGGCGGCCATTTTGTCAGCTGTCAAGTGATTAATATTTAGTTTGGTTTGCCATTTTATCATGAACAGGTTGACAAAAGAACAACGCTTGCAAATCGTGCAAATTTATTGCGAAGTTTACCGCAAGCTCCGTCCATTTTATGGTCGACATAATCGTCCATCAGAGCAATTAAGTCGGTTAACCATGGATCGTTTTCGCACTACGTTTACTCTATGTGATAATACGCATCCGCAGAGACGTCGAACAGTGCGCACCGAAGAAACAATTGCCGCTGTAGAGCAAAGTGTTGAAGAGGACCCGAATGAATCGATTCGCCACCGTGCACAGCAATTGGAGCTTTGTCCATCAACTTTATGGAAGATTTTGCGCAAAGATCTTGGCTTGCGACCTTACAAGATCCAGCTTGTGCAAGAATTAAAGCCGCGAGACCATGCAATGCGTCGTGATTTTGGTGTATGGGCCGAAAATGAGATTGATCTCGATGCTGATTTTCATCGCAAAATTTTGTTCAGTGATGAGGCTCATTTTTGGTTGAATGGCTACGTCAACAAGCAAAATTGCCGCATTTGGAGTGAAGAGAATCCACATGAGACCCTTGAGACGCCATTACATCCACAAAAACTGACTGTTTGGTGTGCTCTATGGGCTGGTGGAGTCATTGGGCCATACTTCTTCCGAAATAATGCTGGAGAGTCAGTTACCGTTAATGGAGACCGGTATAGAGCCATGATAACCGACTATTTTGTTCCCGAATTGGATGGCATGAATGTGGATGAGTTGTGGTTCCAACAAGACGGCGCTACATGCCACACAGCGCACGTCACAATCGATTTATTGAAGGAAACATTCGATGAGCGCATAATTTCGCGGAATGGACCTGTCAATTGGCCACCAAGATCGTGTGATTTGACACCATTGGATTATTTTCTTTGGGGATATGTGAAGTCGCTCGTCTACGCCAACAAACCAGAAACGTTAGGGGCCTTGGAAGCCAACATTCGTGGCGTTATTGCCAACATACGGCCCCATATGCTCGAAAAAGTGGTTGAAAATTGGACCTGTAGAATTGGCTTTATTCGAGCCAGCCGCGGCGGCCACATGCCCGAAATCATATTTAAACGTTAATGGCATAAAATTATCCTTCCAATAAAGCCAAATTGATGGACATTAAAACGATTTTCTTGTGTTTTATTTCAATTCGAAGTTCTATACCTCTAAAAAAACACCCTGTATTAAACATCGCATTTTATTGTAAAATGTACAATTCGTTCGGTCTGTGAAAATAAAATTTATGGAAGTGTTAAAAAAGTTAAGTAGAAAAAATAGTGAAAGTTTAAAGTCCAAAGTTTAATTAAATATACATATATATTTCTTTTCCAAATTTTAGATATTTATAAAAATTAATGCGTGTTGGAGATTGAAAAAAGCGTGAAGAGGATAGATGACACCAACTTTTTTGTGTGTTTTTGCTTGTTTTTATGCCTTTAAATATTTGACTTATGTATATCTCTATTATTTTGTAATAAAAAAAAAAATAAAACAGTGTAAAAATTGTGTTTATTAATATTATTATGCAGGTTTGACTAGTTTGCTATGCCGGTTATATACATCAAGTGTGATCTGTCAGACATCATTTATGATAAGTAAAAATACGACAGAGTAAGCAGGTCAGACATATATGTTCCATAGTAGATATTTTGAATTAGTTAAATAAAGATGCAAAATCACACGTACACAAAAGTTTACATCACTTTTTCGACATTGCTCTTAACAAACAGATAGAAACTTAGATAGACAAATCTATCACCACTGTCGGTCAAATGACCGGTCATTTGGGAGTCTTCTTGCAGGGTATTAGGCATGTTTTCCTTTGAATTTTTTCTAAATTTTGACTTTATTTAAAAAAAGAAATTTAGTAAGAAATGTGCAATAAGCATTCAAAATATGATATTAAGCAGTGAGGTACTCAGAGGCGGTATTTATAAGTATCCGTATTTTTTTTAGTATTACCTAAATGGCACAAATGCAGTAAAAAACATAAATACATCTGAAAGAATTTCATTTTCAAATATCTGCCTATACTGGCTATGGCCAGAGCTGCCATCCATGAATGGCAAATTAATGTGTGATTATTCAATTTTTCGGATGTATTCCAGAGTTGAACTATACTTTCCTGGGTGCTACTCGTTAAAGGTCTTAAGTTCACTTCTGCTAAATTTTCATGCACAGATACAGGTGGAAATATTACTTTACTGCCCTCTCTTAGCATCAGAATACAACAAATTAACTTTTTTTAATTTTTTGCTTAAAAATTATTTTCCTCTTTAAGCGTACTAAAATATATTTTTATTCCATAATTTGTTAAGATTTTGTTGTTATTTATTAATTTTTGTAAGCTATTGAAAAGTGGGTAAAAATGCAAAATATGCAATTATTGAATTGATTTGCTTTTTAAGTTGTGGTTCGAATTTGATAATTTTTTTTTTTGCAAATATTTTAGAAGACACTAATGTACTTAAAAACAGGAAAAACATAGAGAATATACTACTTTATAAAAAAAAATAAAAATTTTTATTCTTATTTGAAAAAAAAAAATTTTTTGGAATTAATTTTCTAAAACATTAAAAAACTAGCTAATTTGTGACTTCGGCGTACTTTTGTTGCGTAAAAAATGGGGAGAATACAATCTTTTTTTCATTTCATATCTTTTGTTTGTTTTTAATGCTTTTCCTTAAATCTCTTTGAAAAGTGCAGAAATTCGAGTCAAAATCGATATTTTGGTCTTTTCTACAAGTACAAAGTTGTGGCAAAATTTTTTACAAATATTTTAGAAAGTCTAATAAGTAAACAAAAACAGAAAAAACAGAATACCATATTTTTGTTTCTTTTTAATACTCCATTAAACTTGAACGTTTTTTTAGTTTTAAGTTGAATAGTATGACTTTTTTATACAAAAAACTATCAGTTAAAAAAGTATTTTTTAAAACTGGTTGTAACTTATTATTTTTTATACTCTTAGCTATCAGAAAATGTAAAGTTTAATCTTCTACTCAAAAAACTGAAATTAATACAATTGTTTGAATGAAACGATTATCCATTTGTATAAATATTAATTAACAAACAATACGAAAAACAAAGTCTCACAATAATAAAGCAAATTACACTAAATGTCATTATGTAAAAATTAGTCTTATTTTAGACTCGGCAGTTTTTCTTGAAGCAGTTCTCTTCAATTCCCTTTTAAAACTGCTCGTTTGTTTACACAAAGACGGTTTCTTGTTAAATTTTTCGATTGTTTTAATGCAGCGAATGAAATAACAAAAGAGAATTGAAGTAACTTTTCGGTACAAGCAAGTCAGTACCCCTCTTCTTTCTTCTTTCCCCTCTCTCCCACAAACTCAGACTTGCTCAGTTAGTTCTTGATGTAGACAATGATACCGTATTGCCATTTTTTAGGGATGGGACTTTTTCCTGTCATTGGCATTGCACACATATGAAAATGACACCACAAAATGACAACACATGAAATGCCAGATGTAAATTCAGCCTTACAGTCATTTAATTGTTGATAAAGAATTTGCACACGTGCTGACGCTTAACACTCTAACGCATGGCTTAATACGGCCAACACAAGAGGTATACGGCGCCGCAAACATACCAGCCATCTGTCAACGCACTATGGAAACACCCTTACAGGATATACTTAACATAGTGAATTTTTTTGATGACATTCTCAGATTTGCTAGTAATATAGACGAGCTTTTCAGAATACTAGAAACCATACTAAAAAAATTTAGTAATCTTGGTTTCAAATTAAATAGACAAAAGTGCGTTTTTGTGACTACGTCGGTTGAGTTCATGGGGCACGAAATAGATTGCCATGGCATACATAAGTCCACTAAGCATATTGATGCAATTCTACACAGCAATAAACCGGCTTCTATAGAAGATCTTCAGTGGATTTTAGGTAAAGCTGCCTACTATTCAAACTTCATACCCAATTTGTCAACTCTGGAACGGCCATTGCGAGATATACTTAAGACAGGAAAATTCAGTTGGTCTAAGGAGGCAGAGCAATCGTACTACAAGGTCAAACAGATTCTGATTTCACCTCAAGTATTAATTCCATATGACCATAATCTACCTTGGCCTTGGGGCCGTACTGTCACATCGGTTACCCAACCACCAGGAAAGACCGATAGCATATGCAAGCCGTACGATGACCATGCTATCTGCAGATAGATAAGGAGGCATTTGCAATTGTGTGGGCGGTCCAAAAAATTTTCAAGTATCTATTCACACGGCACTGGACGCTCATAACAGACCACAAATCGTATGCTCAGATACTATGACTTGAAAAATCGCTTCCTGGATTGTGTATACCACGAATGGGAATTATGTAAATTTCTTATCTAATAATGCTCGATTATTTTTCAAGAACGACATATGTACAAAAGAGCAGGTAAGGATACTGTCCAAAGGATAAAAGACGAATATGACGAGTTCGATCATTTCATAATCAAGCAAATTGGACAACTTCTTATAACTGCAATACAATAAGCCAAGAAACAGATGACATTTGGAAAAAAATTTACAACTTCTACAACAAGTGGAAAGTGCTTAACTGGATATGGTTATAAATAGCCAGAAGCTAGCTATAAATTATCACATGGCTGTCTTACTTTCGAATACCGTATAGTTATTCCTCCAAAGTAACAAAAACAGGTATTAGAGGATTTGCATGGTTCTCATTTGGGCGTAGTAAAGATGAAAGGTATAGCCCGTTCGTTTTTATGTATTGGCTAGGATTGGATAAAGGTATTGAGAGCATTGCAAGAGAGTGTGATCAACATGCGAAAAGTGTTAACAAACCACCAAAACTTAGGACCAGCGTTGCCGTTTTGGTCGGATCCGACCAAATTTGGTCGGAAAAAATTTAAAATTTTGGTCGGATGGTCGGACCAATTCAATTTTGGTCGGTTTTTGTCTCTAATCACAAACTATTTTTTTCTTTGCATAATTTATTTAAAATCTCATATATTTTATCTTAAAAATATTTTTTCCACACTGTTTACCATTTACCAATACATTATGCACTTCGATGCCGGGTAAGTAGTTATTAACGACGTTTATATTAGATCAGTGACAGTGAACTGATATATTGAAAACGATAGTATAAAACTTTTAAATATGATAGCTCCTGATAAGGTACTTTCAAACGACGACTTACCAATTCTGGATCTTGTTTTAAAATTCCCTAAGTTAGTTGACTGTGATCCCGATTTAATAATTACTGAGTGGAATTTGCTACGGCTCAGCGGTATAAAAACTTTGGCCAATTTAAACATTAATGTTTTTTGGCAAAAAATAACTTCTATAAAAAACGGATTAAACGAGAAAAGTTTCTCAAATATTCCTTATTTTATTTTTAATTTGTTATCTCTGCCACATAGTTTCGCCGCCGCTGAACGCAAATTTTCCACACTAGCGCTAATAAAAACTAAACTAAGGAATAAACTAGAAGTAAATACTGCCAACGGTATTATGTCGTGTAAAGAAATTATCAAATTGAATAATCCGCACTATGTTTGGTCAGCCAAAAGGGACCTACATAACCAAATGTAAAATCAAGAACTTTAACTTTTTATTTTTAATGTGATGTATTTAATACATGCCTGAATTATAACATAAGTAAATGAAAACAACATATGTTAAAAAGACTGAATAAAAAGTTTTTCTTATAATTTACAATTTTTATGTATTTAATTATTAATTACATTATTTATTATTAATTTACATGCCTGAATTCTTTAATGCAAATATGTTATATCTGACATTTTTATTTTACTTAAATATTAAATAAAATGTACATCAAAAAATACAAATAGTAATTAAATTTTCAAATTTGGTCGGAAGTAGGTGATTTTGGTCGGATTTTGGGAAAATTTTGGTCGGAAAAAAAATTTCAAACACTGCTTAGGACTCATCTCTGGGAGTACCCAAAATCGCCTTGGGAGCGCATACACATTGACTATGCCGGACCCATTTAGGGCATGATGGTTCTGATTATTACTGACGCATACTCTAAGTGGTTAGAGATGAAGAGCACTAAGTCTATTACTGCTGGTGCGACCATTGTGCTTTTGGACGAAGTTTTTGCAACCTATGGGGTACCGCTAATGATAGTGTCTGATAATGGAACAAATTTTACATCACCGGAATTTAAAAATTTCTTAAAGAAAGTTAGTGTAAAACACCATAAATATATGGCCCCATACCATCCCGCCACGAATGGACAGGGTGAACGTAACGTGCAGACTGTGAAAAATGTGCTTAATTTTCAAAAGACAATAACAATTCATCACACCAGGGTTGTATTTTTTCGTAGATCGCACGACTTTGTATGATAGTGTATCACGGCCTTAAGGCAATGTGCACAATAGTGATCACTAATGAGTAGTGAAAAAGTGAGTAGAGTGGAATCATGACTTATAATTTTTTGTATTTATGCGCACTCATACTAAGTAAGAATCCATTCAAGAGTATGGAAATACACCCTTTCTTCTAATCAGGTTGAAATGATCTTCATCAACGAAACATGATCGAACAGTATTGAAATCATTACTATCAAGATTTTTCGCTAATGTATCTAAACTCGAAGACATAAATCTAAACGAGTCTATAAATCTTATTTCTAATCCATGTTTTGCATCTAACTTGATAAGAATTGACAGAGAAATACAACGCTCTGTATTCTGGGGAATCACTTTTATTACGGCATTTTTTATACTAGAAAGTTCTTTGAGAAATAAGTGCATATCATATGCAGAAAGATTATGAAAAATAATCGGTATGAACTGAGTTGTTTTATAATTCAAATTGCATTCGTTATGAGCTGCCCCACGATAATTACCCGTAAGATGACAATGATATCTAACTTTATCGTTATTTAAAATTTTCTTACATATATGACAATTTTGTGCGTTATTATATTTGGGCTCATTTTATTAACTTTAAGTAAATAATTAGGTAAATATCTGTACAATCTTCAACTATTTTTTTGAAAAATATATTTCTCTATTAAAGCTACAATTAATAGAATACCCGAATGCACAAGCACGATGTTTCTGTACATTTGTGGTATTTTTACCTACAACATCATCAACTTTTTCCAAAATAGACTAGAAGTCCGCATAGATTATATCCAACTGTTTGTAAAAGTTCTTAAACTTAATAATAGTTTCATCTTCGGGCATTCTGAGTACTTTTTTGCAGCAAATATTATTATGATGATTATATACATAATCATCATGTGCATGATATAGGCAGCTGTTGCATATCAGGATCTTATAATCATGCATTGTTATGCTGGAACGAAGAAGTCTAAAGAAGAGAGAAAAATAAAATAATATATAAATAAATATAACAATAACAAGTGAATTTTTTATAAAGATTAAAAAAAAATTTTAATAAATACACAAATGAAACTTACTTTAATATACGATATAATACAGGGTTTTTTCCAATCCTCCAAATACAGGGTTGGCCAAAAGTTACCATGGGGCTTAAAAGTTTAATAACTTTTTAGTTTATTAATTTTTTTTATATTTTTTTTTCTCAGATTATATAATATACAAAATGGAAATTTTTTTACACTAAGTATGAAAAATAATATCTTTTAAATGACCATCGTTTTCAGCTGCGCACTGATGGGCTCGTTTTAGAGCATTTTCCATAACATCTTTCAAAATTTGTGGCTGTAGCGTTCGAATTTCTGCAACAATGTTTGCCTTGAGTTCAAGGATTGTCTCTGGCTTGTTCACATACACTCGCTACTTCAAATAACCGCAAAGAAAATAGTCGGGTGCTGTCAAAACTGGCGATCGCGCTGGGCCAAATTATTTCCGAATTTCTGGAAATTATTCGCTCTCCAAAAACTTGACTTAAAAGTGCCATTGTGTCTCGGGCAGTGCGGGCAGTGGCTCCGTCCTGCTGAAACCACATACCAGGTATGTTTTCAAGAGCAAGACGTAAAAAATTTTCTATCATAAACCGATACCGCTCTCAATTTACGGCTACAGCACTTCCATTTTCATTCTCGAAGAAGTAAGGCCCAATGATATTTTCAGATGTGATCCCACACCATATTGTACACCTAATGGGGTGCAATTGGCGTTTATGAATGGCTCTTGGATTTTCAGAACCCCAGAACCTACAGTTCTGCTTATTAACAAAGCCATTCAAATGAATATGAGCTTCATCACTCATAATCATAATCGCCCATCAGTGCGAAGCTGAAAACGGTGGTCATTTAAGAGACATTATTTTTCATACTTAGTGTAAAAAAATTTCCATTTTGTATATTATATAATCTGAGAAAAAAAATAAAAAAAAATTAATAAAAGAAAAAGTTATTAAACTTTTAAACCCCCTGGTAACTTTTGGCCCACCCTATACTTCTGAAACGCGCTTTTTGGTATCGCCAACAGCTCCTGTTTCGATTTTTCTTTTATCTCCTCAATCGTAGCAAAACGCTTTCCTTTCATCGGTGTCTTCAGTTTTGGGAAGAGACAAAAGTCAGCGGGGGCAAAGTGCGGTGAATACGGTGGTTGAGGCATAATAACGGTTTTGTTTTTGGCCAAAAACTCACGCACAAGCATCGATGTGTGAGTTGGTGCGTTATCATGGTGCAAAATCCATGATTGCTTTTCCCACAATTCTGTGCTTTCAAGGTAGTATTGCTTATTGACCGTACGACCTTGTGGCAAGAATTGATGATGCACCACGCCATTGCAGTCGAAGAAAACAGTGAGCAAAAACTTCACATTTGACCGAACTTGACTACCAAGACGAGCATCGTCATTGACATCTTCTCGGCCTTCCTTAAACCGGTTATACCACAATTGAACTTGTGTTCTGCTCATAGTACACTCCCCAAACGCCACAGTCAACATTTCAAATGTCCTTGCGCATTTAATTTCTTTTTTACACAAAACTTAATACAGTTTCTTTGATACATTTTTTCGAATAGTAAAACATCGAAGAGCACACCAAAACACGACTAACCTTTTTATCTGTCAAAAACCAACTGAAAATCCAAAATGGCTGATATTGCCAACATATATAACAGACATGTGTACCAACATAACAGAAACAAAATACGAAAATCGAACATATGTAACTCACGAAATTTGAAAATAAAGGTTATTTTTTGATCAGACCTAGTATATGAAAAAAAACTCCGCTAAGACGTCTGTTCACTATGAAGGTTCAGCGAGAACTCTGAGTAGTGACTAATGTTGTATTTATTCATAAATTTTCCAAAGTGCTGTTGCACGCTCAGTTTAGTAGACTTGTCCAAAGTGAAGTACTTTTGGTATGTAAAAAAAAAGGTTGAACGACCAGGTCAGTTGGTCAAGGACGTAGTTCTATACCCCAAATGGACACGTGCAATCATAGCAAATACATGCCTTAAATACAAATAGTCTAAGAGCAAAAGAGTTTAATTACGAGGCAAGTATATATAGGGTGTTTTTTTTAGAGGTATAGAACTTCGAATTGAAATAAAACACAAGAAAATCGTTTTAATGTCCATCAATTTGGCTTTATTGGAAGGATAATTTTATGCCATTAACGTTTAAATATGATTTCGGGCATGTGGCCGCCGCGGCTGGCTCGAATAAAGCCAATTCTACAGGTCCAATTTTCAACCACTTTTTCGAGCATATGGGGCGAAATTATGCGCTCATCGAATGTTTCCTTCAATAAATCGATTGTGACGTGCGCTGTGTGGCATGTAGCGCCGTCTTGTTGGAACCACAACTCATCCACATTCATGCCATCCAATTCGGGAACAAAATAGTCGCTTATCATGGCTCTATACCGGTCTCCATTAACGGTAACCAACGGTCGACCATAAAATGGACGGAGCTTGCGGTAAACTTCGCGAACTGAACCATTATTTTCGAAATAAATTTGCACGATTTGCAAGCGTTGTTCTTTTGTCAACCTGTTCATGATAAAATGGCAAACCAAACTAAATATTAATCACTTGACAGCTGACAAAATGGCCGCCAGTTAAAAAAGTTATGCCAACTTAAAGTTCTATATTTCAATAAAAAACACCCTTTATTTGGCAAGAGAGTGGTTGCTTTTCTCTTGGTGGGGGTGCAGTTTTTCCCTACCCTATATTACAATTTGTACTACATAGCTTTGATTAAATTGCCCCTCTAAGTATTAAAAGTAGCAAGTATTAGTTAGTCTCCACCGATTCTAAATGCATTCCTTTTTATTTCTTTAGATTTTCAATTCATGTCTCAAACTATTACCTTAAGAATAATAGTTAATAATTAAAAAAAAAAAATTATAATTATACATAATCGTGTACATATGTGTATATGTAATTACATACATATGTAGATAATAAAAATAAATAAAACTTGCTCTAATTCTTAGAGTTTACTATGTGTGAAAATTTAGTAAGATCTGAATTTATGTATGTATATAAACAAAATAAAGCAAAATGTGGTAAATACCTAGGATAATAGTTCATATATATATGTATGTATATCACATGATGATCGTTGTAATGGTCATTCAGCGAGTCATGATGATATGATGGTTGGCTTTCATTTTTTTTCTATTCTGCAAATTGAATTTAGATTATATGTATGTATAAAAGAAAATTTTAAAATTTTGTCAAAATAACTTTTATGCTTATGTTCCGTACCTACACATATTTACCATTTTTTTACCTTGGTTTACCTTTCCATAAAATTTGCTTGCCCCAAAGCTGGGCCAGCACAGTTTTGCATAAAAAAAATCATTCATTGCAATGACAATAAAACTTAAATAAAAAATTTTTAATGTACGTTTAACAGGTATTGTTGTTGTAATTGCTGCTTCCTTCTCATCCACCGTTTCCAATTAAATTATTGTTTTATGTTATTGGTGTTTTGTCTTTGCATAAAATGTTAATTGAAGTTGCAGTCAAATTTATGAATGAACTAAAAACGCCAATTAACATCGATGTTCTAAAAGAGCATACTTGTAAAGATCCAATACTCAGCAAAGTGAAATCATATGTCGAAAATGGCTGGCCAAAATTCTTGGGATCTCTAGAGACAAATTTACAGCCTTATTACAACCGAAAATTCAGTTTCATCGTCAAACTGCTCTCGTGCTGTCATACCTACAACAATTAAGAAAGATATTTTAAAATTATTGCACGAAGGTCATTGGGGAATCGTAAAAATGAAAAGATTGACTAGACAACATTGCTGGTGGGTAGGTATGGATAAAGAGATAGAAATGGGCGGGGACACGCCCTTTAAAATTTAATGTTATATTTCACGTGCTTGTGCTTAACCGATTTTTACTTAATCTTGTGTTAAGAAAGTGAGTAGGACCACGCCCATAAAAAGTTAGTATTAAATTATATGCACTTCTATTTATCCAATTTCCACGAAAATTGGTAAAGAGTGGTGCCACGCACACTAAGTACGAGTACATATTACATTTCACTTGTTTCTACCTCACCAATTTTTACCAAACTTGTCATACACCTTGAGCTCTGAAAGGGCCACGCCCCTAAAAATATAAAATTGGCACAAAAATTAATAAAAAAATTAAACCGATTTGAAAAATATGCACTTAAAAGTTAGAATAATTTAGTTACAGTTAAATAAATGTTTTTTATACATTATCTGCCTTATTCATAAAAAATATTTCAGGTTTATTAAGCGCTTATTTGACATACAGTAGAACTTCTCTATAGCGATCTTCTCTATAACGAAATCTTCTCTATAACAAATAAAATTCGTGAACACAACATTTTTGTGAGTATTTTTATACATTTTGATCTCCCTATAACGAACTTCCCTATAGCGAAGTTATCCCTGTAACGTAAAATTTTTAAGACCTAAATAGAATTTTTCAAACTAAATAATCTCTCTATTGCGAAGTTTTTACCAATCGATTTTTTGCATCAATTTAGTCACAGAAAATATAACTGTAAAAGAAGTTACATTTTCAACGCTTGTTACGACTGTCACATAAAAAAGTGGCATAAGTTTACACACGACGATGAAGAATTTGACATAGAACAAAATGTTTCAGAATTGCCTTCATTTTCCCAAGTACACTCGTCTTTTAACACGATACGAACCTTTTTGGAATCTCTAAACAATGTACCTGGGGATATTTTTTCCCTTCTTAATCGTTGTGAAGACTTTGTTGACGAAGAAAAGTGGAAACATCAAAAACAAATGAAAATTACATCTTTCTTTAACACCATATAAAAACTTGCCTTAATATAAAATTTTTCTACATTTAAACAAAAAAATTTAAATGTGTTCATGTAAAAAAAAAATTCTTCTAATATAAAATTTTGTCTACATATATATGTATTAATAAAAAAAAATTAATGTGTTCATGTAAAACAATTTTTTTTGTCTTAATAAATATATTTTCTATATATTTTCTATAAAAAAATGTAAAGTCAAAATTTTCTGCAGTTTCTCAACAACGAATTTTCTCTATAACGTAGAAATTTGACGGTCCCCAACTGCTACGTTATAGAGAAGTTCGACTGTAGACATATTTTTAAATTCAAAAATAAATGAATGATAAAATATTGCGTTTTTTGTTTATTTTACCTTCTTCCAGTTTGGTTGAATACACTTTTAGGAGAACAATTTGCTCATGCTATGTACATATGTATGTACATACCCAGGTACAATAACCGGTTCTCAATAATGAGACAATTTGTTTCTTTATTTTACGTGGATTTTATAAAATATTTTTTCTTTACTATGCTTGATGTTTGAAATGTTTAAAGATTCTGATATACATATATTTTTTTCTCACGTGTGTTAGAGTCCAATAATGAAAATGTTATTCGATTGAGCGAAGATTACCATGTGATACTTTGACTGCTTAAAAAAATAGACAGGAAATATCAAATGTATTAACTGCATGCTCTCAGCTACGGTATATAAGTTATTCAGCAGCTAGGGGACAAATGCTCCCAAATTTATTGATGACAACTATGACATGTAGTGTTGTAATATTATGTATTAAAATCGCACTGCTGAGTGATAACTAGGAATATTACATACGTTACTGCATTTCTTTATTTAAATAACTTATGACAGAAGATCTATATAAGTAGTAGTGAACTGGGCATTCGGCCCAATTAAAGTTTTAAAATTTGTGTGAAATTTTAAAATTCTTGGAAATTTGTGAAATTGATACCTACGAGGGTGGTTCAATAAGTCCGTCCAATTTTTTGTTAACATAAGGAGTTTTTCTTTTACATAAGGAGTTTTTTTATTACTACATACGAGGGCGGTTCAATAAGTCTGGTTTTTTATGACCGTGGGAATTTATATATATGTATGTTTTAGGGGTGGATTAAGGGGTTTCATAAGATTAAGATTTCATAAGTATACATATATGCCGACGGGAAAATAATGAAAATGATTTTTCCTAATACCATCGGGAAAATCATGAGATGATTTTTCCCAATACCAATGGTGAAATAGTGAAAATTAATTTTTCCTAATGCCGACGGCAAAACATGATTATTTTTCCTAATGCCTACAGCAAAACATGAATATTATTTTCAAATGCCGACGGCAAAACATGATTATTATTTCCTAATACCAAAGGAAAAATTGCCAGTGTTGCCAGACTGTAGAAATTTGTTATCGTAATACTATATCAGTAATATCAGATGACTACTAGGCGATTCTCATATGAATCGTGGTAATGTGTATGTGCGATTTCCTCACGCTAATAAATTATTTATCATACCGACATTTTATGATGTAAAATGTTCTCATGTATGTGAACACCCCTAATGCTTGTGTGTGGTGGGTCCAGCTTGATTGCCGCTGGTAATTTTATATTGTGTTTATTTGTTTAAGAAATATATTTGTATGTATGTATGTATGTACATTTGTATGTATGTATGTATCTATATTTGTATGTATGGATGTATGTATGTATGAATGTGCGATCGTGAGAACTTGTCCTTGGAATATTTTTTAGATTACATTTAGATTTTGCAACGTAATCATTTCTTTGACTACTATTATTTTAAAGCAGATGATTTGCAACTAAGTACAGGCATCAGCAGAGAAACAAAAAGTATAAATTTGCAAGTAAGCAAAACAGTTAACTTCTCCTTTTCCCCACGTCCTTCTATTCCCTTTATGTAGTTTGTATTTGAACTTCTTTTCATACGATCATGGGAATTTATGGTTTCTCTGACCATAATAAGTTTGTTTAGCTTTGTCATGTGCTCTAACTGAGTGATTTGG
Organism: Nowickia ferox; assembly: GCA_936439885.1. Classification (NCBI taxonomy): domain Eukaryota; kingdom Metazoa; phylum Arthropoda; class Insecta; order Diptera; family Tachinidae; genus Nowickia; species Nowickia ferox. The sequence continues at coordinate 64,311,733 of OW387023.1, read as the reverse complement.
TATGTTCATATATTTTCATGATGTAGATATGTAAGTTTGATTGTTAAGATCTAATAAATACTGGAGTATTGATAAGAAATTTGATATGTGTATATACATATCTACAAAATGATTTTATGTATGTATGTATGTACATACAAATAAGTGTTGGGCTCCCTCTTTGAATACACTTTTTTTTGTCATGTGCGGTCTTTTGTTGTTGTTGTAAATATTCGTCTGGTCTTTTGAGTATAGATGTGAAATATCTTCATATATTTTTGTTTTTTTTTATTTGAAATTAAAAAACGTTGCTTTAATTTTTTTATCTGTATTTACTTAGAAGTTTTGTGGATTTTCTGTTTTAAGTAAAACTGAATTCCTTAAGATACATACTCCATAGTAATAGTAACTATAATATATATATTTCCTATATTTAATTTACATTTGTTTAAAATTGATGCAGCCTATATAGTCAACGTTAGACATTTTTTGGTGTATACAATTTTTTCTAACCACAGTGTTTTTCAGCACCTCTTACATTTATTTTAGAATATCTTGCATTGCCTTTTATAAATGTATAAAAATTTTTAAATGAAACTGATCCGGTAGTCCAGCTTAGCTAACGATAGTTTTTTGTTAGCCAGTTTGCTTCTTTTTACTTTTTTATTTTTTTATTGACAAACATTTAAAATCAAAAGGGAGTTTTATAATAAAATTGTTATATTCATAATTTCTGAAAACAATCGCTACTTCTTTTGCGATGAAATCATTTGAATTACTTTTGAAACCTTGTACGTCTATAAAAATTATGGTATTTTCCATATTACTCAATTTATAAGACTTTTCGAACTTGTCCTTTGATGGGTATATATTATATTATATGATCATGAATAAGAATGCAGTAAGCTGATGTCTTTGCTTACTGTTTCAAATTAAAATTTTATTCAATTGGGCCGCTATTGAATAAAAGGAACTTTTATCTTAAACTTTAGTGCATTTGGAAGTGCTTGAGATTCTTTCATATAATAGCTTTGTTGGAATCTTAGATACGAGTACATATAATATAGAATTGCATAACGTTTATTTTTAATTTTTATGTTAAGATCATCATCATTTGGATATGAGACTGAATGACTGATGAGGAAACTTGTTTACTTCTTGAATAGCGATCAACAGAAAACGAAATCGTTTTCTTACAATTTAGGTCTGGCCAATCAACGGTTCCTCTAGTGTACAAGATGACTTTCTATGTCGCATTTCTGTCTACTCTTTGTCAGCGTTAAGGGACCATTAAATTTTAAAATTTTAATTCCTCAAACTTTGTTACTTCATACTGATAATATGTTTACATTGATAAGGTATATGTTTATCTTATGAAGGTTACTCGCCTATGGCTTTTATTTGATGTTCTAGATGATTTTTTTCTCATTTTATTAAAGTTCAGCGTATTGTGCATATATTTCTGACATGTTTAAGTGCGCTTTATTTACCTGTCAGACAGAGTTTACGTATCAGTTGATCACTCAGTCTATCTTTTTATTAATTTTTTTCTTTTAATGTTTCACTACTATTTTTTCAGATTTTACTACTTGAAATAGAGAATATTTGTATAATTTTTAAATGTATTCATATATATATATAGGTAAATATATCTATGTATGTCTAGAGAAATTACTTTATCTACAAAGAAATACATGTTTAATAATCAACTATTCTAGAAAATTGATCTCAAATAACTCAGTTACCTCCACCATCAATTTACCGTCGGTGTTTTCATAGTGTCAGAAATATTAGAATATCTATGTTTGAGAGAATTTTACCTCGAGTTTTTCTACATGATGGTTGACCCCTATGAAGTTATTGTTGATGTAGGCTGGGTTGTATCACATTCAGATGTAATCATTTCATACTAAAAAAAAATGTCCTCATCACCATCAACCATATCTGTATACATTTAATTCATGAGTTGGGTAGATCCAGATACAATTCCTGACTACAGATTAATGATTAGAAACAAGTTTCTCATCACCTTCTAATAGATTTATATATTTTGCTAGCATCCATGCCTTAGCATGCTTCTATCGATAGTGACGCGAGAGTCCGACATGTAGTGGTGTTTCAATTAAAAATCTATACTATTAGAATTTAAGAATTCACTCTTCTGAATTTTTTACAGAGTAGATACATATGTATTTCATTTCCCACAAAGTCATAAAATTTCTTTGCTTAAAAAATTGTATGACGTGAGGAATTTTCTTAAATTATGCATGCTTCGGCATGCTTCCAATATTTTTTTCTCTAAATTTTTTTGATACTCATTCAGATACAGATATAAAGTAAGATCTGTGTACACTACATTTTACAATTTATGCATACTTCAGCTTGATTCTAGTTGAAGTCTGTATTTATTCAATTCATACACATGTACATTCCTAAAGATTGGATACCAAAGTCCAATTTGCTTAGTTTATCTATATTTTCTAAAGATCTGATAGCTATAGAAATGAAGAGAGTGAAGATCTATTATAATAAGCCCAGATTCACATTTTTAAATTTTGTGTGCTACTGCTTTGGAAATGGAAAATGTACGACTTTTACTATAAAAAGTGATAATACGATGTGTTGCTGAATATTGCACTGTGTTAAACTTCATTTTGAACGCTTACGTTTTCACAATATTTCATACAGACCAACAAGTTTAGAGAATTCCAGTACATTAAGTTAATTATCTTTCCTACGACCTAACATTCCTAATCAATCCTTTAAAAAAAAAAAAAAAAAAACCATGACAAACTAGATTTTTCCTTTTTAATTTTATTTATATTGTCATTAAATTTCAACATTTTCTACATCTTCAAATTACTGTATACTGTATTTTCCACCTTTTCCCCATTTGTTGAGTTAACTTTAATTGCAAACATTTTAATTGTGAGATGAGCTTTTCTATTTTAGGCACTAAGTAAATCTTTATATATATATATATATATATATATATATATATATATATATATATATATATATATATCAATCCACTTACATGAACCATTAATGCTAAATTCTTAACACATAAGCCCTTTGGATGATCTATTAAATCATTCTACTATTGATGCTTTCATATTAAGTAATGTTTAATCTTCTACTTATGCATAAATTTTCCAGTGTCTATTAAAAAATTCTTTACAATCATCCATTTGTAAGTTTTTTGGTACTCGTAACATATCAAAAATATTTTCCACAGCCTAGGTTTTTTCGAGTGCTACTTTTATTTTCAACGGTATAGACCATAGAAACTTTGAGAATGAATCATTTACAGTCTACAATAATCAATAATTTCTATTTTCTGTAGAATAGTTTCCAATTTCACCTAAATCAGCTCCATAAAAGACAACTATTCCTTTCATTACATATCTACAATGAACAAACAATTTTCGAGATTTATTATAGAGTTCGTTTACTAAATTTCTTTTTAAAGACATTGAGTTGTTTTAAAGATTTTTTGGAGAGTGTTGTGATCTACTTGATGCACTTTCAGCTATTTATACTATCATGTAGTTAATTTTCCAATCTATAAATTTTATCGTTCAGCTGTTCAATTTGTTTTTCAAAAGATGATTTAATTTTTAGTATGTGTTTTTCAATTTTATAATTATCTTCTATCTCTAATTGTATTTCACGTTATATTCCATCAATTTGCATATTAATATATTCTTGAATTATATTAATTCCTTAACCTGTATTATTAGTTTGTCCTATAGTTTATCGATTTGATTTCCAGAAACAATTTACTGACAACATCATTCTCCGTCAGTGAATGATGATGATTCTCTATCCATGTATTAGTAGAAATTATATATTTTATATAGTTTTCAAAATCAAATTTCTCATAGTATTTCCATGTTTTATTATCAATCATTAAAGATAATAAAGCTACTACTAGAGCCTATATTTGACCATCAACTTGTATTTTATCTTCATTTAGTTTTAGGTTACTATCACCAAACTTCCATTCATTATTTAAATCTTGATGTGGGCCATAGTTTGTATCTAATTCAATTCTTCCTTCCCAGAGTGATAAATGAGTATAAGTGTCTTCACAATTGGAAGTCTATGAGTAAAAATCATCTTTATCATCCTCATCATCATTCTCAGTATTAACATCATTAAATAAGATGATATCCTCAAATATTGTTCCTTCTGAGAGTTTCTTTGGTGTACTTGTCTCTATCTTGACTCAAGGCTTTAAACTTGCATTATTTTCAGCTTCTATCTTGATTTTCCTTTTTTCTTTCTTGCGAATTCTTTTAATATTTCTAGAACTATTTATGAATTCTTTCAGAGGTTCTGTTATAGGTTTAAATGTACCTTTTGCTGCTTACATGTATCTATTTCACAAGTGTTTATACTACGAAGCTTTTTCTTCAAGACATTTCTTGTTGACACCAACTGCTTTGCTAACAGCAAATAGCAGAACAGGTATCAGCTTATCAGATCAGGTTGTCAGGTACCAGATCAGACTATCAGGTACCTGATCTGGTTTTCAGATCAGCTTATCAGGCCCTGGCCTGGTTTTCAGATCAGCTTATCAGGACCCGGTCTGGTTTTCAGATCAGCTTATCAGGACCTGGTCTGGTTTTCAGATCAGCTTGTCAGGACCTGGTCTGGTTTTCAGATCAGCTTATCTCATTCAGATTGGGTTATCAGTTTACAAGTAGCTGGCCATTTATAACATTTAGATGAATGAAGTTAAAGGTCAAATGAAAAACGAAAAAGTAAACTTTTATGTAGTCAAATTCTCTTTTTTTTCTATAACGATCATCGTTTAATTCACTATTGCTGCTTATAATCAAAATCCATATTTATCCTTCCAAAATGCTTTATATTTGTCTCATCTTACTTAAACATTATAATTACATTATGATTATCTAGTATCAAATGTTTGGTGATTCTGGTATAACTTTGACATCAGCAGAATGTATCAAGATTCTTATTTCGCTCCACACAAAAATATGTTTCTCACACGGAACATCGTTAAATATCATATTGGAATTACTTTTAGCTTTGTTAGGAGAAATAACAGATTCAGTATCTGTAAATGTGTAATATCCCATTCCTTTAATTAATGAAATTATGTAATATCTTTAAGTATCGATATGTGGGTTGATAGAGAGATTTTGATTTTTAGCAAGCCAATCATAACATATTATTATTATTATTTTTTTTTTGTGCAATTTGACAGACCAACTATTTTTGCGTAAATATAATTTGGAAGACGGGAACTATTAATTGTTTTTGAACTAACGTTTGATGAATCATCAATATTTCATATCAAGGTTTTTTTTATGTTGTTTTGACTATGAGTATAGTCATTATTTATGAAAACCATTTCATAAATATTGGTGCATGCTCATAGTCAAAACAAAGTATGCTTTAAGTGTTTAAAACTATTATTATCATAAAAATTGTGGTTTTAAACTCTTAAAATATACTTTGTTTTACTATTCCCATTTTGTAAATAAATACATTTCATAAATATTGACGCATACTCATAGTCAAAGCAAGATAAAACTATCCTTTGTTTTGAGTATCAGTATGGGTCATTATCTCTTATTATAGAAAAAATAAAATGGTATTATATGATATCAGAAATCATGTTTTCTGATATCATATAACCATACTATTTTATTATTTCTATAATAATAGATAATTTTTATAAAATCTATTTGGTACAAAATGCGGTTAGTAAAACAACATAAAAATATCTTGATATGAAATTTTGATGATTCATCAATATTTCGTACTATCGTATTTTTACGTTGTTTTGACTATGAGTATGCACCAATATTTATGAAATGTGTTTCATAAATATTGTCTCTTATTTAGAAAAAATAAAATAATACAGCTATACGAAAATATTTTCTGGTATCGTATAGCTGTATTATTTTATTTTTCCTATATATAACACACTTCCTATAACACAGCTATACGATATCAAAAAATATTTTCTGAAATCGTATAGCTGCATTATTTTATTTTTTTAATAAGAGATAATGATCCATACTCACAATCAAAACAACATAAAACTATCATTATCATACTCAAAACAAATGATAGTTTTATGTTGTTTTGATTGTGAGTGTCGATCATTATCTCTTATTAAAAAAATAAAATAATACAGCTACATGATTTCAGAAAATATTTTCTGATATCGTATAGCTGTATTATTTTATTTTTTTATAATAAGAAATAATATTTATAAAATGCATTTAGTTACACAAATGTGGTTAGTAAAACAACCTAAATATAGGATGGTACGAAATTTTGATGATTCATAAAACGTTAGTTCAAAAACAAGTTATAGTTCCCTTCTACAAAATTCTATTTGCGCAAAAATAGTTAGTCTGTCAAATAAAAATAAAAAAAAAAATTAAAAATAATATGTTATGAATGGCTTGCTAAAAAGTCTTAATGTATTAAAATTTTAAAACATCTACATATTAGTACTCAAAATCTCTCTATCAACCCAAATATGGATACTTAAAGATATTACATAATTTCATTAATTAAAGGAATGGGATATTACACATTTACAGATACTGAAACTGTTATTTCTCCTAACAAAGCTAAAAGTAATTCCGATATGATATTTAACGATGTTAGATGTGAGAAACATATTTTTGTATGGAGTGAGATAAGAATGTTGATGCATTCTGCTGATGTCAAACTTATACCAGAATCACCAAATATTTGATACTAGATAGTCATAATGTAATTATAATGTTTAAGTAAAATGAGACAAATATAAAGCAATAAATGTTGGAAGGATAAATATGGATTTTTATTATAAGCAACTATATTGAATTAAACGATGATCGTTATAGAAAAAAAAAGAGAATTTGACTACATAAAATTTACTTTTTCGTTTTTCATCTGACCTTAAACTGCATTCATCTAAATGTTATAAATGGCCAGCTACTTGTAAATTGATAACGTAATCTGAATCAGATAAGCTGATCCGAAAACCAGAGCAGGTCCTGATAAGCTGATCTAAAAACCAGACCAGGTCCTGATAAGCTGATCTGATAGCTGATACCAGATCTAATAGCTGATACCTCTTATTTGATAAACATGGATGAGAACATTTTAAAACAGTTGGTGGTGACCAGAAATGTCTTGAAGAAAAAGCTTCGTTGTATAAAAACTGGTGAAATAGATACAGATGAGCTACAAAAGATACATTTAAACCTATAACAGAACCTCTCAAAGTATTCATAAATAGTTCTAGAAATATTGAAAGAATTCACAAGAAAGAAGAAAGTAAAATCAAGATAAAAGCTGAAAATAATACAAGTTTAAAGCCGTCAGTCAATATAGAGACAAGTACACCAAAGAAACTTTCAGAAGCAACAATATTTGATGATATCATCTTATTTAATGGTCAAATATAGGCTCTAGTAGTAGCTTTATTATCTTTAATGATTGATAATAAAACATGGAAATACTATGAGAAATTTGATTTTGAAAACTATATAAAATATATAATTTCTACTAATACATGGATAGAGAATCATCATCATTCACAGACGGAGAATGATGTTATCAGTAAATTGTTTCTGGAAACTCAAATCGATAAACTATAGGACAAATTAATAATACAGCTTAAGAAATTAATATAATTCAAGAATATATTAATATGCAAATTGATGGAGTACAACGTGAAATACAATTAGAGATAGAAAATAGTTATAAAATTGAATAACACATACTAAAAATTAAATCATCTTTTGAAAAACAAATTGAACAGCTGAACGATAAAATTTATAGATTGGAAAATTAACTACATGATAGTATAAATAGCTGAAAGTGCATCAAGTAGATCACAACACTCTCCAAAAAATCTTTAAAACAACTCAATGTCTTTAAAAAGAAATTTAGTAAACGAACTCTATGTTACAGAGTGCGAAAATTGTTTGTTCATTGTAGATATGTAATGAAAGCAATAGTTGATCTTTTATGGAGCTGATTTAGGTGAAATGGGAAACTATTCTACAGAAAATTGAAATTATTGATTATTGTAGACTGTAAATGATGGTCAATACCGTTGAAAATAAAAGTAGCACTTGAAGAAACCTAGGCTGTGGAAAATATTTTTGATATGTAACGAGTACCAAAAAACTTACAAATGGATGATTGTAAAGAATTTTTTAATAGACACTGGAAAATTTATGCATAAGTAGAAGATTAAACATTACTTAATATGAAAGCATCAATAGTAGAATGATTTAATAGATCATCCAAAGGGCTTATGTGTTAAGAATTTAGCATTAATGGTTCATATAAGTGGATTGATATATATATATATATATATATATATATATATATATATATATATATATATATATATATAGATATATATATATATAAAGATTTACTTAGTACCTAAAATAGAAAAGCTCATCTCACAATTAAAATGTTTGCAATTAAAGTTAACTCAACAAATGGGGAAAACGTGGAAAATACAGTATACAGTAATTTGAAGATGTAGAAAATGTTGAAATTTAATGACTATATAAATAAAATTAAAAAGGAAAAATCTAGTTTGTCATGGTTTTTTTTTTTTTTTTTTTTAAAGGATTGATTAGGAATGTTAGGTCTTAGGAAAGATAATTAACTTAATGTACTGGAATTCTCTAAACTTGTTGGTCTGTATGAAATATTGTGAAAACGTAAGCGTTCAAAATGAAGTTTAACACAGTGCAATATTCAGCAACACATCGTATTATCACTTTTTATAGTAAAAGTCGTACATTTTCCATTTCCAAAGCAGTAGCACACAAAATTTAAAAATGTGAATCTGGGCTTATTATAATAGATCTTCACTCTCTTCATTTCTATAGCTATCAGATCTTTAGAAAATATAGATAAACTAAGCAAATTGGACTTTGGTATCCAATCTTTAGGAATGTACATGTGTATGAATTGATATCAAACAAACTTACTGAATAAATATAGACTTCAACTAGAATCAAGCTGAAATATGCATAAATTGTAAAATGTAGTGTACACAGATCTTACTTTATATCTGTATCTGAATGAGTATCAAAAAAATTTAGAGAAAAAAATATTGGAAGCATGCCGAAGCATGCATAATTTAAGAAAATTCCACACGTCATACAATTTTGTAAGCAAAGAAATTTTATGACTTTGTGGGAAATGAAATACATATGTATCTATTCTGTAAAAAATTCAGAAGAGTGAATTCTTAAATTCTAATAGTATAGATTTTTAATTGAAACACCACTACATGTCGGACTCTCGCGTCACTATCGATAGAAGCATGCTAAGGCATGGATGCTAGCAAAATATTTAAATCTGTTAGAAGGTGATGAGAAACTTGTTTCTAATCATTAATCTGTAGTCAGGAATTGTATCTGGATCTACCCAACTCATGAATTAAATGTATACAGATATGGTTGATGGTGATGAGGACATTTTTTTTTTAGTATGAAATGATTACATCTGAATGTGATACAACCCAGCCTACGTCAACAATAACTTCATAGGGGTCAACCATCATGTAGAAAAACTCGAGGTAAAAATTCTCTCAAACATAGATATTCTAATATTTCTGACACTATGAAAACACCGACGGTGAATTGATGGTAGAGGTAACTGAGTTATTTGAGATTGATTTTCTAGAATAGTTGATTATTAAATATGTATTTCTTTGTAGATAAAATAATTTCTCTATACATACATACATATATTTACCTATATATATATATGAATACATTTAAAAATTACACAAATATTCTCTATTTCAAGTAGTAAAATCTGAAAAAATAGTAGTGACACATTAAAAGAAAAAAAATTTTAAAAAGAAAGACTGAGTGATCAACTGATACGTAAACTCTGTCTGATAGGTAAATAAAGCGCACTTAAACATGTCAGAAATATATGCACAATACGCTGAACTTTAATAAAATGAGAAAAAAAAATCATCTAGAACATCAAATAAAAGCCATAAGCGAGTAACCTTCATAATATAAACATATACCTTATCAATGTAAACATATTATCAGTATGAAGTAACACAATTTGAGTAATTAAAATTTTAAAATTTAATTGTCCCTTAACGGTGACAAAGAGTAGACAGAAATACTGTCATAGAAAGTCATCTTGTATACTAGAGGAACCGTTGAGAGGCCAGACCTAAATTGTAAGAAAACGATTTCGTTTTCTGTTGATCGCTATTCATGAAGAAAACAAGTTTCCTCATTATGATTTAACTAATTTAAAAGTACATTTAAATTCAGTCTCATATCCAAATGATGATGATCTTAAATATACCTAAGTATATTTATTTGATATAAAGTCTTTATTTATTTAATTTGAAAATTTTGTTTGTTTTTATGGTTAAGCGATTGTCTATATGCAATTCGTTCCCGCTTTTTGGAACTCACCAGTAGACTTCAACCCAAAACATTTTTGATTTTAGTCTACTGATGAGTTCCAAAAAGCGGGAACGAAATGCATATAGACAATCGCTTAACTATAAAAAAAATCAAAATTTTCAAATTAAATAAATAAAGACTTTATGTCAAATAAACGAAATGCATATAGACAATCGCTTAACCATAAAAACAAGCAACATTTTTATAAAAATTAAAAATAAACGTTGAGCAATTATATATTATATGTACTCGTATCTAAGATTCCAACAAAGCTATTTTATGAAAGAATCTCAAGCACTTCCAAATGCACTAAAGTTTAAGATAAAAGTTCCTTTTATTCAATAGCGGCCCAATTGAATAAAATTTTAATTTGAAACCGTAAGCAAAGACATCAGCTTACTGCATTCTTATTCATGATCATATAATAGAATATATACCCATCAAAGGACAAGTTCGAAAAGTCTTATAAATTGAGTAATATGGAAAATACCATAATTTTTATAGACGTACAAGGTTTCAAAAGTAATTCAAATGATTTCATCGCGATTGTTTTCAGAAATTATGAATATAACAATTTTATTATAAAACTCCCTTTTGATTTTAAATGTTTGTCAATAAAAAAATAAAAAAGTAAAAAGAAGCAAACTGGCTAACAAAAAACTATCGTTAGCTAAGCTGGACTACCGGATCAGTTTCATTTAAAAATTTTTATACATTTATAAAAGGCAATGCAAGATATTCTAAAATAAATGTAAGAGGTGCTGAAAAACACTGTGGTTAGAAAAAATTGTATACACCAAAAAATGTCTAACGTTGACTATATAGGCTGCATCAATTTTAAACAAATGTAAATTAAATATAGGAAATATATATATTATAGTTACTATTACTATGGAGTATGTATCTTAAGGAATTCAGTTTTACTTAAAACAGAAAATCCACAAAACTTCTAAGTAAATACAGATAAAAAAATTAAAGCAACGTTTTTTAATTTCAAATAAAAAAAAAACAAAAATATATGAAGATATTTCACATCTATACTCAAAAGACCAGACGAATATTTACAACAACAACAAAAGACCGCACATGACAAAAAAAAGTGTATTCAAAGAGGGAGCCCAACACTTATTTGTATGTACATACATACATACATAAAATCATTTTGTAGATATGTATATACACATATCAAATTTCTTATCAATACTCCAGTATTTATTAGATCTTAACAATCAAACTTACATATCTACATCATGAAAATATATGAACATACCAAATCATTCAGTTAGAGCACATGACAAAGCTAAACAAACTTATTATGGTCAGAGAAACCATAAATTCCCATGATCGTATGAAAAGAAGTTCAGTAAAAGAAGCCGGACGTAGCTAAACAAATTTTTAAACATTAAATGTATAGAAAAATAAAAGAATGTACAAGTATTTTCTTATTTCAAATACAAACTACATAAAGGGAATAGAAGGACGTGGGGAAAAGGAGAAGTTAACTGTTTTGCTTACTTGCAAATTTATACTTTTTGTTTCTCTGCTGATGCCTGTACTTAGTTGCAAATCATCTGCTTTAAAATAATAGTAGTCAAAGAAATGATTACGTTGTAATCTAAAAAATATTCCAAGGACAAGTTCTCACGATCGCACATTCATACATACATACATCCATACATCCATACATACAAATATAGATACATACATACATACAAATGTACATACATACATACAAATATATTTCTTAAACAAATAAACAAAATGAAAATAATATTCATGTGTTGCCGTAGGCATTAGGAAAAATAATCATGTTTTGCCGTCGGCATTTGAAAAAAATAATCATGCATTAGGAAAAATCAATTTTCACTATTTCACCATTGGTATTAGGAAAAATCATCTCATGATTTTCCAGTTGGTATTAGGAAAAATAATTTTCATGATTTTCCCGTCGGCATATATGTATACTTATGAAATTTTAATCTTATGAAACCCTTTAATCCACCCCTCAAACATACATACATATAAATTCCCACGATCATAAAAAACCAGACTTATTGAACCGCCCTCGTATATAGTAATAAAAAAAACTCCTTATGTAAACAAAAAACTCCTTATGTAAACAAAAAACTCCTTATGTAAATAAAAAATTGGACAAATTTCCAAGAATTTTAAAATTTCACACAAATTTTAAAATTTTAATTGGGGCCGAATGCCCAGTTTACTACTAATGTGCTGAATCAAGGGGTGGTCAGCAGCAGCAGCTAAACACTTTTCATCATCATCAGGAACAGCCATCTCTACAATACCCACAATATCAACTACCAATGAGTTATCAGCAATACGTTATGCCTAACTGTTACCCTACACCAATGTCATGGAATAATCAGTTTTTGGGATCAGGAGTGCCAATGCAATATGAGCATTCAAATTACAATTATAATCCCAATTTGATGCAATGGAAACCTCTTAATTATCATCAACAAGAGCAGCAGCAACAACAACAAGCTCAACAACAAGGTGTGGATATCCTTGGAGGGACTTTATACAACAATGCTATGGATATAAGTTTACCGGAAAGTGATAGAGAAGTAGAAGTAGAAGAAAGAAGAGAAGAAACTCTGCCAACTCCAATGAGTACTTCACATGCTAGGACAGAAGAAGTCGAAGAGAATGTGAGATATTACAAAATATCGAAAGCCTTCAAAAATCATATCGCCACATACGCAATTCTAAATAAAAAAGATCAACTTCTCTTGGAAGAATTTATTAAGGAAAACAAACATATTTTTATTGAGAGGCTTCAAATGAATTTAACTAAGCATATAATTATTAAATTTCATGTGAGTATTGTGGCGGAGTACATCAAAATTGTTGAAGAAGAATTGGAGTTGTGCATAATATCACATGTAGCCAAAATGAGTTTGCTGACGAAGGCAGATAACATAGAAGAGTTATTCCGTAAACAGGTTGAGGAAATTTCAACCAAAATGTCCGAATTTGAAGAGCGAGATTCTGGTTGGACCTTGTCACGCATAGTCCGAGCAGAAATCAACATCAACAAATCGTCGCTCGTCAAAGGCTCGAATTGGATACCCACACCTCAAAAATTAGAAGGAAGATAAGCTTGCATCAACATAGAAAACAGCGATGCATCGAGGTGAATAATCCGACAATAAGTGTGAACGTATTTGGGTATGATGAGGGAGCAAATCAGGTCATTGGTCCTTATTATGTGACCAAAGATGTGAAAATAAATCATGTGAACTTACTGCTTTTAGAGAATGGTGAATGTCATCACTACATATTGATAAAGGACATATCAAGGTAAGTTAAAAAATTATACAACTCTTTATTTTAAGGATACATATATTGGTTTTATATATTTTATAAAATATGTACATTTTACTTAGTAATTTTTATCTTTTTTTATTTTTTATCATTCACAGACTTTTACAGAAGCAGACTACCAGGGATGGACACAAATTAGTTTTTGCAATAGTTGTCTGCAGTATACGCATAGCGAGAATGTCATGTCTAATCATAAATCAGAGTGTGACAAGATAGTAACCACTATGCCAACAGGTGCGGATGCTATTCTGCAGTTTAAGGGACATCAGAGAAAAATGGATGTACCCTTCGTGGTATATGCGTCATTCGAATGCATATTAGAAGATATAAGTGATAGTGTAAGTAGTAAAACCAGTTTTATCAAAAAGCACACTCCTTGTGCATTTAGCTATTATATTAAGTGTCTCCATAGCAGTAAGTTAGATAAGTTAAGGATTTATACAGGAAAAGATGCCTCAAAAAAATTCGTGACATATTTAATTAAAGATTGTGAGGATATTTATAATAATTATTTAGTAAATAATAGGCAAATGGATACTTTATCCCCTTCTGATATTTCTAGGTAAAGATCGCGTTAGAGATCATTGTCATATTAGTGGTAAATTTAGAGGTGCAGCCCACAATAACTGTAATTTAAATTACCAAATCCCCAAGTTTATACCAGTTTAGTTTCACAATTACTCAAATTATGACACATCTTTTTATTAAAGAACTAGGTGAAATTTCAATGCAACTGAAAGTACTCCCTCTCAATAAGGAACTTTATATATCCCTCTCCCAATTTACAGCGACGGTCATAAGCTTGAAATAAGATTTCTTGATACAATACGGTTTATGGCTGAGAGTTTGGAAGCATTAGCTGCAATTTGTCGGATAATGATTTCAGAACTATAAGGTCCTTATTTCGTCAGAAAAAGAATTTCAGCTTATTAAGAAAAAAGGTATTTTCCCGTATGAGTACCTAAATTCATTCCAAAAATTAGATGAGTGTCAGCTGCCTTCACGCAGTGATTTCTTTAATAAGTTGAACAATAAAGAGTGTTCTTTAGAGGAATACTCACATGCTGTAGAGGTATGAAATACTTTTGGTTGCAAAACTATGAAAGATTACATGGAACTTTACTTAAAAACAGATGTCCTCTTACTGACAGATACTTTCGAGAACTTTAGAAAAGTTTGCAAAGGTATTTATGAGCTGGATCCATGTCAATATTATACAGCACCTGGACTTTTCTGGGATGCAATGCTCAAATACACAAAAATTGCATTGAAAAAAGGTATACGTGGGAGAATCGTACAGTGTAGCCAAAGATATTCTAAAGCGAATAACAAATACTTGGAAGATTTCGATAAAGAGAAGCCCTCAGAATTTCTCGTCTATTTAGACGCTAACAATTTGCATGGTTGGGCGATGTCGGAATATCGCAAGACGAGCTGAATCTGGATCCACACACCATAGCTGATAATGGAACAGACGGTTATGTATATGAGGTCACGTTGGATTATTCCTCTCATTTACACGACTTGAATAATGATCTTCCTTTTTGCGCTGAAAATATGAAACCTATGCAAGCGAAGTATAACAAGTTGATAACCGATTTCTCTACAAAGCAATCATACGTGATACACTTTAGAGTTCTGAAACAGTGCTTAGAATATGGCTTAGTTTTAAAGAAAACTCATCGTATTCTAGCATTTAAACAATCTCCATGGTTAAGAGGCTATATTGACCTAAATACCAGACATAGGGCCACTGCTAAAAATGCTTTTGAAAAAAACTTTTTCAAACTACTCAATAATACAGTGTATAGTAAAACAATGGAAAATGTGGATAAGAGGAGAGATGTTAAAATTGTCAATAGTTGGGAGAGAACGAATTCTAATCAATTGCGTGCCCAAGATTGGATATCAAAACCAAATTTTCATAGTTTATCTATATTTTCTGAAGATCTGGTAGCTATCGAAATGAATAGAGCCAAAATCTGCTACAATAAACCAATTTAGTTAGAATTTTGTGTACTGGAGCTTTCCAAATGGAAAATGTATAATTTCCATTACGGGTGCATGCAACCTAAGTTTAAGACAAAACTCTCATTAAATTATATGGACACAGACTCTTTTATTTATACAATAAAAACGGAAGACTTTTACGCCGACATAAAGAATGATATAGAACAACAATTTGATACATCGGACTATCCTACAGACAATATTTATAATTTTCCACTAGTAAATAAAAAAGTAATTGGTATGATGAAGGATGAGACTTGCGGTAAGATAATGACAGAGTTTGTTGGGCTGCGATCAAAAATGACACTAAAAAATCGAAGGGGGTAAAGAGAGCCATATTAGATAAATATAGTTTAGCTACTTATAAAAATTGTTTATTCAATAAGACTAATGTATATGATAATATGTTAACATTTAAATCTAAGCTGCATCAAATATATACTAGTGAATTAAGTAAGGTAGTCTTAAGTTATGGAGACGATAAGACAAAAATTAGATCAAATAACATTAACACATATGCATGGTATCATTTTCGTATTAAGGAAACTAACCCTGAATACGAAGTTGACATGTTGCTAGAAGAGATTGCTAGAATGCAAGAAAATGGTTAAAATTAATTAATTTTTAGTTAATTTTTAAATTGTACATAAAATCTTAGTTATTAAGAAAAATTATTGTAAATAAAATCCTATTTATTTATTAAGAAAAACTATTGTACATATGTAAATGAATTTAAAAAAAAAAAAAATTAAATAAAATATTGAAAAAAGAATGAAAATGTGAATGGTATTTACTTCTTTATTGGCTTTATTTCGTTGGATCAAAAAAATTTTTATTTTTGCTTATTTGCAAATTCTTGTTTTCATGTCGCTTAAACATGAACAGTCTTGTTTTCTTTGAGAGGTTCTGCACAAGAAAAATTGAATTTCACAATATTATGAAATTCCATTAAATTTCATTAGATATTTTCGTAAAGACCAAAAATTTAGATAATCGGATAAGTCCTTATATTTTTCACTATATACAAGTTTCTGTTATTTTCTATTCGAACAGATGATTCCTAATTTTCCTTTAGAAAAAATAATACAAAACAAGGAATATTTTAATAATACAATTTTATTTTATTTTATTTCTGTTAATAATACCATTTAATTTAATTTCTTAAATATTTTATTTATAATGATGGAAACATTTCATAGTATCCAATTATTAGATGTTCTAATATACTTTTCTGTAAAAAATATATTGTACATCTACAAGTATCAGGTCCTTCCTCACAGTTCTGATCGTACCATGGGCAGTTTCCAAAATGCCCTTCTGTGTTGTCTTCATCTTCTATTATGCCACATTCTTCGTTCTCATCCAGCATATTTTGGAAAAATTTTATCATCTCCCAATGATCAAAAAGCCTGAAGCTTTCAAAATCTCTTATAAATTGGTTTAGAGTACGTCTAATTTGGCTGATTTTATTTGCTGATAAATGAATGATGATGAATGTTGGAAGGTTTTTTAAGACTAATTTGTTCTTTAAATTTTTAAAATATCTATACTATCATCTCTATTCCATATTTCTTTTTAGCACTCTATCTCTCTCTAACCCTTTTCTCTCTATAACTATCTCTTTCTCTCTATCACTATCCTCTACTTATTCACTATTTCACCATAATTATTTTCGATTAGCCTTCTTGAAGTCATCATCACTACTTTTAAGATCATTTCCAATTAAACATTCAAAGTGAGAAGAACTAAATAAAAAAATGGACTCCACAACAAATCTAATTTCAAAATTTAATTCTCTAAACAACAAAACCTTAATCCACGTAAAGGAGCTTGTCACGTCCATGAAATATACAACAAAATATGGAGCAACACTAAAAGTTGAAATGGATAAACATATAATGTTCCTGCCTAAACGATATAAAACTTTAACAGATGACGATATTAAAGATCTCTCGAGCGGATCATATTGCCTAAGTAGACAAGGTGAAGAAAACCTAATCGTTGAGAATGAGCTGAATGAATTTCTAATTCAAAATTCCCAATATCCTGTCTGGCAAAAAATTATATTAATTAGGTTTTTTAAATTATGAATAAAAAGACATTAAAGAGTTTTGTAAAATATAAATGTTTGTATTTTCATTTAATATTTTCAGTTATTTCATAAAGAAATTTAAGACATAAATGTCCACAGGTAAATATATTAAACTTCTGAGGTTGATTATAGTTGTATTTTATATTTGTACCAAGATATTTGACTACTTCTGAAGGAGGTTGTAAGTTTCCAAAGCTGTCGAAATGTTCTGTTTCATTGATGTTTTTATAATATGCTACCCAATGTGTACCAGGTCCTGTTGATGCATCTAAATTGATTATTCCACATTAAATTTTCTTTGTTCGTTTTGATAGAGTATTCAACATGAAAAAAAAATATGGAATATTTATAGAGAAACGGTTTGGGTCCACATCAGAAAGTGGTCTGTTGGGCAGCATCTCTAAGAGCTTTTTGATTCCTCTTTATGAACTAAACCATAACCCTTTTTATATGGTTTTAAGTAAATTCCTTTTCCAACTGCTATAGATTCCATCGCTCTATTATGTCTAGTTGCTTCATCAAGTTGATTTTTAGCATTCTTTGTTGCATTTACAGCTTTAGCTATGGCAGCACCTCCAGTTGTTAGACCAATTGCACCCAGAGCAGTTCAAATCGGTATTAGAGGTAAAAACCACCAATTTTTGGAACACGTATTACACGTGGTACTATAATTTGAGACTTTCTTCCTTTTAATGACTTGTTAATAGTTTTTCGTGCAATTTTAATAGCTGAGTTAATATCTAATTGTTTTTATTTATTTTTTTTATTTTTAGTATTTTTGTTGCAGCTCTAATTGATGTTCTAAATAGTGTTTTAACATTTAGTTTGTTCTTTTTAAGATTTTTCTTTTTCTCCACACCTATACCAAATTTTGTTTTAGCTTTCATTGCGTTAGTAACCATATATGCAAATGATTTTTCAGCAAGACTACTATCTTTTGATAAAACTCGATCCCACGCGGAGTTTTCAAGTATTTTATCAGCTTTATGTCTGGTACTTAAATCCTTATTTTTGGAATAAGCAATATCGTGATTTTTAAACGCAGAGTTCAATAAATTAATTCCTTTATCACCTCGATTTAAACGTTTTTGTAGTTTTGTTCCAGGTCCACAGTACTGATATCCAGGTAGATGAAGTTCAACAGGTACAGAGTTTATTATTTTGTCTACTAGACCTCCTCCAACGACGGTGTTTTTATGACTAAAAGTTTTCTGATATCGTATAACCATATTATCTAATTTTTCCTATATAAGAGGTAATATATATGAAATGCATTTAGTTACAAAAATGTAGTTAGTAAAACAACATAAAAATATTTTAGTTCGTAATATTGATGATTCAGCGAACATCAGTTCAAAAATAAAGCATAGTCCTCTCTTAACAAATTCTATTCGTGCTCTAATAGTGGGACCATCAAGTTGTGGAAAGACTAATGTTATGATTGGCTTGCTAGAAAGTCCTAATGGACTCAAGTTTGAAAACATCTATTTATACTCAAAATCTCTCTATCAACCTAAATATGAATACCTAAAGAAACTAATTTCACCAATTAAAGCTATGGGGTATTATACATTTACCGATAATGAATCAGTTATTCCACCTGACGAAGCTAAAACTAATTCAATTATGATATTTGATGATGTTGCATGTGAAAAGCAGAATAATATACGTACATATTTTTGTATGGGGCGACATAGGGATGTTGAAGCATTTAATAAAAGACAATGCAAATGTTATTATAATGTTTAAGCAAGATGAGACAAATATGAAGCATGTTTATAAGGATCATGTTGCCAGAGATATGAGCTATAAAAAGTTTCAAGAAATTTGTCGAGAATGTTGGAAGGTTAAATATGGATTTTTGATGATAAGCAAAGATAACGAATTAAACCATGGTGGCTACAGAAAGCAATTTGACTATTTCATAACTATATAAGCAACTACTCATAAAAAATTACCTTTAGTTATTAATCTAACTTTAAACTTGATACACCTATTTGCTATAACCTCATCTGATACCTGACAAGTTGATCTGAAAACCAGACCAGGTCCTGATAAGCTGATCTGAAAACCAGACCAGGTCCTGATAAGCTGATCTGAAACCCAGACCAGGTCCTGATAAGCTGATCTGAAAACCAGACCAGGTCCTGATAAGCTGATCTGAAAACCAGACCAGGTCCTGATAAGCTGATCTGAAAACCAGACCAGGTCCTGATAAGCTGATCTGAAAACCAGACCAGGTCCTGATAAGCTGATCTGAAAACCAGACCAGGTCTTGATAAGCTGATCTGAAAACCAGACCAGGTCCTGATAAGCTAATACCTGATCTAATAGCTGATACCTGTTATTTACTATTATTAAACATGGATGAGAAAATTTTAAAACAGTTGGTTTCCACAAGAAATGTCTTGAAGTAAAAGCTTCGTAGTATAAAAACTGGTGAAATAGATACATGTGAACAACTAGGAGATACATTTAAACCTATAGCAGAACCACTCAAAGAATTCATAAATAGTTCTAAAAAAATTAAAAGCATTCCCATGAAAGAAGAAAGTAAAATGAAGACAGAAGTTGAAAATAATACAAATTTTAAACCTGAAAAAACATCAGTCAAGATAGAGACAAGTACACCAAAGAAACTAGCAGAAGGAACAATATTCGATAATACCATCTTATTTAATGATGCTAATACTGTGAATGATGATGACGATGATGATGATGATTTTTACTTGGAAGGAAGAAATGAATTAGATACAAACTATGGTCCACATAAAGATTTCAATAATAAATGGAAATTTGGTGATAGTAACTTCAAACTTAATGAAGATAAAATACAAGTTGGTGGTCAAATATGGGGTCTAACACCAGGACTATTTTCTCTAATGTTTCATAAAATACCAAAAAATTATGATAAATTTGAACTCGAAATCTATAAAAAGATTTTAATTACTACTAATGCATATAGAAGGGACTATAAACCTGATGGTCAAATTAAGGGTACTAGAGGATATAAATACAAACATATTATTAAGAAATTTATTGACGAGAAAAATCAGAAGAATTTAGCCGAATCAACAGGATCTAAGCCAAAACGTAGCTATTTAGGTGATGGAATGATAGAATTTAACGCCCATAAGCCAAACTATATATACTGGGACGATCCAAATGAGTTAGTAGATCGTCTTCGACTACTGCTTGCATCACAAGCTGCAGGTCATACTAATCACAATAACGAGATTGTATCAATTATTGAAGAACTACGTGAAGCGAATATAATACATTAACTTTCATAAAGTATATAAAGCATGTCTGTTGATAAATTTGGACACTATTTAAACGATACTAGCAGCATAATTTCTTTGAAAAATGCACCTGAACTGCTGGGGTTCTTTATTGATACGAACAACAACATTGATGTCCAAAACAAAAAATCAAAAATGTTGCAAACGCTCTGGAGGAAAACGATGTTATCAATAAATTGTTTCTGCAAACTCAAATCGAAAAATTAGAAGAGAATTTATTGACATACTTTAAGGAAGATAATACTATAATTCGAGAAGATATTCAAATGCAAATTGAGGAGCCACAACGCGAAATTAAATTAGATATAGAAGAAAATTATAAAATTCAAAAAGATATTCTACAAATTAAAACATCCTTTGAAGAACAAATTGAACAGCTTAATGAGAAAATTTATAGATTGGAAAATTACACGTTTGTATCAATGGCTGAAAGTGTGTCAAGTAGATCACAACACTCTCCAAAAAATCTGTAAAACAACTTAATGTCTTCAAAAAGAAATTTAGTAAACGAACTGCATAAGCAAGCTCGAAAAGTTTTTATGCGTCGTAGAGTTGTAATGAAAGGAATAGATGATCTTTGGCAAGCTGATTTAGTCGAAATAAGGAACTATTCTAGAGAAAAAAGAAATTATCGATTATTGTTAACTGTAATTGACACATTTTCAAAATTTGCATGGGCAGTACCACTAAAAACTAAACCTGCACTCGAAACAACCAAGGCGATGGAAAATATTTTAGAATTAGGACGAGTACCAAAAAACTTACAAACAGATGATGGTAAAAAATTTTTCAATAAACACTTTGGAAAATTAATGGATAAATACAACATTAATCACTACTCAACATATAGCAGTATGAAAGCATCAATAGTAGAACGATTTAACAGAACATTGGAAGGAATGATGTGGAAAGAATTTGGCTTTAATGGTTCATATAAGTGGATTGATATATACAAAGATTTAATTAATGCATACAATACAAAAGTTCATCGCACCATTAAAATGTCTTCGATTAAAGTTAACTCAACAAATGAGCAAAAGCTAGTAAATACAGTATACAGTAATTTGAAAATGTATAAAATGTCGAAATTTAATGTAGGAGATCATGTACGTATGGACAAATATAAGCATACATTTGAAAAATTTTATACTCCAAATTGGACCACAGAAATTTTCACAATTAGAAGAGTTCAAAATACAAATCCTACAACATTCATATTAGAAGATTATCTTGGTAATCCTATTAAAGGTGGATTCTATACTGAAGAACTTTCGAAAACTAGATATCCAAATACATATCTAGTTGAAAAGGTTCTTAAAACTAAAGGAAAGGAGGCATACGTTAAATGGTTGGGATTTTCTAATCAACACAATTCTTGGATAAGTAAGAACGAAATATTATAGCTGAATACCATCATCAACAACAATAGCAGTAATATTAAGAAACTAATGTTAATTTTAAAATAAGAAAATGAAATAAATATGTAAATCATGCTTATAAACCATATGTTGTACTAAACTTTGTTTAACTGTAATCAGTCTGTTATAATGTCAATAACACTTACTCTGAGCTCTAACTCATCAGAATTATCTGCTAGTTACTTTCCTCCTATTGAATTACATGATGCATATGAGTGTGCTCTAACTGATTTTCATTCATAGAACAGCATTCCAAATGTAGACACCTACAACAATATGTTTCATATAGGGGAACATACAATTGAAATACCAATTGGATCTTAAGAATTGAATGATATTGTAGATTTTATACAAGAGCAATACAGAAGACTCTGTCCAGAAAATAAGATTTTTATTGAAGCCAATAACAATACAATGCAAGTTAAAGTTAATAGTTCCAAAGATCCTGTATATTTTAATAAAGACAACACAATTGGAAAACTTTTAGGATTCAATAGCGAAATCCTAACACCAAACAAATATTATTACTCAGATCTTCCAGTTAATATTTTTAAAGTGTATATCTTGCGAATTGAGAGTAGTATCGCTATTAACACATATTTATATGAATAACTCCAAATCGCATACACTTCATGAATTTCCGATTAATGTGCCTCCAGGCTATCGAATAGATGAGGTTCCAAGAAATCTCATCTATTTACCTGTGAACACCAGAGAGATAAGTTCACTAGCGCTGAGCGTAGTTGACCAACACTGTGATTTAAATAATTTTGGAAGAGAGGAAATTACAATACAAATATATTTGAGGTCAACTAAATAATGCTAATATACAACACAAATATATTCAAAAATATTGCAGCAAGAACAACATCAACATTAAAGCGACCAGCTCAACAAAAAGCTCTAACAACATCAAATAAAAATTTTCTAAAGTCCTTGAATTGAAGACAAAATGAGTTCAATAATAGGTGTCTTAGATAAACCCTTGTCGGATGAGAATATAATCAAAAAGGACTATCATACATATGTAACCATACTTACAATCTTACAACAATAATGATGAAATCAGAATTTCAATACAAAATCAAGATTTATACGTGCTACCCAGTGAGAGCTACATTTATGTAGAGAGGTTTGTTGCCGATGATAATACCCCTAAATCTTCTTCTTCAGAGAACTCTAAATTAAAAAACAACTTTGTAGCATATCTGTTTGATGAAATTCGCTATGACCTCAATGGAATTGAAATTGATCATACAAGATATTTAGGAGCCACGGGCACCATGAAAAACTTGGTTTCTCTATCACCAAACGAAAGCAATATGATGCAAAATGCTATATGGAACAAAATTGACGATGTCACACTTGCAAATGGATTTTTCAATTTCTATGTACCTCTAAAAATGCTTCTAGGATTCGCTGAAGACTACAACA
The DNA here is from genome assembly GCA_936439885.1 of Nowickia ferox. NCBI lineage: Eukaryota > Metazoa > Arthropoda > Insecta > Diptera > Tachinidae > Nowickia > Nowickia ferox. The sequence goes on along the minus strand of OW387023.1, from coordinate 64,287,699 downwards.
AAGTTATATTAAATGGAAAACATGAACTGATACTCTTGCGCAATAAAAACGATGAAGATCTTGTCCGCTCGAGTGTTTCTACTGAAAAAGCTAAACTTACAATTTCACTCATCTCATGGAGAATACCTGATGTTCAATTATCTGACCTTAGCAAATTGAATATGATTAAAATTATTAATAATGGTGCTTCTATACCCATGGCATTTCGCAGTCATATTAATCCACAATTAAACACAGGAACTAGCCATATTTGGAATGTTAAATTGGCTGCAAATAGAGAACCCCCTCGTTTTGTGTTGATTGCTTTTCAACAAGAAAATAAGTTTGTTCATTGTGATTTGACTAATTTAAAACTACATTTAAATTCAGTCTCATATCCATATGATGATCTTAACATAAAGTTCAAAAATGAACGTTATGCAATTCTATATGATATGTATCTAAGATTCCAACAAAGCTACTATATGAAAGAATCTCAACCGCTTCTAACTGCATCAGAGTTTAAGACAAAGCTCCTATTATTGTAGTAGATGATGGACCGATTGATATAAAAATAGAATTTGAAACAGCAACTAATATTGCAGCAAAGACATCAGCTTGCTGCATTCTTATTCATGATCGTATAATAGAATATATACCCATCAAAGGACAAGTTCGAGAAGTGTTATAAATTGAATAATATGGAAAATAACATAATTTTTATAGACTTCAAGTTCAGTTTCATTTCATAGCGTTTGCAATTTTTTAAAAGCCAACGCAAGATGTTCTAAAATTTATGTAAAAGATGAAGAAGAAATACTATGGTTGGAAAAAATGTTACACCGAAAAATTTCTAACGTTGAGGATATAGGCTGCATCAACTTTAAACAAATGGAAATCAAGTATCCAGAATTACTAACAAAAGAAATGTCTTGCTTTAAATGACCTTTTTACTTTTTAAAATATTAATGTATGTATTATTATAAAATTTAAAAAAATTTTAAACAATAAACGTATAAAAAATAAAAGAATGTACAAGTGTTTTCTTATTTCAAATACAAACTACATAAAGGGAATAGAAGGACGTGGGGAGTAGTAGGGAACTACCAGTTCTAGATCAATTAAAATTGTTAAATTGTGGGCTGAAATTGTTAAATTGTGGGCTGAAATTGTGAAATTGTGGGCTGAAATTGTTAAATTGTGGCTGAAATTGTTAAATTTTGGCTGAAATTTTAAAATCCTTGGAAATTTGTGAAATTTGATACCTACGTGTGTGTGTCCGTCCGTCCGTCTGTGTTTTTTGTTTACATTAGGAGTTTTTTGTTTATATTAACTTTTTTTATTTATATTAAGTATATGTATGTATGTACGTATGTATGACCGTGGGAACTTGTGCGTGGAATATTTTGTGGGAATACATTAAGGGGGTTTATAGCTTTAAGATTTTTATATTTGTATGATTTTCTAATGCCGACGGGAAAACATCTTTATTTTTTCTAATGCCGACGGGAAAGTTATGATTGTTGTTAGACTGTGGAAATTTGTTGATGTCCGTGATTTGGGCAGGTGAGGTTTTTGTAACATGTACCCGTGGGAATTTGCGGGTGTATCTTTAAGGCAGCCTGTGTTTGGTGGGGGCGGGTGTTGTTGTAATATGTATCCGTGGGAATTTGTGTGCGGAATATTTTGTAGGAATACATTAAGGGGTTTATAGGTTTGAGGCTTTTATATGTGTATGATTTTATTATGTTTATTTTTTTCAAATGCCGACGGGAAAATCATGGAAATGATTTTTCCTAATGCCGACGGAAAATTTGTGGGTGTGTCTAGCTGTAGGATTTGAAGTCTGGCTATGATTCTTGGAGGACGAGGTGTGTCTAGCTGTAGGAATTGAAGTCTGGCTGTGCTTGGTGGAGGGCGGGGTGTGTCTAGATTGTGAGACCTTAAGGCTGACAGTGATTTGGGTAGGTGAGGGTGTTTTGTAATATGTAACCGTGGGAATTCGGTGACGTATATGCTTGTTGGAATTTAAGCCAAGCTGTGCTTGGTGATGGGCGGGATGTATTTGAGGTAGATCGACTGGTGGAGGGTGGGGAGTTGTTGTAATATGTATCCGTGGGAATCTGTGTACATATATGTATGTATGTCTGTAAGAGTTTAAGGCTGTCTGTGATTTATCAAAGGTAAGGTGAGAGTGTTCATGTAATACGTATCCGTGGGAATCTGTGTATATGTATGTTCGTAGTAGTTTAAGGCTGATTGTGATTTGAGGTGGAGGAGGGTCTTGTTGTGATAGATAGATAGAATGTGCCTATGTGTGCATGTCAGTATATATGTGTGTATGTATATGTAGCAGTTTAAGTCTATCCTTGATTTGAGGTAGGCGGGGAGGTGTTATTGTAATATGTATCTATAGGAATTTGGGAGTTTATATGTTTGTAGAAATTTTTGTGCATGTATGTCAGTAGAAGTTTAAGGCTGATCGTGATTTGGATTGTTGAGATTGATCGATTGTATGTGACCTTGAGAATTTGTGTATGTATATCTGTAGAAAATTTAAGGCTTATCGTGATTTATGAGGGGCGAAGTGTTCATTAAATATATCATGATTAATGAGAGGTGAGGTGAAGGTGTTCATGTATATGTATACGTATTTGTGTGTATGTATGTCTATATGAGTTTAAGGCTGATCGTGATTTAGGTTGTGAGATTGATAGATTGTATGTTATCTTGAGATTTTGTGTATGTATATCTGTAAGAACTTTAGGCTGACTGTGTTTTGTGAGGGGAGGGGCGTTGTTGAAATAGGTGTAATTTTTCGTAGATGACTTTTAGTATGTGTGTGTGTGTATGTGATTTTCTCACCATAGTATTTATATGTACGTAGAAATAAATTGTTTCTCATATGAACATTTTTTGCTAGAAAATATTGTCATATATCTGAACTTCCCTAATCCTAGTATGTTTTTCATATTGGAGGATGAGATTGCTTTATATTTTATCAAGCTTAAATTTGTCCAGTGTTAAAGTCTGTCGGTCAGAAATTTGTTTATATTTGTATAAATATTAATTTCAGATTTTGCAAAATTCTTGTGTACGATCGTGGTGATTTTTTTTGTGTGTGTATGTGTGTATGTGCGATAGAGTTTGACTGGTCTGTGATAAGTTTGTTTATTTAAGTACATTTGTCTTCTTCGACTTTCGTCTTCAAGCGTCAATAGCTTGGAGAACGGTTTGTATGTTTTCATGATGTAGATATGTAAGTGTGATTGTTAAAATCCAATAAATACTTGAGCATGGGTAAGAAATTTGATAATATGTGTACATACATATGTACATATGAATCTACAAGTTGATTTTATGTATGTATGTATGTACATACAAATAAGTCTGGGGCTCCCTGTTTAAATACATTTTTTTGTCATATGCGGTCTTTTGTTGTTGCTGTTGTAAATATTCGCCAGGTCTTTTGTGTATAGATGTGAAATATCTCGATAGTTTTTTTATTTGAAATTAAAAAAACGTTCTTTTAATTTTTAGATGTATTTACTTAAAAGTTTGTGAGGAGTTTCTGCTTTAAGTAAAATTGAATTCCTCTCTAGTTGTAGTAACTATAGTATAAATATTTAATATTTTTTATTTCCATTTGTTTAAAGTTGATGTAGCCTATATAGTCAACGTTAGAAATTTTTCGGTGTAAAATTTTTTCCAACTATCATCTTTTTTCTTCACCTTTTTCATATATTTAAACATCTTGCATTGGCTTTAAAAAATTACAAACGCTTTGAAATGAAACTGATCCAGCAGTCCAGCTTAGGTGATGATAGTTTTTTGTTAACCACTTTGCTTCTCTTTCATTTTTTATTGATAAGCATTTAAAATCAAATGGCGGTTTTATAATGAAATTGTTATACTCATTATTGTTAAAAACATCCGCTACTTCTTTTTGTAATGAAAATCATTCGAAACCTTACTCGTCTATTAAAACCATTTTTTCATTCATATTACTTAATTTATAAGACTTTCAGGACTTTCTATTATTCGATCATCAGTAAAAATGCAATAGCTGAGGTCCTTGCTTACTGTTTCATATTAAATTTCTATATCAATTGGGCCGCTATTGAATAAAAGGAACTTTTATCTTAAACTTTAGTGCATTTGGAAGTGCTTGAGATTCTTTCATATACTAGCTTTGTTGGAATCTTAGATACGAGTACATATAATATAGAATTGCATAACGTTTATTTTGAATTTTTATGTTAAGATCATTATCATTTGGATATGTACTTTTAAATTAGTTAAATCATAATGAGGAAACTTCTTTTCTTCTTGAATAGCGATCAACAGAAAACGAAATCGTTTTCTTACAATTTAGGTCTGGTCTCTCAACGGTTCCTCTAGTATATAAGATGACTTTCTATGTCAACATATCTCTCTACTCTTTGTCAGCGTTAAGGGACAATTAAATGTTAAAATTTTAACTCCTCAAATTGTGTTACTTCATACTGATAATATGTTTTCATTAATAAGGTATATGTTTATATTATGAAGGTTACTCGCCTATGGCTTTTATTTGATGTTCTAGATGATTTTTTTTCTCATTTTATTAAAGTTCAGCGTATTGTACATATATTTCTGATATTTTTAAGCGCGCTTTATTTACCTGTCAGACAAAGTGTACGTATCAGTTGATCACTCAGTCTCTCTTTTTAATAATTTTTTTCTTTTAATATGCCACTACTATTTTTTCAGATTTTACTACTTGAAAAAGAGAATATTTATGTAATTTTTAAATGTATTCATATATACATATAGGTAAATATATGTATATGTGTATAGAGAAATTACTTTATCTACAAAGAAATACATGTTTAATAATCAACTATTCTAGAAAATCGATCTCAAATAACGCAGTTACCTCCACCATCAATTCACCGTCGGTGTTTTTATAGTGTCAGAAACACTAGAATATCTATGTTTGAGAGAATTTTTACATCGAGTTTTTCTACATGAGGTTTGCTGGTTGACATCCTTGAAGTTATTGTTGACGTAGGCTGGGTTGTATCACATTCAGATGTAATCATTTCCTACTTAAAAAAGGTCCTCATTACTATCAACTATATCTGTATACATTTCATTCATGAGTTGGGTTGATCCAGATACAATTGCTGTCTACAGATTAATGATTAGAAACAAGTTTCTCATCACCTTCTAACAGATTTATATATTTTGCTAGCATGCATGCCTTAGCATGCTTCTATCGATAGTGACGCGAGAGTCCGACATGTAGTGGTGTTTCAATTAAAAATCTATACTATTAGATTTTACGATTTCGCTCTTTTTATTCTTTTACAAAGTAGATACATATTTATGTATTTCATTTAGCACAGAGTCATAAAATTTCTTTGCTTACAAAATTGTGTGACATTCTTTTAAATTTGCATGCTTAGGCATGCTTTCAATATTTTTTCTGTAAATTTATTTGATACTCATACAGATACAGATATAAAGTAAGATCTGCTTACATTGCATTTTACAATTTATGTATGCTTCAGCATGATTCCAGTTGAAGTCCATATTTATTCAGTAAGTTTGTTTGATACTAATTCATAAACATATACATTCTTAAAGATTGGAAATCTAAGTCCAATTTATGTAGTTTATCTATATTTTCTAAAGATTTGATAGCTATAGAAATTAATAGAGTAAAGATCTATTATAATAGCCCATGAGCATATTTTAAAATTTCGCTTGCTAGAGCTTTCGAAATGGAAAATGTACAATTTTCACTATAAAAAGTGATAATATTAGGTGTTACTGAATATTACACTGTGTTGTAATTTATTTTGATCACTTAAGTTTTCACAATATTTCATACAGGCCAACAAGTTTAGAGAATTTCCAGTATATTAAGTTAATTATCTTTCTTAAGACCTATCATTCCTTCAAAAATACAAACCAAAGTAGATTTTTCCTGTTTAATTTTATTTTTTACTTTCATTAAATTTCAACATTTTGTTCATCTTCAAATTATTATATTTAGCAGCTTTTTCTCATTTGTTGAGTTAACTTTAATCGGAAAAATTTAAATAGTGAGATGAACTTTTATATTTCATTTATATGAACCATCATCACATAATTCCTTTGGATGATCTATTAAATCATTCTACTATTGATGCTTTCATATTAAGTAATGTTTAATATTCTACATATGCATGAATTTTCCAGTGTCTATTAAAAAATTCTTTACAATCATCCATTTGTAAGCTTTTTGGTACTCATAACATTTCAAAAATATTTTCCACAGCCTAGGTTTTTTCTAATGCAATTTTTATTTTCAACGGTATTGACCATAGAAACTTTGTGAATGAATCATTTACAGTCTACAATAATCAATAATTTCTATTTTCTGTAGAATAGTTTCCCATTTCACCTAAATCAGCTCCATAAAAGATCAACTATTCCTTTCATTACATATCTACAATGCACAAACAATTTTCGAGATTTATTATAGAGTTCCTCTACTAAATTTCTTTTTAAAGACATTGAGTTATTTTAAAGATTTTTTGGAGAGTGTTGTGATCTACTTGATGCACTTTCAGCTATTTATACTATCATGTAGTTCATTTTCCAATCTATAAATTTTATCGTTCAGCTCTTCAATTTGTTTTTTCAAAAGATGATTTGATTTTTAGTATGTATTTTATCAATTTTATAACTATCTTCTATCTCTAATTGTATTTCACGTTGTACTCTATCAATTTGCATTTTAATATATTCTTGAATTATATTAATTCCTTAAGCTATATTAATAATTTGTCCTATAGTTTATCGTTTGGAGTTTCCAGAAACAATTTACTGATAACATCATTCTCTGTCAGTGAAAGATGATGATGATTAGTAGAAATTATATATTTTATATAGTTTTCAACATCAAATTTTTCATAGTATTTCCATGTTTTATTATCAATCATTAAAGAAAATAAAGCTACTATTAGGGCCTATATTTGACCATCAACTTGTATTTTATCTTCATTTAGTTTTAGGTTACTATCACCAAATTTTCATTCATTATTCAAATCTTGATGTGGGCCATAGTTTGTATCTAATTCAATTCTTCCTTCCAATACTGATAAATGAGTATAAGTGTCTTCAGAATTGGAAGTCTGTGAGTAAAAATCATCTTTATCATCCTCATCATCATTCTCAGTATTAGCATCATTAAATAAGATGATATCATCAAATATTGCTCCTTCTGAAAGTTTCTTTGGTGTACTTGTCTCTATATTGACTGATGGCTTTAAACTTATATTATTTTCAGCTTCTATCTTGATTTTACTTTCTTCTTTCTTGTGAATTCTTTCAATATTTCTAGAACTATTTATGAATTCTTTGAGAGGTTCTGTTATAGGTTTAAATGTATCTTTTATTGCTCACATGTATCTATTTCACCAGTTTTTATACTACGAAGCTTTTTCTTCAAGACATTTCTTGTCAACACCAACTGTTTTAAAATTTTCTCATCCATGTTTAATAATAGTAAATAACAGGTATCAGCTATTAGATCAGGTATCAGCTATCAGATCAGGTTATCAGGTAACTGGTCTGGTTTTCAGATCAGCTTATCAGGACCTGGTCTGTTTTTCAGATCAGCTTATCATGACCTGGTCTGGTTTTCAGATCAGCTTATCAGGACCTGATCTGGTTTTCAGATCAGCTTAATAGGACCTGGTCTGGTTTTCAGATCAGCTTATCAGGACCTGGTCTGGTTTTCAGATCAGCTTTTCAGGACCTGGTCTGGTTTTCAGATCAACTTATCAGGACCTGGTATGGTTTTCACATCAGCTTATCTGATTCAGATTGGGTTATCAGTTTACAAGTAGGTGTCCATTCATAACATTTAGATGAATGCAGTTTAAGGTCAGATGAAAAACGAAAAAGTAAACTTTTATGTAGTCAAATTCTCTTTTTTCTATAACGATCATCGTTCAATTCAATATCGTTGCTTATAATCAAAATCCATATTTATCCTTCCAACATGCTTTATATTTGTCTCATCTTACTTAAAAATTATAATTACATTATGATTATCTAGTATCAAATGTTTGGTGATTCTGGTATAAGTTTGACATCAGCAGAATGCATCAACATTCTTATCTCACTCCATACAAAAATATGTTTCTCACATCTAACATCGTTAAATATCATATCGGAATTGCTTTTAGCTTTGTTAGGAGAAATAACAGATTCAGTATCTGTAAATGTGTATTATCCCATTCCTTTAATTATGAAATTATGTAATATCTTTAAGTATCCATATTTGGGTTGATAGAGAGATTTTGAGTATTAATATGTAGATGTTTTAAAATTTTAGTTCATTAAGACTTTTTAGCAAGCCAATCATATCATATTATTTTTTATTTTATTTTTTTTTTTACAATTTGACAGACCAACTATTTTTGCGCAAATAAAATTTGATAGAGGGGAACTATGACTTGTTTTTGAACTAACGTTTGATGAATCATCAAAATTTCGTACCATCACAAGAAAGAAGAAAGTAAAATCAAGATAGAAGCTGAAAATAATACAAGTTTAAAGCCATCAGTCAATATAGAGACAAGTACACCAAAGAAACTTTCAGAAGGAACAATATTTGATGATATCATCATCTTATTTAATGATGCTAATACTGAGAATGATGATAAGGATGATGAAGATGATTTTTACTCATAGACTTCTAATTCTAAAGACACTTATACTCATTTATCAGTCTTGGAAGGAAGAATTGAATTAGATACAAACTATGGCCCACATCAAGATTTGAATAATGAATGAAAGTTTGGTGATAGTAACCTAAAACTAAATAAAGATAAAATACAAGTTGATGGTCAAATATAGGCCCTAATAGTAGCTTTATTTTCTTTAATGATTGATAATAAAATATGGAAATACTATGAGAAATTTGATGTTGAAAACTATATAAAATATATAATTTCTACTAATCATCATCATCATTCACTGACAGAGAATGATGTTATCAGTAAATTGTTTCTGGAAACTCCAAACGATAAACTATAGGACAAATTAATAATATAGCTTAAGGAATTAATATAATTCAAGAATATATTAAAATGCAAATTGATAGCGTACAACGTGAAATACAATTAGAGATAGAAGATAGTTATAAAATTGATAAAATACATACTAAAAATCAAATCATCTTTTGAAAAAACAAATTGAACAGCTGAACGATAAAATTTATAGATTGGAAAATGAACTACATGATAGTATAAATAGCTGAAAGTGCATCAAGTAGATCACAACACTCACCAAAAAATCTTTAAAATAACTCAATGTCTTTAAAAAAAAATTTAGTAGACGAACTCTATAATAAATCTCGAAAATTGTTTGTGCATTGTAGATATGTAATGAAAGGAATAGTTGATTTAGGTGAAATGGGAAACTATTCTACAGAAAATAGAAATTATTGATTATTGTAGACTGTAAATGATTCATTCACAAAGTTTCTATGGTCAATACCGTTGAAAATAAAAGTTGCATTCGAAAAAACCTAGGCTGTGGAAAATATTTTTGAAATGTTATGAGTACCAAAAAGCTTACAAATGGATGATTGTAAAGAATTTTTTAATAGACACTGGAAAATTCATGCATATGTAGAATATTAAACATTACTTAATATGAAAGCATCAATAGTGGAATGATTTAATAGATCATCCAAAGGAATTATGTGATGATGGTTCATATAAATGAAATATACCAAGAATTACTTAATGTACTCGTATACAATATAAAAGTTCATCTCACTATTTAAATTTTTCCGATTAAAGTTAACTCAACAAATGAGAAAAAGCTGCTAAATATAATAATTTGAAGATGAACAAAATGTTGAAATTTAATGAAAGTAAAAAATAAAATTAAACAGGAAAAATCTAGTTTGGTTTGTATTTTTGAAGGAATGATAGGTCTTAAGAAAGATAATTAACTTAATATACTGGAAATTCTCTAAACTTGGTGGCCTGTATGAAATATTGTGAAAACTTAAGTGATCAAAATAAATTACAACACAGTGTAATATTCAGTAACACCTAATATTATCACTTTTTATAGTGAAAATTGTACATTTTCCATTTCGAAAGCTCTAGCAAGCGAAATTTTAAAATATGCCCATGGGCTATTATAATAGATCTTTACTCTATTAATTTCTATAGCTATCAAATCTTTAGAAAATATAGATAAACTACATAAATTGGACTTAGATTTCCAATCTTTAAGAATGTATATGTGTATGAATTAGTATCAAACAAACTTACTGAATAAATATGGACTTCAACTGGAATCATGCTGAAGCATACATAAATTGTAAAATGCAATGTAAGCAGATCTTACTTTATATCTGTAACTGTATGAGTATCAAATAAATTTACAGAAAAAATATTGAAAGCATGCCTAAGCATGCAAATTTAAAAGAATGTCACACAATTTTGTAAGCAAAGAAATTTTATGACTCTGTGCTAAATGAAATACATAAATATGTATCTACTTTGTAAAAGAATAAAAAGAGCGAAATCGTAAAATCTAATAGTATAGATTTTTAATTGAAACACCACTACATGTCGGACTCTCGCGTCACTATCGATAGAAGCATGCTAAGGCATGCATGCTAGCAAAATATATAAATCTGTTAGAAGGTGATGAGAAACTTGTTTCTAATCATTAATCTGTAGACAGCAATTGTATCTGGATCAACCCAACTCATGAATGAAATGTATACAGATATAGTTGATAGTAATGAGGACCTTTTTTAAGTAGGAAATGATTACATCTGAATGTGATACAACCCAGCCTACGTCAACAATAACTTCAAGGATGTCAACCAGCAAACCTCATGTAGAAAAACTCGATGTAAAAATTCTCTCAAACATAGATATTCAAGTGTTTCTGACACTATAAAAACACCGACGGTGAATTGATGGTGGAGGTAACTGCGTTATTTGAGATCGATTTTCTAGAATAGTTGATTATTAAACATGTATTTCTTTGTAGATAAAGTAATTTCTCTATACATATATACATATATTTACCTATATGTATATATGAATACATTTAAAAATTACATAAATATTCTCTTTTTCAAGTAGTAAAATCTGAAAAAATAGTAGTGGCATATTAAAAGAAAAAAATTAATAAAAAGAGAGACTGAGTGATCAACTGATACGTACACTTTGTCTGACAGGTAAATAAAGCGCGCTTAAAAATATCAGAAATATATGTACAATACGCTGAACTTTAATAAAATGAGAAAAAAAAATCTAGAACATCAAATAAAAGCCATAGGCGAGTAACCTTCATAATATAAACATATACCTTATTAATGAAAACATATTATCAGTATGAAGTAACACAATTTGAGGAGTTAAAATTTTAACATTTAATTGTCCCTTAACGCTGACAAAGAGTAGAGAGATATGTTGACATAGAAAGTCATCTTATATACTAGAGGAACCGTTGAGAGACCAGACCTAAATTGTAAGAAAACGATTTCGTTTTCTGTTGATCGCTATTCAAGAAGAAAAGAAGTTTCCTCATTATGATTTAACTAATTTAAAAGTACATTTAAATTCAGTCTCATATCCAAATGATGATGATCTTAACATAAAAATTAAAAATAAACGTTATGCAATTCTATATTATATGTACTCGTATCTAAGATTCCAACAAAGCTATTATATGAAAGAATCTCAAGCACTTCCAAATGCACTAAAGTTTAAGATAAAAGTTCCTTTTATTCAATAGCGGTCCAATTGATATAGAAATTTAATATGAAACAGTAAGGAAGGACCTCAGCTACTGCATTTTTACTGATGATCGAATAATAGAAAGTCCTGAAAGTCTTATAAATTAAGTAATATGAATGAAGAAATGGTTTTAATATACGAGTAAGGTTTCGAATGATTTTCATTACAAAAAGAAGTAGCGGATGTTTTTAACAATAATGAGTATAACAATTTCATTATAAAACCACCATTTGATTTTAAATGTTTATCAATAAAAAAGGAAAGAGAAGCAAAGTGGTTAACAAAAAAACTATCTGGCATTTTTTAAAGCCAATGCAAGATGTTTAAATATATGAAAAAGGTGAAGAAAAAAGATTATAGTTGGAAAAAAATTTACACCGATAAATTTCTAACGTTGACTATATAGGCTACATCAACTTTAAACAAATGGAAATAAAAAATATTAAATATTTATACTATAGTTACTACAACTAGAGAGGAATTCAATTTTACTTAAACCAGAAACTCCTCACAAACTTTTAAGTAAATACATCTAAAAATTAAAAGAACGTTTTTTTAATTTCAAATAAAAAAACTACCGAGATATTTCACATCTATACACAAAAGACCACGCGAATATTTACAACAGCAACAACAGCACATGACAAAAAAAATGTATTTAAACAGGGAGCTCCAGACTTATTTGTATGTACATATGTACATACATACATAAAATCAATTTGTAGATCCATATGTACATATGTACACATATTATCAAATTTCTTACCCATGTTCAAGTATTTATTGGATTTTAACAATCACACTTACATATCTACATTATAAAAACATACAAACCGTTCTCCAAGCTATCGAGGCTTGAAGACGAAAATCGAAGAAGACAAATGTACTTAAATAAACAAACTTATCACAGACTAGTCAAACTCTATCGCGCATACACACATACACACACACAAAATCAAAACGATCGTACACAAGAATTTTGCAAAATCTGAAATTAATATTTATACAAATATACACAAATTTTTGAGCGACAGACTTTAACACTGGACAAATTTAAGCTTGATAAAATATAAAGCAATCTCATCCTCCAATATGAAAAACATATTAGGATTAGGGAAGTTCAGATATATGATAATATTTTCTAGCAAAAAATGTTCATATGAGAAACAATTTATTTCTACGTACATATAAATACTATGGTGAGAAAATCACATACACACACACATACTAAAATTCATCTACGAAAAATTAAACCTATTTCAACAACGCCCCTCCCCTCACAAATCACAGTCAGCCTAAAGTTCTTACAGATATACATACACAAAATCTCAAGGTAACATACAATCTATCAATCTCACAACCTAAATCACGATTAGCCTTAAACTCATATAGACATACATACACACAAATACGTATACATATACATGAACACCTTCACCTCACCTCTCATTAATCATGATATATATTTAATGATCACTTCGCCCCTCATAAATCACGATAAGCCTTAAATTTTCTACAGATATACATACAAAAATTCTCGAAGTCACATACAATCGATCAATCTCAACAATTCAAATTACGATCAGCCTTAAACTCCTACAGACATACATGCACAAAAATTCCTACGGACATATAAACAGCCAAATTCTTATAGATACATATTACAATAACACCGCCCGCCTACCTCAAATCAAGGACAGCCTTAAACTCCTACATATACATACATACACACACACACACATACGCACATTCTATCTATCTATCTATCACAACAACACCCTCCCCCACCTCAAATCACATTCAGCATTAAACTCCTACAAACATACATAGACACAGATTCCCACGGACACGTATTACATGAAGACTCTCACCTCACCTTTGATAAATCACAGACAGCCTTAAACTCTTACAGACATACATACGTACATGCACACAGATTCCCACGGATACATATTACAACAACTCCCCACCCTACACCAGTCGATCTGCCGCAAATACATCCCGCCCCTCCACGAGCACAGCTTGGTTTAAATTCCAAGAAACATAAACTTCACCGAATTCCCGCGGTTACATATTACAAAACACCCTCACCTACCCAAATCACGGTCAGCCTTAAGGTCTTACAATCTAGACACACCCCGCCCTCCACCAAGCACAGCCAGACTTCAATTCCTACAGCTAGACACACCTCGTCCTCCAAGAATCATAGCCAGACTTCAAATCCTACAGCTAGACACACCCACAAATTTTCCGTCGGCATTAGGAAAAATCATTTCCATGATTTTCCCGTCGGCATTTGAAAAAAATAAACATGTTTTCCCGTCGGCATTTGAAAAAAATAAACATGTTTTCCCGTTGGCATCAGGAAATCATACACATATGAAAGCCTCAAACCTATAAACCCCTTAATGTATTCCTACAAAATATTCCGCACACAAATTCCCACGGATACATATTACAACAACACCCGCCCCCACCAAACACAGGCTGCCTTAAAGATACACCCGCAAATTCCCACGGTTACATGTTACAAAAACCTCACCTGCCCAAATCACGGACATCAACAAATTTCCACAGTCTAACAACAATCATAACTTTCCCGTCGGTATTAGAAAAAATAAAGATGTTATCCCGTCGGCATTAGAAAATCATATACATATAACAGCTTCAAACATATAAACCCCCTTAATGTATTCCCACAAAATATTCTGCGTACAAGTTCCCACGGTCATACATACATACAAACATACATACACTTAATATAAACAAAAAAAGTTAATATAAACAAAAAACTCCTAATGTAAACAAAAAACACAGACGGACGGACGGACACACACACACGTAGGTATCAAATTTCACAAATTTCCAAGAATTTTAAAATTTCAGCCAAAATTTAACAATTTCAGCCACAATTTAACAATTTCAGCCCACAATTTCACAATTTCAGCCACAATTTAACAATTTCAGCCCACAATTTAACAATTTTAATTGGCCCAGAATGCCCAGTTCCCTACTACTTAAATAAAATAATTAAATAAATTATAGCGTTAGGAAATCACACAAACACATTCCCACGATTCATATGAGAATCGCAGTAGTCATCAAATCTATTTTCTCTGATATTACTGATATAGTATTACGATAACAAATTTATACAGTGTGGCAACACTGTTAATTTTCCCTTTGGAAAAATCATTTTCCCGTCGGCATTAAGAAATATAGTAATCATGTTTTGCCGTCGGCATTAAGAAATATACTAATTATGTATTGCCGTCGGCATTTGAAAAAACTAATTATGTATTGCCGTCGGCATTTGAAAAAAATAATCATGCATTGCCGTCGGCATTAGGAAAAATAATCATGCATTGCCGTAGGCATTAGGAAAAATAATCATGCATTGCCGTAGACATTAGGAAAAATTAAGTTTCACAACTCCCCCCATTGGTATTAGGAAAAATTATTTCTTGACTTTCCCGTTGGTATTAGGAAAAATCATTTTCATGATTTTCCAGTCGGCATATATACTTATGAAATCTTAATCTTATGAAACCCTTAATCCACCCCACAAAAAATCACCAGTTCACACAATTACTGTCACGCCAAAAAAAAATCACCCGTTCACACAAAGTTAATGTAAACAAAAACTCCTTATGTAAACAAAAAACTCCTTATGTAAACAAAAAACCGGATGGACTTATTGAACCACCCTCGTAGATATCAAATTTCACAAATTTCCAAGAATTTTAAAATTTGGGTAATTAAAATTTCAAAATTTCACAATTTTAATTGCGGTGGGACTGGGAGTTCCCTACTACTCACTTGTATTATTAAGACATTGCCTGAAGTTATCGATGGACATGATTTATACAGATAAGAATTATTCTATAATATTTGCTTCATATAATTCTTTAATAATTAATACAATTTCGTTTTTGTGATTAGTATGACCTGCAGCTTGTGATGCCATCAATAGCCTAAGGCGATCTACTAACTCATTAGGATCATCCCAGTATATATATAGTTAGGTTTATATGTGTTTAGTTTCATCAAACCCTCCCACTTGTAAGGACGTTTTATTGTATGTAGTGATGATGAAGTTGATGAGTTCTTTCCACTTTCTTTCTTAAATAATTTACTGATAATATACCTGTATTTATATGCTCTCGTTCCTTTGATTTGTCGTCAGACCTATATTCTCTTTTGTATGCATTTGTGCTAATTAAAATTTTTTTATATATATGTAATTCATATTTATCATAATGTTTTGTTATTTTGTGAAACAGTAAAGAAAATAAACCTGGTGTAAAAGCTCATATTTGATTTCCAAGCACTATTTTATCTTTAGTAAGTTTAATACTACTATTGCCAAACTGCTATTCATTATTAAAATCTTTATGTCGACCGTCGAGAGTATCTAATTCTTTTCTGCTTTCCAAGAGTGCTAGATCAGCATAACTCTTATTATTATCCGAATTTTTTAGAATTTCCGGTTGAGAGTAAAAATCATCGTTGTCATCATCGTCATCATCAGTATCAACCTTATTTGTCTCTCGATCACAGAGTGAGATAATTTTGTTGCATAACGTTTCTTCAGCAAGTTTCTTTGGAGTACTTGTCTCTAACTTAACTGATTGTTCGTTCGTTTTAAATTCATCTCTTTCTACTTTAATACTTCTTTTATTATTATTTTTAGAACTGTTCACAAATTTGTTTAAAGGTTCTATTATTGGTTTAAATGTATCTTTGAATTGCTCATGTGTATCTGCTTCATCAACTTTTAGACTACGAAATTTGTTCTTTAAAACATTTCCTCTCTTTATTAGCTCTTTTAAAACTTTTTAATTCATTTTCAACTATTAGGTACCAGATCTGCTATCAGGTATCAGCTATCAGAACAGGTATCAGCTTTGCGATCAGGTATCAGCTATCAGATCAGGTACGGTAAATATTTTAGGAAATAAGTTTAAACATATTATTAAAGCCAAATTAAGTACTAATGTTTTATTTTTATGTAGAGTTATTTATATCGTTATAAAAAAGTCGAATTGCTTTCTATAGCGACCATTATTTAAGTCATTATCATTGATTATCATTAAAAATCCATATTTTTCCTTCCAACACTCTCGACAAATTTCATGAAACTTTTCATAACTCATGTCACTGACAACATGATCCCTAAAAGCATGCTTCATGTTTGTCTCATCTCGTTTAAACATTATAATCAAATTTGCATTGTCTCTTATTAAGTGCTTGGGAATTCTCCTATAAGTTTGACACAAGTAGAATGAATCAACATCCTTATGTCGTCCCATGCAACAATATGCTGGTATATTATTCTGCTTCTCACATGCAAAATCATCAAAGATCATGATTGAATTAGTTTTAGCTTCGTCAGGAGGAATGACTGTTTCATTGTATTTAAATGTGTAATATCCCATCCTTTTAATTGGTGAAATTAATCTCTTCAAGTATTCATATTTTGATTGATAAAGGGATTTTGAGTATAAATAGATGTTTTAAAACTTGAGTCCATTAGGACTTTCTAGCAAGCTAATCATAACATTAGTCTTTCCACAATTTGATGGTCAAACTATTAGGCCACGAATATAATTTGGTAAGAGGGAGCTATGTTTTATTTTAGACCTGATTTCCGATGAAGCATCAATATTGCGAATCACAATATTTTTATGTTGTTTTACTAATTGCATTCTTATAACTAATTGCATTTCATAAATCTTACTTTTATTATAGAAGAAAAATAATATAAGGTGCTTATACATTATAACAAAAAGGTTAGTTATAGAAAACCAAGGACAGAAAAGGTTTAGTGAATAGAGTAATAAACTCTCTACCTGTTGAACTACATCTTCCTAGATATCAGTTTTGTGGACCCGGAACAAAATTACAAAAACGTTTAGATCGCAGTGACAAAGGAATAAATTTATTAGACGCTGCATGTAAAAATCACGACATTGCCTATTCCAAGACAAATGATATAAATAGTAGGCATCAAGCTGATAAAATTCTTGAAAATAAAGCTTGGGAACGAGTTATTTCAAAAGAGCAGTATTGCAGAAAAATAGCTATTAGGATTGCACGTAAGGCTATCAACAAGTCGTTAAGGGGGAAGAAATCGCAAGTTGTAATACCACGCATAATTAATGTTCCAAAAATTGGTGTCTTCTTACCTTTGGTACCTATTCTTACTGCTCTAAGTGCAATTGGTAGTCTTTCTACTGGTGGAATGCAGCAAAGAATGCCAAACAACAACTTGATGAAGCAACTAGGCATAATAAAACAATGGAAGCAAAAGCAATGGGGAAAGGTTTTTACCTTAAACCCTATAAGAAAGGATATGGATTGGTTTGTCAAGAAAAACAAAAAACAAATTTTTCGTAAAGCTACCCCTATCTGATGTTGACCTGAGAAACTTTTTAACAAACATTCCATACTTTAGAGGAGTTTTCATGTTGGATACAATACCAAAACGATCGAGAAAAAGAGAATGCGGAATCATTAATTTAGATTTATCAAAAAGACCGGGAACACATTGGGTAGCCAATGTAGCCACCATTAGAATTAGTTAAATATCTAGACAAGAATATTAAATATAATTACAATCAATATCAAGATTACGATTCATTTAAATGTGGACATATATGTCTTCCATTTCTTTACAAAATAAGTGAAAAGAATAAATAAATACAACACACAAACAATTTGTTTAATTTTTCTGTTTTATTAATAAAAAAGTTTATAAAAATACAGGTTTTACATATTATTCTCACTGTGGGTATTGACCGTTTGCTACAAAGATATTTATTTCAGCAGCAGTATCCAATTTTAAGCAATTGTCTCCTTGCTTCCATATGCAATATATCCCGGATGCCAGTTCCATTATATCATCATCCAATAGCGTGTTGTACCGATTTTGTAAAAAACTTTATGTTATTTTCTAGTTTAATATGAACTGTAGTGCCGTATTTACTAGTCACCCGTTTTGCGTTTTTAACTGCATACTTAGTTGACTTCTGAAGCTCTTTTATACGCATTAATGTTTTTTTATTTAAAGATTTGAACCTTGTGATCAAATCTGGAGGGTTCATGATTTAAATTTAAATTTTATAATTTTTTTTTCTTATTTGACAAATAGCTCAATCTGCTTTTGTAAACTGATGTATTAAATATTTCTACCAATCTTTAAATAGGTAACAAAATAAAAATCTTAAAAGAAAGATCAGTATCGTAGCTATTTTTTCATATTATAGTTATTTTTGATGTAAAATACTTTTTGTTACTGATAGAATTGTATTGAAAGAGATAGTTATATTGACGCTCTAAAGCGTAACTGAAACAAAAAATTTTCAAAACGAATATCAAAGAGATAGTTATACTGACGTTCTAAAGTGTAACTGAAACAAAAAATTTCAAAAAGCACCAAATTTTTTGTAAAATTTTAGTTTTACAAGAATATTTTACTATAAATAAGAACTTAACCCTTTCAAGAATATTAGTTTAAAAACAGCATTCAACAAAAAAATAATTTTTAAAAAAAATTTAAATAAAATTAAAAAAAATTACCCAAGTACGTAATCAGTTGTTTGACTTCCTTAAGTCTTTTAACGACTTAAGCTACGGTCAGACTTGTAAAACATTTGACCAAAATCACGAAATTTTTGATTGCCATAGATCTGACCACAAAATATTTTTGAGGGCAAACAACATTTAGAGAAAATAAATTTGTTTGTTAGCAAATAAAAGTTTCTCTAATGTGAACATAGTGTGACCACCCTCTGTCAAACATTTTTCGTCAGTTCGGTCAAAAAATTATTTGTTCTTACAAAGTTTTTGTATGAACAAACAGTGGCAAATGACAGCTGTTTCCAAGTGATGTATCTTCTAGTGTAAAAGTATAATAAAAAATCGCAAAAATTATGCTTGCTTAAACAACCATTTACACAGAACTTAATTTCATTCAGAGAGATGTTTTTTGTCGAAAAACGTTATAGCCACATAACATTTTTCAAATCACATGTGATTTTAAAAGTAATAGTGGTCTTGCAGACCTTTTGTAAAATCATATTGGATAAATGTCTTGCAGAAATGATATACAATAAAAAAATTATTAAAAAGAGCAAAAAAAAAATATCTGCAAGACCGAAATTACTTTCAAAATCACATGTGATTTTAAAAATGAGATTTGCAGAACATGCCTGATAGGTATGAAAAATATACAAAAATTCCAAAGCTTCACATGCTTTCTCTCCTTTCAGAGGCTGTATGCATACTTGATGAGTATCAAGGCATAAAACAAACAAACAGTAAATAAACTATAAATTTCTTGTGTGTCTGTTAATTTCCCAATTGTAAAAGGTTTAGTTAAGTTCAAAAGAGAATGAAAAAAATGACTGCATTTCAATTTCCCAATTGTAAAAGGGGACTAACTGAAATTAAAAAAGCGCTAAAAGTTTTGTTTAATTACTTGTTCAAAAGCGCTATAACTGACGACACTGTCATAAAATAAAAATAAACAAACAGCTGTGCGTTAAAACCATTTGTTGCTCCAAAAATTTAATTAATAAAAGTGGAATTGATAAATTACATTTAAGGATTACAGAATGAATCAAAATACACAGGTAGGCAAACAAATTTATTATTATGTTAATATGTATGTATATATGTATGTAAAAACGTATGGACTATTGCAGCAATATTTGTTAATTAATATGGAAGATTTCTTGGAGGTAGAAGAAATTAATATGATGGAAGAGGTAAGTGTGTCTTTGAAAAAACTATATAATGTGTTTTTGTTAATTACTTATTTTTTTAGAACATTGAAACAAACAGCGAGCCGATAATAAAAAAGCCTCGAAATAAGCCGAAAGTTCTTAAAGAATGGTGCGAGCAAAATATTTATAAGCTAATACAGAGTGTGGAAGCGGAAAAGTGCTTATGGGATGCTTCCGATGAAGCTTACCATAATAAGTCTCTCCGAGACTGCGCATGGAGAAGAATTGAAGAAAATTTAAATAATAAATATAAAACCGCAGAACTCAACGCCAAGTGGACTAACCTCCGCATACAATTTCGGGGTTGCGCCTACAGAACAAAATCTAAATCTGGGCAGGGGGCTACTGAAACTCCTAAATGGAGATTCTATGGCGCAATGAGTTTCATTGGACGTGCTGAGGAACAGCAGACTCAGCCAAAAATATCTAATATGTCTGATGTGGAAGATGAAAATATACGTAGTAAGTACATTTACATTATATGTACATATATGTTCATATGTATGTAAACATATACATATATAGCATTGTACATAGTATATACATACGCATATATGTATACATATGCATATGTATATTAATAAGTATATACATATATATGTACATACATATATACTTATGTATGCGTGTCAATTTTTAGTAGTATTTTATGTATGATTATTAGTCTGAACATCTACATATTTATTTATTGTAGGTCTAAATGTGCCACCAAAGCCCTTGCAACCAGTAAAAGTGCCTTACCAAAACAAAGGAAACAGCAATCTGGTATTGCAAATATAGCTGCCGCGCAGATTGCCGAAACTATGCGAGAAGCTGTTAATGTAATGAAGGACCGAAAGGAGATCAATCCAGATCCCAACGTGAGCTTCTCACATTATTTGGTAAGCGAACTAAAAACACTTAAAAAGGAATCAGCGGCAACAGTGCGCAAACGGCTGTCGATATTCTTTCAGGAGTGTTTAGAAGACGAAAGAATGAAGGAGAGTAATAACAATTTTGTCTAATAATACAAATACTTTTTTTTATTGATCTCAAATTTTTGTTTCCTTTTTTTATATAAAAATATTGAAGTACAGTTAAGGGCTAAACTTTCCAGTTAAGAACTAAACTTTCCAAAATTTTATAGATGTATGGAGAGTATATCTTCAACTGTACATTTATGTGACATTAAGCTTGGAATGCATTAGCATACGAATATATTATATTTATTTAATGTAAAGTCTGAAATGTGTTAACATTAAAAATATGTTGTTTTTGTTTGTTTTTTATTTAATGATTTTTTAAGTTTATTTTTTATACACATGAACATATGCATGTATGTACATGTAACTATATCTAATTATTATTTATAGTTATTTCACGTAAAGTACGAAATGTATTAATATAAATAAATTGTTCTAGTTTGTTTTTTATTATAAAATTTTTTATTTCAATAAAAGAGCGATATGTACAGTGATTTACAGTGAAATCGACCCACGAGGGCTGATTTTCTTTAAAATAAATTCTATTAGGTACTAATAGAATTTAGATGGACAAATTTCACTGTGATTCACTGTAAACAATACCGAAGTGTATTTATAGTCATGTATGTATTTATAATAAAGACTGAAATTTATCAATATTAAAAATAGCTGTTTTTTATTAAATGGTTTAAAAAATTATGAATTTAAAGATGGGCTTTGTACTCTATATATTTTTATATTGAAAAGGCACTTCGCCTTCTTCTACAAAGTACATATGTGGCAAATTCATCTCTTATCTCCGAAACTTCATGTGCTATATAAGAGCGGTGTCTTTCAAGATTTGCGAAATTTTGGCTGCTTTGTTCACTGCGCCATTCACCTTCAACTAGAACGCCGTCTGCAGTGTAGCGGACAACCAGACTTGCGTTAAAGTACATTTTACTTTTTCTACTTAATAAGTAATTATGCAATACACAGCATGCGAGAGCTAATTTTCTAGTTTTAACTGGTTCTAGCTTAATTGGACTACGCAATACGCGGAATCGTGCAGAAATGATTCCAAATGCGTTTTCTATAATTCGCCTGGCTCTAGACAACCGATAATTGAAAACCCTTTGAATTGCGTTCAAATTGCGGGCACTATATGGTTTTAAGATATTTGTAGTTAGAGCAAAGGCGTCATCAGCAACAAGGACATATGGTATTGGAATATTTCGTAGAGGTAGGGGTTTTCGTGATGGCAAATTTAATTTCTCGGTTTTCAGAGCTTTATTGAATGAACTTTTCCGAAAAACACCACCATCAGATATACGATCGTTTGAACCTACATCGATGTACAAAAACCTATATGATGCATCGGCAATGCCCATGAGCACAATGCTGTGTGTCCCTGCAAAACAACAATTCAACGAAGTATATTAAAAACTTTATTCCACGTATCTACCTTTGTAATTGAAATAAACGCTTCCGGAATGAGATGGAGCGGTCATCACAACATGTTTCCCATCTAAGGCACCGATACAGTTGGGAAAATTCCATAGCTGCAGGAATTCTTCCGCAACAGCATCCCATTCTTCTCTCTTTGATGGTACCTACAATTTATTAATGAAATATCAAGTAAAAGTACAAATTAAAACAATTTTACCTTTAAATAGTCAGGTTTTAAGACTTTATAAATAGCATCGCATACATCAGGAATTATTCCTGAAATAGTGTTGTGAGGAATGCGGAAAACATATTGTAGCGATCTGAAACTCTCTCCAGTTGCAAGATATCGAAGAATAACTGCCAAACGATCGGATGGGGGAATTGGCTCCCGAAACCTTGTTGTTTTTTTTATTATGAGTGGTGTCACTAATTTTAGCTATAAATTATTAAAGACTTATTTTTATGTAATTCCGGTTTTTAGTTGAATAGGTACCTACCAAATAATCAAAATCGGTTGAGTTCATTCTCAGGAAGTTATGATACAGGCTTGGCGACTCAGATCGTAGTTCCAACAGTAATTTGGTACAGCATCTTTCTTCTTTGCGTCGTTGCACCCATTTACTTACCCATTGCCTTTTTTTCTTTTCATTTTCTTCCTCCTCCAACATTAATAATGATGCTGCTCCACAGCTTAACACTAATATTTCACATACATATATCAAAATCTTCCATTATTATGGCCGAGCACAATATAACGCAACGAAATCTTTTAAATTTTCTGTGACAAATTTATACTAAAATTTCTGGGAAATCAAGTTTTTAAATTTTGACACTTGGATTAAACATTTTGATTAAATATATTGTTTGACATAAGTGTGACCGCACAGAAAATATTTTTTCCCATGTTTGCACATAACACTATTTGATGGGTTTTTGAACAAACAAAAATGGTCAAAAAAATTTGATTAGTGTGACCACCAAACAAAGTCTCCTTAGTTTTGAAAAAATTTGATGGAAATGTGGGAAAGCAGATTTCATGCAAATGTTTTCCTAATGTGACCGTACCTTTATTGCTATATGAGCACAAAGAAACAATAAATTTCTTTATCTCCATGCTGACTGAAAATGAGGACTAGGAGTGATAGAGCAGGAGGACTACGATAGTGGACATTTTGCCAGCTGCCCCTGGTACAGCGACGGATGCGAGAAAGGTCCGGACACATGTTGTACCATGTTCCACATAAAAAAAAAATTGTTTTTAAGATAGTTGATATTTATAAAAATGTATGTCGAAAAAACAATAAATAAATATAAAATAGATATACATATATGTATGTGTGTATGCTTTTATTTATTATTTATTTTAATATTTGTATATATATATATATATAAAATTTATAGAGAGAAAAAACTATTAGTTGAAATGAGGATGGATAAACGTACTATAAAGAATATATTTCATCACAATCAAGAATGAAAACGTCAATATATGATTTGGTTTTTGAGTTTGAATACTTGCTAAATTGGAAATTGAAGATTTCATGTGGATTTTCAACAGCTTTTGGTTTTAAGCCAATTATATGGTTGAATTATAAAAATAAGCAATACATTGGACTGGATCGAAAATAATCGTTACATTTCATATGCTATAAGTATATTCATGATATGCTTAATCGTCGAGATATTTTAAATTCTATAAATATAATTGATAATGAAAGTGAGAGGGATGTTGAATACAAGTTTCAATACAAAAGAGGTGTTTGTTTTTTAGTTGTCAAACAAGGAAACTAAAATAAAAATTGATTCTGACACTTGGCGATAACTTCCTCAAATTCGAGTATTTTTAACATCAATTTTATGTTGGAACAACATTCTAAGAAAACAAATCCTTCATTTCTATTATGAATATTATATACCAATCTGCTCCTCCTTACACAAAACAAAATTTCAATTCAATGAAATACAAGGAATACACGAAAGGGATGTAAAGATTGAATTAACACGATTTTGTTATGAGATCGGAGAAAAAATGCAACATAAGATTATAACTGATGTGAAAATTCATAAATTATATTTAAGGATGCATAATAAATAGATAAAATCCCGTACTCAAAAATATATAATTTTATTGTTTTTTTTTATTGGTTATATTTTCTTTGTTTTTTCATTAAACAATTTTTTCTTAATAACTAATATTTACATTTATTTTAACAATAAAAAATTTTTTCTTAATAATTAATATTTACATTTATTTTAACGATAAAATTTTTTTTCTTAGTAATTAATATTTACATTTATTTTAACAATAAAAAAATTTTTCTTAATAATTAATATTTACATTTATTTTAACTTTCTTCTTCTTGAAGTCTATCAATTTTCATTAATAGCATTGTCAAGCTCATAATCAAGATTGGTTTCCTCTAGTCCTGAATGATGCCATGCATATGTGTTTATACCATCACTTTTGATTTTTCTCTTGTCATCTTGATAACTTAATATTACTTTATGTAATTGTATAGTATATATTTGATGTAACTTAGATTTAAACATTAAGATATTATCATAAGCATTTGATTTATTAAATAAACAATCTCTATACGAACTTAGGCTATACTTATCTAAAACACATTTTTTTACTACTTTAGATTTTTTTAATTTCATTTCCATTTTGTACAGTAAAGGAGTACATTTAGACTGTAGTTCTACGAATTCTTCCATAATATTCCCACAATTCTCATCTTTCATCATACCCAGAACTTTCTTGCTTACGAGAGGAATCCCGTAATCATTTGTTTCTGGATAGTCAGAAGTGTCAAATTCATGTTTTATATAATTTTTAATGTCGGCGTAAAAGTCTTCAGTTTGTATCGTGTATATAAATGAGTGAGTATACATATAATGTAATGTCAACTTTGACTTGAACTTAGGTTGCATGTATACATAATGAAAATTATACATCTTCCATTTGGAAGGTTCTAGCACACAAAATTCTAAATATATGGGATTATTATAACATGTCTTAACTCGATTCATTTGAATCGCGAATATATCTTCTGAAAATATTGCTAAGCTATGGAAATTTGATTTTGATATCCAATTCTGAGCACCCAAACGGTTTCGATTTAATGTAGTCCAACTGGTGACAATCCTCTCATCTTTCATTTTGTCCACATTTTCCATGGTTTTACCATATACTGCGTTGTTGAGCAATTTGAAAAAAGAATTTTCAAAGTTATTTTTAGCTTCGGCTCTGTATTTAGTATTAAGGTCTATATAACCTTTCAACCTATTTTTTTAAATAAATATGTAGATTAGAAATATAAAAAACTGCTGTTTAGGCATTTATTTGTATATACATAGTAAGTTAATATATACATATGTATGTATGGTTTGTTCAATAGACAGCGATAAATGTGAGCAAGCAGTGAAAATAACAAAAAAAAACTAATGCCGAGTACACACTATGGCATTATTTTGTGATATCGCAACAGTGTGTAATAGTGACAACGTTTGTCATTTTCGATATTTTATTGTTGTGTGGTATTGCTTTCCATATAAACACATAACGTGAAACGCGTTGCACACATTTTAAACAAATTATTAGAACACAAGAAATATCAGATGTGTACTCGACATTACACGCTTCCTTTTTTTTCATACTTACCCATCTGCCACAGCTCAAGTTATTGTAAAAAGACAAACACACAAACCCAGATATAACGTTGCATCCAATGATAGCGCATCTCTAATTCCCTTTGACAAACCTCAATATCTCATACTTCAATTCCTCTAACCTTCAAATAAGTTCATTGCTCATAGATTACATATTTTATTCATCCCTTCAAACTCTTTAAACATAAAAAAATAAAAATCAAACTACGCAAAACAGAAAATAACAAAAAACATTCATATCAAAATTAAACTTAAAACCAAAAAAACTTGCGTTATTCATTTTCTCAAACTCTTTAAACATAAAAAATAAAAATAAAACTAAATAAAACCAACTACAAAAGCTTTGATACCTTATCAGAATACATAATTTCTTTCTAAAATACCCTTGCATGTCCACCAGCTAGAAAGAATATTACAAAAAAACTAACAACATTTTTGCTATACAAACACACACAGACTTAAGAACATTGCACTCTAAAACCATAAACCTGCTGCAACCACTTGAGAAACCAAAAAAGAAAAAAAATTCTTATCAAAATTCAAATAAGAAAAAAGGTTATGGTTTGATTTGTAAGGAAAACACAAAAAACTAATACAAATGCTGCCCACTAGACCATTGACCGATCTTTATCTACAAAAGTTTTCATCAAAAATTGCATACTTTAGAGGAGTTTATATGTTGAACACTCTACCAAAACGTGTGAGGAAAAAATAATGTGGAATAATAAATTTATATATATCAACAAGACTCGGCACACATTGGGTAGCATATTTTAAAAACAACAAAGAAATAGAATACTTCGATAGCTTTGGACACTTACAACCTACTGCAGAAGTAATCAAATATCTGGGTAAAAATATAAGATACAACTATAATCAATATCAGAAGTTCTTTATGCCTTCAATTTCTTTATGAAATACTCGTAAATAAATAAAAATATTAAAATTTAAAAGATTTTGTTTTATTAGTTACAAAATATATACAATAAATTTATTTTACTCCCAAATAGCATATTGAGCATTTGATATTATAAATTCATCCATCTCCTCCTTATCCTGAAGTAAATTGCGTTCCCATTGTCATTGCACTCGGAATGTTCCATCTGAGAGGTGGTTGAGCTCCGCATCCTATAGGGAGTTATACCTGTTCGGTAAAAACATAAAGTTGTCCTCCAACTCTATCTTTACCGTTGCACCGTATTTTGTCGTTGTTCTCTGTGCACTAACAAAATACCCAAGTCCTTGATATTGATCAAGGACTTGTTGATCAAAGAACTAAACTTTTTAATTAAATTTTGCGAGTCCATTTTAAGTTGTTCTGTCTTCGAGTATTTTACTAAAATTGATATTAAATGTAGATTTGATGACTCTAAGAAGCCTACATGAAAATATTTATTGTGAAATAGTAAATATGTCTATGTGAGGAAAAGTTCTAGAGAGAGAGAGAGAGAGAGAAAATAGCAATGATAATCGAAAGTTTACATGCATCATTGTGAAATCAAAATTTTAACACAATATCAAATAGTCATTCAATACGTTAAGAACTTCACAATAAAATCTATACTAGAGCAATTTCTTAAGGAATATGAAAGATGCTTAATGCACGAACATAAGGATGCAGTACTATGTTTTCTTCACATGCTTAAAGAAAACGAAGACTATGGTGTGGAGGATAATAATGATGCAGAACACTTTTCTTGTTGTCTTTGGTACAGCTCAGATTGTATAGAAGGACCAGGCACGTGCAGATGCACGATATTTAATATAATAAAAATCAATGTAATAAATTTAATTAATTAATATACGTTTATTTTGAATATCAAAAATTAATAAAAGTATAAATAAAATGTAAATGAAAAATTTCTTGCTTTTTTTAGTTTTTAAAGATTACATAAAAAAGACACAGTGAAAAAATTATTAAACTAATATAATATATATAATTATTAATTAATTCATATACGTTTGTTTTTAATATCAAAAATTAATAAAAGTATAAATAAAATGTAAATGAAAAATTTCTTTTTTTTTTAGTTTTTAAAAATTACATAAAAAAGACACAGTAAAAAAACTATTACACTAATATATATATATATATATATATATATATATATATATATATATATATATATATATATATATATATATATATATATATATATATACGTATGTATATGCTTATATTTTTAAACAGTTTGTTTCCTAAATAATTACTTACACCGCGTTACACACATTCTGTCCTATGAACCAAATATACTTTTTCGGAAATTTCATGTACACGTCAGAAATTTTTTTTTTATAAAATATAAAGCTCGTAGTGTCCGTCTGCCTCAAAAACTTTGGATAAGTTTTTAACCCTTTTTCCGTGATCCAATCGAGCTGAGTTTTTGCAGGCAGACTCGTGTAAATGTCTGTATCAATTCAAATTTAAAAAAAAATTGATTTTTATCAATTCTCAGATTTTTTTGAAAAATTTGTTATCTGTTTTTTTGTAACGGTTTCACCTCCTTAAAAAACCGATTTTTTATTAATTTTGTTATATTAACATTGAAAATTGTTACATTAAAAATGTTAATGCTTTTAAAGGAACTTCGGCCTTTTATTTTTGCGTTTGTAAGCATTTGTATCACCATCGCGACAAATAGACCAACAGTATTGGCCAAGCATATGCGTAATATCCTGTCCTTTAAAGCGCTTTTCAATAGCCGCAATGTCCTGATGGAACCTTTCGCCATGCTCATCGCTACAAGCTCCTACATCATCAGGGAATAAATCTAACTGATTGTGAAGGAAATGGATCTTTAGCGACATTAATATGCCCATTTCGCCATATGCCGAAATCATTACTGCGACAATATTTTTATAATTGGCAGCTCGTTTGTTGCCAAGAAACTGCTTAATAACGGCAAGTGTGCCTTTCCATGCACGTTGTTCGATAGCATTCAATTTAGATGAAAATTCATAACTTGCAACTATTTTTTTTATCTGCGGACCATTGAAAACACCTTAAATCATACACATCATTAAAAAAAATTTACTGAATGACTTGTTAAAAAGTACCTGCATGAATCTTTGCGCCGCTCAATTTTGGAAAAAATTTGCGCAAACTTGGAATCGCCTCGCCCTCACGGTCCAGTTTTTTAACAAAATTTGATACGAAACTGAGCTTAATGTGTAGTGGTGGCAAAATGATTTGAGATGGCTGCACCAATGGTAGATGCTTTATACTTTCTACGCCTACTTTGTAGCATGTTCGCGGCTTCCACTTAAATTCAGTGTAATGCTGATCTCTTTTGCGACCTTCCCATGTACACAAAAAGCACTGGTGAGTTGGAAATCCACACTTAACACCCATGAGTAATCCGACCACTTTCAGATCGCAGCATATTTTCCAATTATGCTCTTGGTACTTTATCAGCTGTAATATTAATTCCATGCCTTCGTATGTTTCTTTGAGGTTTGTGGCATATGCGATCGGGACAGATGGATGTTTGTTACCTATATGAAGCAGCACGACTTTAAGGCTGTTGACCGATGCATCGATGAAAAGCCGCCACTCCTCTGAAATATGAGAGTAACACATTTTAGATCGCAATCCCACAAATTCTTTCATAACCTTTCCACCAGGGATCGCAAATAACGATTATTTTCCAAATTTAAACTGAAAAAATCACAATAATAGAGAAGTGCTACTGGCACAAGGAATATACCACAATACTCCATGTTACATGGACTACCTATAGATGCAATGATTTTTATTTTTTTAATTTTTATTTATTCCTCACAAAATAAGAGTTATTTCTTGATTTTTATTTATTCCTCACAAAATAAGAGTTATTTTGTGACTTTTATTTATTCCTCACAAAATAACAGTTATTTTGTGATTTTTATTTATTCCTCACAAAATAAGAGTTATTTCTTGATTTTTATTTATTCCTCACAAAATAACAGTTATTTTATGACTTTTATTTATTCCTCACAAAATAACAGTTATTTTTTGATTTTTATTTATTCCTCAGAAAATAAAAGTCATTTTTAAAATCTGTTTATTAATTAATTTAATTTAACAAATAAGAGTTTTTGCATGGACTCTGGCGATAAATTCGATCTTAAATCTGTTAATATTAATTTTAGAGCAGAAAATGCTCTTTCTACAGAGACTTGTGTTGCTGGCGTGCTATGCAAAACCTATGCCAATCTGTACAGGTATGGATATATATATTTTTTTTCCTCCCAATATTTCATTACATCTGCATCCACGTCAATGGGCTTAGGATTGTCATTATCTATTTCGCTTATCGCCCTTTTCATTTCCTCCTCCAGATCACCATCTGAGTCTTCATCCTCTGAATTTACTTCAATAGAGTTTAAGAACTCGTTTAATAATGAACACGTGTTTGTGTCTTCAGACGACGGTAAAGCATCTGGTGTTTCAGCGTTTGAAGATGATGGTAAGTCAGAAGACTTTTGCGTTGCATCATTCTTCACAAAGAGTAAAATTGATTAAATTCATGTACATTAGACCACCCAATGGGCCGAAGTTTTTATTTTATTCGCTAAAGCCCATATGACATTTCATTTTTCTTTCATTTATCAAGTTTCATTTATCAAGCTGGTAACTCTTATGTGTTAATTATGAAGAATTTTTACTTGACTTCTATGAACTGGCAGTTATTAGTTTAAAAATGACTTTTATTTTCTGAGGAATAAATAAAAATCAAAAAATAACTCTTATTTTCTGAGGAATAAATAAAAATCAAAAAATAACTGTTATTTTGTGAGGAATAAATAAAAGTCATAAAATAACTGTTATTTTGTGAGGAATAAATAAAAATCAAGAAATAAATCTTATTTTGTGAGGAATAAATAAAAATCACAAAATAACTCTTATTTTGTGAGGAATAAATAAAAGTCACAAAATAACTGTTATTTTGTGAGGAATAAATAAAAGTCACAAAATAACGATTAAAAAGTAATTTTTAAAATAAAAATTATAACCGTTACGGTCCCTGCTTTCCACAATTTTCGTCATGCCCAACACCTTCTTGTTTATGCGAGAGAAACCATATTTGTTATCCTCCGAGTAATCAGAAGTATCAAATTCTTGTGTTAAGTAACTTTTTATGTCAATATAAAAGTCATCAGTTTTTATGGTATATATAAATGAGTCCGTGTCCATATAATTAAGAGATAAATTTGATTTGAATTTAGGTTGCATATATAGATAATAGAAATCATACATTTTTTATTTCGAAAGCTCCAAGACACAAAATCCTAAATATATAGGCTTATTATAATATGTATTGTCTCTATTCATTTCAATTGCAACTATATCGTCCGAAAATACAGATAAACTGTGAAAATTGGATTTGAATATCCACTCTTGAGCTCCTAAGCGGTTTCGGTTCATTCTACTCCAGTTTGTTACTATTCGTACATCTTTTATTTTGACCACATTTTCCATGGTTTTGCCATACACTGCGTTATTGAGTAGTTAAAGAAATTCTTTTCAAAATCATTTTTCGCAACAGCTCTGTGTTCAGTATTTAAATCAGTAGATAGGTAATGGGGGTGGGAAATAACTGTCTTTTTCTAACACTATATCTATCTCTTTCTATCTCTGTCAGTTGTGTGAGGTCATGGTTTGTGACGTCAGAAATGAGTATGTATGTGTGTAATTGAGAGAGAGGGGGCGTTGACTTTTATATTTTGTTGTATTTGAGAGCTGGAGGAGTTGGCTTATAATTTCTGATATCCCATCGTTATGGATTTAGAGGTTCGATATTTGCTATTAATAAATATTATGATCATAGAAATTTGGTTCTCCAGTTTAATATGTGTCGCATCATAAAGGATTTTGAGGTTCGTCATTGCCTGCTTATCATCAATAAATAATATTGTAATCATAGAAATTTGTTTTCTGCAGTTACATACTGACTTAATAAGAATTTATGTAGTGTGTATGTGTGTAGTTTTTTTTATTGTTGGATAAATGTATGTGTGCTCGTATCAGAGGAGTTGGTTCTTCAGTTGGGATACATGCTCGCTCTCCTACTACAAAAAATAATGTAGTGGGTGTGTACATTTTTAGTGTTGGATCTATATGTGCCCGTATCAGAGAGGTATAGATATAGTGTTAGAAAGAGATAGATTTTGCGGGACACTTATCAATAATTGATAGCGCTTAGTTGTATGTGTGCATATTTCTTATTTTTAATATTCTATGTATGGATAAATTTTTTCTAGTGCTAAAATAGATGCTCGCCCAGTAAAAAATTTGTGTGCTGCTGTATTAATCGATCTACATACTTAATCCTCGTTCACACTACAGAAGTCTTATTGCTAAATTTATCACTTTTTCTTTGAACTTTCATCGGCGCTCTCACAAAACAAGTTTTATATATGAGCTCATATTTTTTCTGCATAGTTTTGTGTATGCATGTGCGCGTTTTTCTAACATTATGAATGAGTAAGCAAAATGTATTGACAGTACATGTATAGTGTGAACTGGGACTTCTATTATTTGTTCTTTATTTTTTATATTTTTTGTGTGTGTGTGTGGTTCCTTTTTTGCGTTTGATCTAGTTGAATTGCTTGGATGGTAATTGTATACATGTATGTATGTATGTATGCATGCGTGCATGTGTATCGATTTGCAAATGCGTGTGCGTAGTCCAATAATTTTTGGGGATCATAGAAATGGTTTAACGTGCTGGGATAGCTGTTCTCCTAGCTCAAATTTGTTGGCTGATGCTGGTTGCTTCTACGTTGTTATTTTTTGGTTGGTTTACGAGTACATATATATGTACAATACATTAATATGCGTACTTGACAATTTTTGATTTTATGAATATACAAACATACATATGTATGTACATACATATATACATAATTATACAAATTTGCTGATATTGCTTTTTTGTCATTTTAAAATATTCAAGGGAACTTTTTAGCCGTTATGTAGCTTTATTTTTTATTTTTATCGTTCCTGGTATGTTTATTGAATACTTTTTTTATGTTGCTTTTTTTTTTTCTTCTAATACGCATGAACATGCATGTGTATATTTCGCTCTGCAAATTAAAGCTGGCTGGATCTTGTTAGAATTTGATGTTTTGCAAATTCAGCGATTTGTTTATACATATGTACATATGTACATACATACATATTTATAAGGAATAAAGCATAAAGCATAAAGTAAGAAATCTGTTTGACTTTTTCAATAGTTTTGGCTTGAAGAAATGTCGTCATAGCTTTTGCGATTGTTTGCACTTTTGTTGTGGAAGGTTATGGTTTTCAGTTGCTGTGCAAAGTGAAGCTACATACATATGTATACATATACATACATACATACATATGTATATATCTGCTAATTCTTATTTGTTCGTTCATAGGTTTCGCGATTGTTTGACTCTTTTTGTTGGGGAAGGTTAGGGTTTTCAGTTTGCTGTGCAAATTGAAACAATATCCGTGTTAGGAAGCGGGGAGGTCTGTAGAGCATTGCTTCCTATTGCTTTCTAATAAATTTAACTTTTATATAGATTTATACAAATTTCATTTCTTCTTCTTCTTCTTATAATTTTTATCCCATTACTTCACAGTGAACAGTTCTGATCGCACTTAATGAAAAGTAATATTTCAACTTTTATTAGTTTGCTGTAGTACTCCTCTTACGTACAATCCGTTTAAAGCTGTGTCCATTAATCAGTTAATACATTTATTTATTAAAAATTTCTAAAACTTTTATAGTGAATTAAAATAAAAAAGTAGTGCAAAAGTTATATATTATTGAAATTGTGTTTAAAACTAATAGCAACAATAATTAAAGATAAATGAATTCTACAATTTGTTCAGTTTGCTCGATGACTCTTAGCAGTTCCAAAATGTTGGATGTGCATATGAAGCTACATACATTGCAGTGTTTGCAAAAAGTTACTCATGTCGCATGGTAAGCTGAAGGATCATATAAAAACACATTCTTCCGCCAGCCTGAAGAACACAGTTGCTGCTTGTAACTCTAGGAATATTTTATTCAGACATTGCAAAGCTTGCAATGATGTAATAGCTTTATCATCATGGACGGCTCATATTAGAACCATAAAGCATAAAAGAAATTCTGAGCAAGTAAAAATTAGCAATGATCTGACAAAGATAAGCAGCGACTTCAATGGGAGGATTGAAATATATTCCTTCATTAATAAAAATGAGGAGATATTGTTTCCAGAGGAATTTTTTTCAAATGCAAGAAATAGTGTCACTAGTCAATTAAATGAATGTAGCAGGAAGCATATTGCATTTAAATTTAATTTTGAACTAACATGTGAATATATGATACTGACGAACGATGATATGATTGTTTCTCCACTGATGCACATATCAAAAATGACCTTGGTCACCATTTCGGATGATGTAGACGAATTATACAACAAGCATGTGAATGAAATAGCTATAAAAATGGATGAATTTCAAGAGAGGGACAGTGGATGGACGTTAATCTGTATAAAATTGCTTGAAATTAACATTAACAAGTCATCAATTATAAGAGGTTCATATTTCATCCCCTTGCCAAAACCTATAGCTAATAAAGGTGCATGCATCAATATCGAGAATGATGATATTTATTGTTTCAAATGGTGCTTAGTTGCTGCTTTATATCAAGATGATATGCTAAGTGCTACAGAAAGAAAACTCCACTACTCGTATAACATAGAAAATATAAGAAGTGAGAGGATTGTTTTAGGGGGCAAGGAAATCAACTTTGAAGGATTAGATTTTCCACTTCCTTTAAAACAACTAAAAAAGTTTGAAGAGCAGGATGATATTAGCGTAAACGTTTTTGGACATAATGAAACATCACTAATAGGACCATATTATGTCACCAGTGAAGAAAAAGAAAATCATATTAACTTACTTTTGCTCAGTTCAAATGAAAATTATCACTATGTGTACATCAAAGATATTTCAAAGTAAGTCTTTTCTAATAATCACAAATATTTTTATTTTCATAGTATATAAATTTTTCTTTGATATCATCTATATATTTCAATTTTAGACTTTTACGATCCAGCATTACATCACACGCATGTAAAATATTTATTTGTAACAACTGTTTATATCATACTCACGATGATTATACATATAAACATCACAAGAACGTTTGTTTGAAGAAAGTCGTTAAAATGCCTAGGCCCGAAGATGTCTTCAAGAACTTCAAAAATTTTCAGAAACAGATGGATGTGCCATTTGTAGTTTATGCTGACTTCGAGTCAATTTTAGAAAGAGTTGACGAAAAAGTAAGTAGTAATACTACAAATGTTCAAAAGCATATTCCTTGTGCTTTCAGTTACTATGTTAAGTGTAGCTTTAAGAAAGAATATAATATGCATAGGTATTACTTTGGGGAAGATGCAGCAATTGTGTTTGTTAAAAAAATAGTAGAAGATGCATCAAACATATTTGAAGAGCATTTGTCAAAAACTATATGCATTAATATGACTAGCAAAGATGTACAAGACCATAATAACGCACAAGTGTGTCATATTTGTAAAAAAGCATTGATTAATGATAAAGTTATAGATCACTGTCATCTTACGGGTAGTTATCGTGGTGCAGCTCATAATGTATGCAATTTAAATTATAGAGTACCTAACTTTATCCCTGTTCTTTTCCACAATCTTTCTGCGTATGATTTACATCTCTTTTTTAATCATCTTTCCTCAATAAAAAATGCTACTATAAAAGTTATACCCCTAAACAAACAGCGTTATATTTCCCTCTCAGTTTATATTTCCTTAAAAAAGAATCGTGGATTCGAAATACGCTTTATAGACTCTTTCAGGTTTATGGCCTCAAGTTTAGATTCTTTGGCAAAAAATCTTGACGTTTCTGATTTTCAAACAGTTCGTGAAATATTTCCAAATGATAACCAATTTCAATTATTAAGAAGAAAAGGAGTGTATCCATACTCTTATATGGACTCTATATTAAAGTTTGATGAAATTGAACTTCCAAGTAGAGACAACTTTTTTAATATTTTAAGCAATGACGAATGTTCTGTTGATGACTATGAACATGCACAAAAAGTGTGGAGTGAGTTTGATTGTAGAACCCTTCTCGATTATACTGAGCTTTACCTCAAAACTGATGTCTTACTTCTTACAGATATTTTTGAAAATTTTCGAAAAATATGTAAGAGTATTTATAATCTAGATCCAGCTCATTATTATACTGCACCAGGACTATCATGGGATGCCATGTTGAGAACTACAGAAGTAACCTTAGAGCTAATTACAGACAGCGAAATGCATTCATTTGTTCAAAATGGAATAAGGGGTGGGCTAGTGCAGTGCTCAAGAAGATATTCAAAATCTAATAACAAATACATGAATGACTTTGATAATAATAAGCCTTCAGAATATTTGATGTACTTAGATGGAAATAATTTATATGGTTGGGCAATGTCTCAACCTTTACCTTATGGAGGATTCGAATGGTTAAGCTCTGAAGAAATTGAAGTCTTTAATATCAATGAAGTTACTAATACACCAGAAGTTGGTTACTTTTTAGAAGTAGATATTGAGTATCCAGACTCACTTCATGACGAACATAATGACCTCCCTTTTTGTCCCCAAAACAAAAGAACATCACAGTATAATAGTAAGAAGTTAATAGCAGACTTTATATTCAAAAGGAATTATGTTATTCACCATAAAATCTTACTTCAATGTATTTCAAACGGGCTTGTATTGCATAAAATACATAGAATATTAAGATTTAAGCAGTCCCCTTGGCTTAAAAAATACATTGACCTAAATACTTTATATAGTGCGAATGCCAAAAATGCATTTGAGAAGGACTTTTTTAAGCTTCTTAATAATGCGGTTTATGGGAAGACTATGGAAAATGTAGATAAAAGAAAAGTTATCCATATTGCGACAGAGTGGGAAACTACAAACAGAAATCATTTAGGATTGAGGGCATTGATTTCTAAACCGAATTTTTTAAGTTTAAAAAAATTTGGTGATAATATGTATGCAGTTGAGTTAAAAGAACTGGAACCATATAACGATAAACCCACATACATAGGTCTAGCAGTTTTAGAATTATCTAAGTGGAAGATGTATGACTTCCACTATGGCTACATGAAACAAAAGTTTAAAGATAATATTTCTCTTAACTATATGGATACAGATTCTTTCATCTACACAATTCAAACTGATGATTTTTATGATGATATTCGTAATGATATTGATTCCAATTTCGATACATCGGATTATTCTGAAGAGAATCAGTTCAATTTACCTCTAGCAAATAAAAAACTTTTGGGAATGATGAAGGATGACAGAGTTTGTAGGTTTAAGATCTAAAATGTACTCATTTTCAACTCATAGCTCTGAAGAAGTCAAAAAATCTAAAGGAGTTAAAAAATCTGCTGTCAAGAAGTTAACTCTAAGCGATTACAAAAATTGTTTATTTGATCAGAAAGTGATATCAGATGAAATGTATTTGATTAGATCAAAAACTCACAAACTGTACACACAAAAGCTATTTAAAGTAGTCCTTAACTACAATGATGATAAAAGAAATATTTTGGAAGATCATGTAAAAACACGACCTTGGGGTCATTATAGAGATCGAGTTAGTGACTATATGGTAGTGGACTAATCTATTGAAAGTTATATATATGAGATGACAGTGATGTATATCACAAAAATTAATTAATTAATTGTGAATGTATATTTAATCCAAATGTTTTTTAAATGTTTATGTATTACATTACTACATTCATTTATTTACTTTTAAGAAAAAATCACATATCCACTTTTAATTATTTATTAAAATATTATTTTCATGTATACATAACTATATAAATTTTTAACATAAATATAATTATTTACATTTTATTTTTACACTTTAATTAAATTTAAAATTTTAACATATTAATGTATATATATATACAGGGTGTTTTTTTAGAGGTATAGAACTTCGAATTGAAATAAAACATAAGAAAATCGTTTTAATGTCCATCAATTTGGCTTTATTGGAAGGATAATTTTATGCCATTAACGTTTAAATATGATTTCGGGCATGTGGCCGCCGCGGCTGGCTCGAATAAAGCCAATTCTACAGGTCCAATTTTCAACCACTTTTTCGAGCATATGGGGCCGTATGTTGGCAATAACGCCACGAATGTTGGCTTCCAAGTCCCCTAACGTTTCTGGTTTGTTGGCGTAGACGAGCGACTTCACATATCCCCAAAGAAAATAATCCAATGGTGTCAAATCACACGATCTTGGTTGCCAATTGACCGGTTAACCGAATTAATTGTTCTGATGGACGATTATGTCGACCATAAAATGGACGGAGCTTGCGGTAAACTTCGCGAACTGAACCATTATTTTCGAAATAAATTTGCACGATTTGCAAGCGTTGTTCTTTTGTCAACCTGTTCATGATGAAATGGCAAACCAAACTAAATATTAATCACTTGACAGCTGACAAAATGGCAGCCAGTTAAAAAAGTGATGCCAACTTAAAGTTCTATACCTCAATAAAAAACACCCAATATATATATATTAAAATGTATGTTTAAAATAAAACAAATAATATACTAAAAAAATAACTCATATCAATTTGGTTTCATTCTGATGTTTCTTTTTCAAGTAAGATTGCATTTCGTAAAGCACAAATACCATTGGAGTGATAGCTGCAATAAAATAGTCCTGGATACTTCATCCCTATTTGACTAAAGTTAATACAACCAATATCTTCAATATTAAAAACACTTTTTTGCACCATTTTTTCTAACCATTGCCTCTTTTCCTCACCTTTAACGTAGATATATGAATCACCTACATTAGCTTTTAGAAATTCGCAAATGCTTTTAAACGAAACAGTCCCATCGTACCAGCTTAGATGATGATAATGTTTTGTTAACCAGTTTGCTTCTCTTTGTTTTTTTTTGTTGATAAACATTTAAAATCAAAAGGAGGTTTTATTATAAAATTAATGTGTTGGGTTTTGTTAAAAACAATTGCTACTTCTTTTGCGATAAAATCATTTGCATTACTTTTGAAACCTTGTAAGTCTATGAAAACTATATTATTTTGCATCTTTTTTAATTTATAAGATTTTGCGAACTTGACCTCTTATAGGTATGTACTCAATTAGACAATCATGAATAAGAATGCAGTAAGCTGATGTTTTGGCTGAAATATTTGTTGCTGTTTCAAATTCAATTTTTATGTCAATTGGTCCGTTGTTAAGTGTCTCGTTTTGATAACTAACATCTACTACAACAATGGGCGCGTTATTCTTAAACTCTTGAGAAGATAGAAGAGGTTGTGACTCCTAGTTTTGCTGAAATCTTACATGCATATCATACAGAATTGCGTAGCGTTCGTTTTTAAATTTTATGTTAAGATCATCATATGGATATGACCCTGAATTCAAATGCACTTTTAGATTAGTGAGATCATAATGAACAAACTTCTTTTCTTATTGAAATGCAATCAATACAAAACGGGGTCGCTCTCTACTTGCAGCCATCTTATCATTCCAGATGAGGCTAGTTCCAGTGTTTAATTGTGGATTGACATGACAATCCCAACTGTGGAATGCTATTGGTATAGAAGCAGCATTGTTTATAATTTTAATCATATTCAATTTACTATGATCAGACAAATGCATATGAGATTAACGAAATTGTAAGTTTTGCTTTCTTAGTAGAAGTGCTCGATTGTACAAGATCTTCATCATTCTTGTTACGCAAGAGTATTAATTCATGTTTATTTTATTATATTCTTCGGCAAATCCTAAGAGCATTTTAAGTGGAACATAGAAATTAAAATATCCATTTTTAGTATTCAAATTTTCAGTTGGTAATAAAGAAATCAGATTTTTTTATGGTGCTTGTCTGTCCTAAATACCTTGTATGATCAATTTCAATACCATTAAGTTCATAACGGATTTCATCGAAGAGATACGCTACAAAGTTGTTTTTTAATTTAAAGCTTAAATTAGAGGATTTTGAGCTTTTATCATCTTCAACAAATCCTTTCACATATATATAACTTTCACTGGGCAATACGTACAAATCTTGATTTTGCATTGAAATACGAATTTCATCATTATTGTTGTATGATTGTAGATATGGTACATATGTGTGATAATCTTTTTTTATTATAGTCTCATCAGATAATGGCTTATCTAGTACATCCATTATTAATTAATTAATTAATTTTATCGTTTTCAATTTTAAATTTAAGGACTTGAGAAAGTTTTGGTTTGATTTAGTTAGATTTTTTCGTTTGACTGATCTCTTCAACTGTCCATTAGGTTCTGATATAGTTTTAGAATTATATACAGCTTTATTCTTTGATATGTTAGTGTTATTCTTAATCATTATTTAGTTGGTCTCAAATGTATGCGAATGGTTATTTCCTCTCCTCGGAAATTTATTAGGTCACCGTGCTGATCAACCACGCGTAAAGCAAATGAACTAATCTCTTGGGAGTTGACTGGTAAATAAATTAGATTTCTAGGGATTTCATCTATTTTATAGCCTGGAGGAACATTAATCGGAAATTCATGTAGTGTATGTGCCTTCGAATTATTCATGTATGCATTAACAGCGATACTGCTTTCAACTCGCAAAAGATTTACCTTAAATATATTGACTGCAAGATCTGAATAATGATCATGGTTTGGAGTCAGGATTTTAGTATTGAATCCCAAAAGCTTTCCAATTGTATTTTCTTTATTAAAATCTATTAGATCTTTAGAGCTGTTAATTTTAACTTGCATTGTATTGTTATTAGCTTCTATTCGAATTTTATTTGTTGGACTGCAGTCTTTATATTGTTTATCTAAGTAATCAACTATATCATTTAATTCATAAGATCCAATTGGTATTTTAATTACATGTTCTGCTATGTGAAACATATTGTTATAGACATCTACATTCGGTATGCTATTATATGAATGAAAAGCAGTTAGAGCGCACTCATAAGATCCATTTAACTCGATAGGAGGGAAGTAACTTGCAGATAACTCTGATGAGTTAGAGCTCAAAGTAAGTGTTATTGACATTATGACAATCTGATTGCAAATAAATAAAACTTACTAAGGTATTGTTTATAAAAAAAATTTATTTCTTATTATAAATATATATTATTACATTATGTGTTAAATATAAGTAATGTTGTTGTTGTTGTTGTTTTACTACAACTACGATATATCATCTTTACTTATCCAAGAATTGTGTTGACTAGAAAACCCCAACCATTTAACATATGCCTGTTTTCCTTTAGTTTTAAGAACCTTTTCAACTAGGTATGTATTTGGATATCTAGTTTTTGAAAGTTCTTCTTCATAGAATCCACCTTTAATAGGATTTCCGAGATAATCTTCTAATATGTATGTCGTAGGATATGTATTTTGAACTCTTTTAATTGTGAAAATTTCTGTTGTCCAATTTGGTGTATAGCCCTTTTCAAAAGTATGCTTATATTTGCTTATGCGTACATGATCGCCAACATTAAATTTTGACATTTTATACATCTTCAAATGACTGTATACTGTATTTAGTAGCTTTTGCTCATTTGTTGAGTTGACTTTAATCGGAGACATTTTAATGGTGCGATGAACTTTTCTATTGTATGCATTAAGTAAATCTTTGTATATATCAATCCACTTATATGAACCATTAAAGCTAAATTCTTTCCACATCATCCCTTTTAATGTTCTGTTAAATCGTTCTACTATTGATGCTTTCATACTGCTATATGTTGAGTAGTGATTAATGCTGTATTTATACATTAATTTTCCGAAGTGAGTATTGAAAAATTCTTTACCATCATCCGTTGGCAGTTTTTTGGAACACGTCCTAATTGAAAAATATTTTCCATTGCCTTGCTTGTTTCGAGTGCAGTTTTTGTTTTCAGCGGTACTGCCCATGCAAATTTAGAGAATGTGTTAATTACAGTCAACAAAAATTAATAATTTCTATTTTTCGATGAATAACTACCCATTTCAACTAAATCAGCTTGCCAAAGATCATCTAATCCTTTCATCACAACTCTACGGCGTACAAAAGTTTTTCGGGCTTGCTTATGGAGTTCGTCAACTAAATTTCTTTTTGAAGACATCGAGTAGTTTTACGGATTTCTTTGGGAGTGTTGTGATCTATTTGATGCACTTTCAGCTATTGATACAAACATGTAATTTTCCAATCTATAAATTTTCTCATTCAGCTGTTTAATTTGTTCTTCGAAAGATGATTTAATTTTTAGAAATTCTTTTTCAATTTTATAATTGTCTTCTATCTGTAATTTTATTTCGCTTTGTAATTCCTCAATTTGCATTTGAATATCTTCTCGAATTATAGTATTGACTTCCTTAATGCAATTTAATAATTTGGCTTCTAGTTTTTCGATTTGAGTTTGCAGAAACAATTTATTGTTAACATCGTTTTCCTCCAGAGCTTTTGCAACATTTTTGATTCTTTTGTTTTGGACATCAATGTTGTTGTTCGTATCCATAAAAAACCCCAGCAGTTTAGGTGCATTTTTAATAGAAATTATATCACTAGTATCGTTTAGATAATGTCCAAACTTGTCAACAGACATACTTCATAAATATGTACTTTATTAAAGTTAATGTATTATATTCTTCGATAATTGATACAATCTCGTTATTGTGATTAGTATGACCTGCAGCTTGTGATGCAAGCAGTAGTCGGAGACGATCTACTAACTCATTGGGATGATCCCAATATATATAGTTTTGTTTTTGGGGGTTAAAGCGCATCATTCCATCACCTTTATAATTAGGAATTGCTGCATTTGCTACTGCGTTAGATATATTCTTCTGACTATTTTCTTTAAATTTTTTTGAATTATATGTTTATATTTATATCCTCTCGTCCCCTTGATCTGACCATCAGGTTTATAGTCTCTCCTGCATGCATTAGTTGTAATTAAAATTTTTTTGTATATTTCAAGTTCAAATTTGTCATAGTTCTTTGGTGCTTTATGAAACATTAAAGAAAACAAACCAGGCGTTAGAGCCTATCTTTGACCGCCAACTTGAATTTTATCTTCATTTAGCTTAATATTACTATTACCAAATTTCCATTTGTTATTGCAATCTCTATGTGGACCATAGTAAGTATCTAATTCATTTCTCGCATCCAAGAGTGACAAGTCTGTACAACTCTCTTCAGTATTGGAAGTCTGTGAGTAAAACTCATATTCATCCTTATCACTCACGTCATTAGCATCATTAAATAATATGGTGTTATCAAATAGTGTTCCTTCTACAAGTTTCTTTGGTGTGCTTGTCTCTACCTTGACTAATGCTTTCAAGGGCTTTAAACTTTTGTTATTCTCAATTTTCGTTTGGAATTTACTTTCTTCTTTCTTGGGGATTCTTCCAATATTTTTAGAACTATTTATAAATTCTGTGAGAGGGTCTGTTAAAAGGTTTAAATGTATCTCTAAGTTGTTCAAGTGTGTCTATTTCACCAGTTTTTATACTACGGAGCTTTTTCTTTAAGACATTTCTTCTTGTAATCAGCTCTTTTAAAACTTTCTCATCCATGTTTAGTAGCGTCAAATATCAGATCAGCTTATTAGCTATCAGATCAACTTAGCAGGTATGAGATCAGGTTATCAGATCAGTTATCAAGTATCAGAACAGGTTATCAGACCGGTTATCAGGTATCAGAACAGGTTATCAGACCG
Organism: Nowickia ferox; assembly: GCA_936439885.1. NCBI lineage: Eukaryota > Metazoa > Arthropoda > Insecta > Diptera > Tachinidae > Nowickia > Nowickia ferox. The sequence goes on along the minus strand of OW387023.1, from coordinate 64,243,314 downwards.
GTTATCAGGTATCAGAACAGGTTATCAAACCGGTTATCAGGTATCAGAACAGGTTTTCAGACCAGTTATCAGGTATCAGAACAGGTTATCAGACCGGTTATAAGGTATCAAAACAGGTTATCAGACCGGTTATCAGGTATCAGAACAGGTTTTCAGACCAGTTATCAGGTATCAGAACAGGTTATCAGATCGGTATTATTAAATGCTGATCAGATTATCAAATCAGGTTTTATACATCTGATTAATTATAAAAAATAGATGTATGAAGTTTAAAGCCAGATTAAGAACTAAAGAATACGTTTTATGTAAAGTAATTTATATTGTTATGAAATAGTCAAATTGTTTTCTGTAACGACCATTGTTTAATTCGTTATCTTTGCTGATCATCAAAAATCCATATTTTTCCTTCCAACACTCTCGACAAATTTCCTGAAACTTTACAAAACTCATATCGCTTGCCACATGATCACTATAAACATGCTTCATATTTTTTTCATCTTGTTTAAACATTATAATTACATTGGCGTTGTCTCTTATCAAATGTTTTGGAATTCTGGTATAAGTTTGACATAAGTAAAATGAATCAATATTCTTATGTCGCCCCATACAAAAATATGCACGTATATTATTTTGCTTCTCACATGCAACATCGTCAAATATCATAATTGAATTGCTTTTAGGTTCGTTAGGGGAAATAACGGATTCATTATCTGTAAATGTGTAATATCCCATTCCTTTTATTGGTAAAATTAAGTTTCTCAGGTATTCATATTTCGGCTGATATAAGGATTTTGAGTATAAATATATGTTTTTAAACCTTAGACCATTAGGACTTTCTATCAAACTAATCATAATATTAGTCTTTCCGCAATTTGATGGGCCAACTATTAAAGCACGAATAGAATTTGGTAAGAGGGAACTATGCTTTATTTTTGAGCTGATGTTTGATGAATCATCAATATTACGGATTAAAATATTTTTATGTTGTTTTACTAACTGCATTTTTGTAACTAAATGCAATTTATAAATACTACCTTTAATTATAGAAAAAATAAAATAATATGGTTATACGATATCGGAAATCGTTTAGTCATTATAAAACTGTCATTGGAGGAGGTTTAGTTAACAATATAATAAACTCTCTACCTGTTGAACTTCATCTTCCTGGATATCAGTACTGCGGACCTGGAACAAAACTACAAAAGCGTTTAGGTAGAGGTGATAAAGGAATTAATTTATTGGATTCTGCTTGTAAAGAGCACGATATTGCTTATTCTAAAAATAAGGATTTAAGTACTAGACATAAAGCTGATAAAATACTTGAGAACAAAGCTTGGGACCGAGTTCTTTCAAAAGATAGCACTTTCACAGAAAAATCATTTGCATATATGGTTACTAACGCAATGAAAGCCAAAACAAAGTTTGGTATGGGTGTGGAGAAAAAGAAAAATAAAAAAAATAATTTAAATGCTAAAAAGCTGTTTAGTACATCAATTAGAGCTGCATCAAAAATGTTGAAGGAGAAAAAACCGCTGGATATTAACTCAGCCATTAAAATTGCACGAAAAACTATTAACAGTTCTTTAAAGGGGGAAAAAATCACAAATTATTGCACCACGTATAATACGTGTTCCAAAAATTGGTGGTTTTCTACCATTGATTCCAATATTAACTGCTTTGGGTGCAATTGGCAGTTTAGCGACTGGAGGTGCTGCTATAGCAAAGACCGTAAATGCAACAAAAAATGCAAAAAGACAACTTGAGGAAGCAGCAAGACATAATAGAGCGATAGAATCTATAGCGGTAGGAGAAGGTCTTTTCCTCAAACCTTATAAGAAAGGTTATGGTTTGATTTGTAAAGAAAACACAAAAAACTAATAGAAATGCTGCCCACTAGACCATTGACCGATCTTGATCTACAAAAATTTTCATCAAAAATTCCATACTTTAGAGGAGTTTATATGTTGAACCAAAACGTGCGAGGAAAAAAGAATGTGGAATAATCAATTTAGATATATCAACAGGACTCGGCACACATTGGGTAGCATATTTTAAAAACAACAAAGAAATAGAATACTTCGATAGCTTTGGAAACTTACAACCTCCTGCAGAAGTAATCAAATATCTGGGTAAAGATATAAGATACAACTATAATCAATATCAGAAGTTTAATACATTTAATTGTGGTCATTTATGCCTTCAATTTCTTTATGAAATAAATAAATAAAAATATTAAAATTTAAAAAATTTTGTTTTATTAATTAGAAAATATATATACAGAATTTTTTCATTTTTTATTCCCAAATAGGATATTGACCGTTTGGCAAAATAAACTCATCTACCTCATCCTTATCCAGGACTAAATTCCGTTCCCCTTGCCTTTGAACTCGGAAAGTTCCATCGGAGAGGTGGTTGAGCTCCGCATCCGATAGGGAGTTATATCTGTTTGGCAAAAACATGAAGTTGTCCTCCAACTCGATCTTCACAGTTGCACCGTATTTAGTCGTTGTTCTTTGGGCGCTAACAACTCTATACCTTGGTAATATCCAACTCCTTGATATGGATCAAGGACTTGTTGTTCAACGAACTAAACTTTTTTATTAAATTTTGCGAGTCCATTTTAATATCTTTTCTCTTCGAGTATTTTACTAAAATTGATATTAAATGTAGATTTGATGACTCTAAGAAGCCTACATGAAAACATTTATTGTAAAATAGTGAATATGTCTACGTGGGAAAAGTTATAGAGAGAGAGAGAGAGATATAGTGTATGCTCAAAGGGGAGTAACAATAGTTTCATTATATATGTACACTGTTTTTAAAATATCAGAACTTTCAAAATTTGTAAATACCATTAGTAACAAAGACACCCTCAGAGAACTATCATCTTCATAAAATAAATAAAAATATGTGTGGAATAAGGTGCAAACTAAACCAGTTTTTGAAAGATTTTGAGTGGTTCCAGCTCTATGATCACTTGGAACTTATAAAAGTTTTTATAAGCATGCTGGAGCAAAATGAGGAGTTTGGAGTTATGGAGGACGAAGATAAAGATGACGGTCACTTCAAGTGCTGTCCCTGGTACTATGCAGATAGTACGGAAGGTCCCGACACCTGTAGGTGCAACATATTCTTTTTACGAAAGATGATACTGAATAATTTAATTGATACTTATTATAAAATATTATTAAAATAAATAAATAATAAATGTTAACAAAAAAATTAATTTTTGAATGTTTTATTTTGCTTATTGATAAATTTTCGCATATTGAAGAAATTGTTTTATAGATATTATTAAACTTTGCACAGCAAACTGAAAACCCTAACCTTCCCCAACAAAAAGAGTCAAACAATCGCGAAACCTATAAACGAACAAATAAGAATTAGCAGATATATACATATGTATGTATGTATGTATATGTATACATATGTATGTAGCTTCACTTTGCACAGCAACTGAAAACCATAACCTTCCACAACAAAAGTGCCAAACAATCGCAAAAGCTATGACGACATTTCTTCAAGCCAAAACTATTGAAAAAGTCAAACAGATTTCTTACTTTATGCTTTATGCTTTATTCCTTATAAATATGTATGTATGTACATATGTACATATGTATAAACAAATCGCTGAATTTGCAAAACATCAAATTCTAACAAGATCCAGCCAGCTTTAATTTGCAGAGCGAAATATACACATGCATGTTCATGCGTATTAGAAGAAAAAAAAAAAGCAACATAAAAAAAGTATTCAATAAACATACCAGGAACGATAAAAATAAAAAATAAAGCTACATAACAGCTAAAAAGTTCCCTTGAATATTTTAAAATGACAAAAAAGCAATATCAGCAAATTTGTATAAGGGGCCATCCATATATTACGTAACGCCATTTTTCCCGATTTTTGACCCCCCCTCCCCCCTAGTAACAGATCGTAACAATTCTTAGACCCCCCCCCCCCCCCCCTCACAATAACGTAACAAGAACTTTAAAAAAATTTAAATTGTTTTATTAAGTTTTTATTAAAAAAAAATTTAATTTAATTCATGCACATACATATGTATGTATTTTTAAATAACTTTTTGTTTGAATTGAAGTAAATTTCTTTATTTAGTTATTACAAACTAATATACAAATATTTTGATGGCATTTTCTTAAGTTTCGTTTAGGATTTATGCATTTATTTATTTTATTTATGGGAAAATGCAAGTAATTGAGAATGGACGAATATTCGGGAATTCGAATCCTTTTGTTCCTTTATTTTTATTTTCTGTTAGACTAACACAGTGCGTAGACAAAAATCAAATAAGCTTGCAAAATATAAATAATAACAATTATGTATTTATGTACATACTACATATGTATATGCATATATTTATATCTATGTAACGCTCATGATTCTTGATTTATTATGTATTTCTTTGATAAATTAAATATATAAATAAATGAAAAATCGAAGTGTTTTTGTACGAAATTAGTAAAATTTATGTTACGTAACAATTTTACAGACCCCCTCCTACCCCCTCGTAACAAATCATAACAAAACTCGAAGCCCCCCCCCCCCCCCAAGGGCGTTACGTAATATATGGATGGCCCCTAATTATGTATATATGTATGTATGTACATACATATGTACATATGTATGTTTGTATATTCATAAAATCAAAAATTGTCAAGTACGCATATTAATGTATTGTACATATATATGTACTCGTAAACCAACCAAAAAATAACAACGTAGAAGCAAGCAGCATCAGCCAACAAATTTGAGCTAGGAGAACAGCTATCCCAGCACGTTAAACCATTTCTATGATCCCCAAAAATTATTGAACTACGCACACGCATTTGCAAATTGATACAAATGCACGCATGCATACATACATACATACATGTATACAATTACCATCCAAGCAATTCAAACGCAAAAAAGGAACCACACACACACACACAAAATATAAAAAATAAAGAACAAATAATAGAAGTCCCAGTTCACACTATACATGTACTGTGAATACATTTTGCTTACTCATTCATAATGTTAGAAAAACGCGCACATGCATACACAAAACTATGCAGAAAAAATATGAGCTCATATATAAAACTTGTTTTGTGAGAGCGCCGATGAAAGTTCAAAGAAAAAGTGATAAATTTAGCAATAAGACTTCTGTAGTGTGAACGAGGACTAAGTATGTAGATCGATTAATACCGCAGCACACAAAGTTTTTACTGGGCGAGCATCTATTTTAGCACTAGAAAAAATTTATCCATACATAGAATATTAAAAATAAGAAATATGCACACATACAACTAAGCGCTATCAATTATTGATAAGTGTCCCGCAAAATCTATCTCTTTCTAACACTATATCCATACCTCTCTGATACGGAAATATGCACACATACAACTAAGCGCTATCAATTATTGATAAGTGTCCCGCAAAATCTATCTCTTTCTAACACTATATCTATACCTCTCTGATACGGGCACATATAGATCCAACACTAAAAATGTACACACCCACTACATTATTTTTTGTAGTAGGAGAGCGAGCATGTATCCCAACTGAAGAACCAACTCCTCTGATACGAGCACACATACATTTATCCAACAATAAAAAAACTACACACATACACACTACATAAATTCTTATTAAGTCAGTATGTAACTGCAGAAAACAAATTTCTATGATTACAATATTATTTATTGATGATAAGCAGGCAATGACGAACCTCAAAATCCCTTATGATGCGACACATATTAAACTGGAGAACCAAATTTCTATGATCATAATATTTATTAATAGCAAATATCGAACCTCTAAATCCATAACGATGGGATATCAGAAATTATAAGCCAACTCCTCCAGCTCTCAAATACAACAAAATATAAAAGTCAACGCCCCCTCTCTCTCAATTACACACATACATACTCATTTCTGACGTCACAAACCATGACCTCACACAACTTACAGAGATAGAAAGAGATAGATATAGTGTTAGAAAGAGACAGTTATTTCCCTCCCCCATTACCTATCTACTTAAATCTATATAATATTTTAACCATGGAGATTGTGTGAAAGCCAGAATGCGATGAATTTTCCTTAGAACTAAACCATATTACAAACATTGCTTAAGAAGTCTGTAGTGTATAACACAGGACTGTTTCACAGAGAAATCGGTAATCAACTTCTTTTGTCTTGTTCCTAAAGGTCTTTTATTTTCAGGACAAAAAGGATATTCTAAGGTTACTTCATATATATACCCATCATTTGAATTATGCTCTATATATCTAGGATCTAGATTTAGTTCTTAACTTGTCAACCATCTAAATCCTCCATAAGGAAGATACTCTGACATAGCCGAACCGTACAGATTATTTGCATCCAAATATACTAGAAATTCTGATGGCTTCTCTTTATCAAAATCTTCTAGATACTTGTTATTGGCTTTGGAATACCTTTTAACACATTGTACAAGTCCACCACGTATGCCTGTTTTAAAGAAATTATACATATCTATATCAGTTATTAACTCTAATTCAATATTTGTATGCTTCAACATAGCATCCCATGATAGTCCTGGAGCAGTATAGTACTGACAAGGATCTAAGTTGTAAATTCCTTTGCAAACACTTCGAAAATTTTCAAATATATCAGTCAATAATAGTACGGGTGATTTCAAATATAATTTCAACTAATCACGGAGAGTTTTGCAATTGAAAGTATGCCAGACATCTCTGGAGTTTGTTAAAGAAGTCTTCCCTAGATGGAAGCCGAGTTTCATTGAGCTTTTCCAATGAGTCAAGATATTCATTGAGGAAAGATCAAACTCTGGTTTGGTTTAAATTGACTCCTAACCGTACAGAAATCATTGTCCGAAAGATTGTTAGCTAAGGATTCTAAACTGTGAGCCATAAAGCGAAATGTGTCGAGAAATCTGAGTTCAAGATTGAATTTATCGTGCATTTTAATAAATTGTGATAAAGATATGTACAATTCTTTATTAAGCGGAATTACTTTAAACTATTTTCAATTTTACCTCACTCCTTTACAAAGAGGTGGGAGTCATAGCATGAGTAGTTATGGAATTATATTGGTATAAACTTAGGGACTTGATAACTTAAGTTACAACTTTTATGCGCCGCTCCTCTATCACTATTTAAATATTTTTCACAGATATGACAAATCGGAGAATTTAGAAATGATACTAATTCTTCAGGAGTTAGAGTATCGATGGGATTTATTTCTGAAAGATAATTATTATAGATTTCCTGACAGTCTCTATTTAAAAATTCAACGAATTTAGCAGAAGCATCTTTTCCTGTATAAATTTCCAGCTTATCTAACTTATTATTATGCTTAATATCGTAACTAAATGAGCAAGGAATATGTTTCTGAATATATTTAGTTTTATCACTTACACTAGTTTCTATTTTTTCTAGGACGCATTCAAAGTACGCATATATAACACAAGGGACTTCTATTTTCCTTTGATAGTTTTTGAATTTTAGTGTTGAATTTTCAGGTCTCGGCATTTTCGTTACAATTTTACCACACTCCATTTTTTGCTGAGCCATTTTATATTATTGATGGGTGTATTGTAAACAACTATTACAAAATAATAATTTACTGCAATGTTTGGTTGGCTGTCGTTTCAAAAGTCTTAAAAAAAATAAATAAATAAATTATACAAATCTGTATATGTAAATAGTTTTACTTACTTTGATATATCATTTATAAAGATATAATGAAACCGCTCAGCATTTTCTAATAACATTAAGTTAACATGATTTTGTTTCTCTTCTCTCGCCGTAGCCAAATACATTTACTCTAATATTGGTATTTCTTTCCTCAAATATTCTTATATCATGTAATTTTAAGGGGAAGTTTAAGTATGAAAAAGCTATTGTAATATTATTTTGTAAAGTAATTATATTGGCATTAATATCATCGATATTATAAGAGTTGCACCGTTCTTTATGTATAATTGTTGAAGGTGTTAGTGCTGCAATTAACGCCCAGTTGAAACAGTAACTGTCAGCATTTTCAATATTGATGCATGCGTATCGACTAGCAAGCTTTGCAGGAGAACTTATCCAATATGATCCTTTTACCAATGAAGATGTATTAACATTTATTTCCATACGAACAATTCAAATTAATGTCCAACCAGAATCTCTCTCCTGGAATTCTGACATTTTGTTCTGTATTTCAAGAATTTGTTTTGCAACAACTTCATTAATATTATCTCCTCTACATAATAACCTCATTTTGCTCTTTATGAATTTTTTTTTTTATTTTTATATCTTCGTCAACAATTTTCGGTTATTCACCAATAAGTGTAATCATAAACTTTATGATATTATGGTTAAGCAAACTTCTTTCCAGTCTTTCCTTCATGACATCTTTGTTATTATCAATAAAATCTTCAAAAATAATATTATCCTTTTTATTGGGAATTCCGTAGATTGCTATTTTATTTTTGAAGGCGCTGTTTATATTATAATATCTGAGTTCATTGTTTTCATTTATAGCTTCAGCTTGTTGTCCATTTCTTAAAATTTCATCATCTCCATTACAATCATCATCATTATTCAAAATATCTATTTCTTCTTCTTCTTCCATCTGAGCGTTCTCATTAATATTTGAGAAGGAATTTCCTTCTCTTAAACTGTTTCCATTCCGAATATTTGGATATTGTTCTTCAGAATAATTCGATGAAACCTTAAATTGATGATTATGAGCCAAAGGATAATATGTAGGATTGCTATATTGAACATGCTGCAGGGGTGCTGACGACGTTGAAGGATTAATTGATACAGGATATTGTTGTATTTGGTTATATAAGGGGGTTGAATGTGGGTGAGAATATTGGATTGGTACATGTTGTTGTTGAGCTGAGATTACTTGTTGTGGAAAAGTGTATGGGTAATGCGGAATACATATTTGGATTGTTTTTTCTCAAAATTTTTCAAGTATGCTTGTTTATTTTTAAAAAGATTACTTCAAACTTTTTCAAATTTGTTTTTTTATTTTTAAAAATCCCACTTCAAATTTTTAAAATTTGTTTTTTATTTTTCAAAAAGATCACTTAAAAATTTTTAAATTGTTCTAAGCAACACAAGATAGTCACTTTGATTTATTTATTTTAATTAGTTTTATATAATAATATAAATTATAGAGTTCATATGTTGGTTTTAAGAATCTACTTGAACGAAGTTCTTCTTTGAAATGCAAATAATGTACTAACTTACAGTAAATGAAATTATGTACTTATAGCTACATATCTTCGTTTTAAAAATGTCGGTAGTCAAACCAAACAATCAGATCGAAAGAAATGTCTACGATGCAAAATTTTTACTGAAAAAATAATTCGTTCAACTGGAATCATGCTGAGGCAGGCAAATGCAGATTGCAAAATATAATGTAAACAAATCTAATTTGTACATAAGTTTAAGTATCTTATAACGATCTTGTAAAAAAATAAAAAAAATATATAAAAAAAAAACAAGTAAGAGTGCTATATTCGGCTGTGCCGAATCTTATATACCCTTCACAAACCATAAAATGTAGAGAAAAGATATGCGTGCATATGTACGTATGTATACATGTATGTACATTAGGGTAACAGCCAAAATTATTTTCATGAATTTTAAAGATTTTTCAACGGAATATTGTACCACTAGGTATAAAAGTTTTGTGCCGAAAATTTTAGCCAGATCGGACAACGTTTTCTGGACGCGCAGCGAGGTCAAAGGTCAAGTATTTTCATATTTTACAATCTATACGAAATAAATTTATTGAACTCGTTTATTTTCTTCAATATTTAACGAAAAAACGTAGATTTTTTTATTTCCGTAAAAAACAGTAAAACAAACTTTTTTGGTAATTAACCCGCATATATCCTTTATGTCAAAGCGGCCCACAAACTAATTTATCGCAAAAATTTTTAATACATGTATGTATGTATGTCTTTGGTAGCCGGAAATTAATAGATGCTTTTATACAAAAACAAATTTTTGTAGTAAATCACGCTATCTACATCTCAAATATTTTAAAATAGTTAATTTTTCTAGACAATAACCTTTCTTTTTACGCTACAGTTACACAACCAAGATTTGCTTTCAAGTTTTTCACACATACTGGTTGTCAAAAGTCATTTAAATTTAAAGCTGTGACGTAAGCTGAACGCAAATTTATTTTTAATATGCCCTTGATGCCCAGGTGCAATACACCTCTTTTCCACACGCAAAGTTTACTTTGCAAAGTCTTAACTCAGCTGGGAGAAAGACAGAAAGAGACTGTACTACTACATCTGTCTTTCAAACCGAGTAAAGTAAAGTAAGCTTTGCGTTTTGAAAAGGGGTATTACACTACGCTAGATGGATGGCCAAGGCTATGTATTCCTAAAAAATAGTAATTTTTCGCAATCAGTTTCCTGAAATAACCGATTTCGAAAACAATGCTTTTATAGAAGTAACTGGTTTAATTGTAAGTTGTAATTCAAACTTTTAGTTTGATTCGAATAAAGCTGATAAAGCTGCTGTAAATGATATTATGTTTTTGAGAAAATTGGAAAACTACAAAACAGTTAATCAAAATATTGCGGACAAAGCCATTTCAAAGGTACTAAATACATTTGGAAATGAAGATGAAGAAAGAGTTTTGAATTCAGAGACAACTCTGATATTTTACAAGATTTGTTTTAAAAAATACCAAAAACGTTTTCAAGAGATTTGGAATATCTAAGGCGTTTTTCTTGGAATGTGATAAGAGAGTATGTAAGAGCAATACTTGAGTGTTGTTAATGATTGTGCTGAAAGAGGAATTCAGTTAATTTAAGAATACCATGGCAAAACACAAAAGATGAGGAACAGAAATAACATTTATATTATAAATTGTTTATAAAATAGTTTATAAAACTTTTTTCATTTACTCTTCCGATACATTTTTTAAAATATGTACATTAGAGCGACTCACTTGAAAAAAAGTTTTTGTTACCCCTCAATATAATGTCATACATATCGCTCGTTTATTAAAAAAAAACTAGTTTATTTTAAACTTTAAAGTTTTCAATTTACACAAAACTTCATGGAAAACGATAATTTTATTTTTCTCTCGATAGTTGAGTATACAAGATATTTGTATGAAATTTTTACACAATATGAATAACAATATGAGGATTAATTTTGCATCATTAACTCAAAAATCCCATTTTTTTGATATATGATGTTGGTTTAGAAAATGAGCGATATGTACATATGTAGTTTGTTAAGTTGCTAATAACCTACTAGCCTACTATGTTCCGTTGAAAGTTCTTATAATACCAAAGACAATTTAAAAATAAACTTTTTAAACATTGCTGATGTAGTTCTACCAATAAGTAAAATTTAGCAAGTTTTGTTTTTTTGAAAAAAAATTTTTTTTCTAATTGTTTCTTGTGCTTTATAAAAAATGTTATCAATAACTGCATAACTATAAAAAACGTTCGTTTCTATTAAATTTACGCTTATATAATGAACTTCATTTAAAATACACAACACTTTTTTTATATAATAAGCTGCTAGCCAATTTTAAACGTCAGTCAAAAGTTATTTTTAAAAATACGGACACTCCTGAGGAAAAATTTGAAAATGGTAAGTTGTTAATTGTATTATAAATTTTAACAATGTTTATCATTTACTTTTTTTCTTTCTATTTATTTAGAAACACCAGAAAATTACGCGTCCATGGTTCAAACTCTTAGGAATGAAAAAATAAGTGCTGACGACTTCGACCTCTTTTGGAGAAAGTGTGCAGCATTTCGTTTCAAGCAAATTGAAGATTCCAAAACAACTTCAGGAGTTTTTGATTTGTGGCCAGAGTATACAAAGCCATCAGCTTTTCAGTTTGTGAGTTTAAGTTCAAAATAAAGTTGATTTAATATTTAATATTTAACTGTTCGCAGATTAATATAGATTTCGCCCTAAAATATCCTGCAGCAAAACGATTAAAGGATTCGTGGAATCAGTTCGGAAATAATATTTTAAACATTGTTAAAAATAAATCGAATTGTGTGCTGATTTGCAAAGATATCCAAAGAGCTCAGTCTGTGGGTGAAGGTGAGTAGAAAATTAAATTTTATTAATTGGTTCTAGTTTATCTTAATTTTTATTTTTTAGAATCAATTACGTTTACAACACTTTGGCATTCTCACAAGCTTTTTCCACCACAACAATCTTTGCAAACTTTTCCTAGCGGAGAAAAAGTAAGAAAGCGATATAAAGCTTATTCACAACAAAGTTTTGTACTATTGGCTGCGTCTGCTGAAATATGTATATCTTAAATTATAGCCCAAAACTTTAAAAATATATTTACATATATGTGTAGTTACTTTGAAAATGAATTGCAATAAAATTGTTTAGTCCATTTCAACTAAATATAGATTTTTTTTATTGTTAGCATTTTCCAAAAATCTTGATTAGGATTTTAATTACTATAATTAAAGAATTAATTAAAAATGTTATTAAAACTCAATTAAATTTTTAATTGATATAATAAAAAAATTAATTAAAAATACTTCGTAAATTCAATTAACCATTTAATTGTAATAATTAAATTTTTAATTAAAAATAAGTTTAATTAATTAAAAAATTTAACGGCCTGGCCCACGATCTCGACAAGAAAGTTTCTTTCGCTTACTTATATTGAAAACAAAAACAAAATAAGAGAATTTGTTTTTGTTTTCAATGTAAGTAAGCGAAAGAAACTTCTTGTCGACATAGTGGGCCAGGCCGTAAATTTATTCAATAATATCAATTCGTTTATAGGTGAAAATTCAATTAAAATTTTAATTGATATTACAAATTTTTTAATTAAATTTAATTTTAATTTTTTTTGTGTGAACCAGGATACGAACCATACCGTTATGACTGTCAAAGCATACTTGCTACCACTGAGCTATTGTAACCTTATTATTTTTTGGAGGTTAAACTTGTTTTAAGAAAATGTGTTAATGGGATGATTTAATTCCGTTTTTGCATGCCTATTTCGCTGGATATTTCTTTCAATACATTAATTACCCAGTAATATCTAATGCCTTTTTGATGAGTTCAAAAACTATAGTTTTATTTACGATTTGCGTGAAAGCATGAAACACTATTGCATTTTGAACGCATTAATTTTTTTTCTGGGGAAACCATTAATAAATGTATTATTTACCAGGATATACATACTTAGATACAAATGTATATAATTAAACTAAGTTTTAGATCTTTAAAATAAGTTCAAAATGCCAATAAAACAAAATGTGAATAAAACATTTATTCTGAAAACAGAATAACGTGATTTCATATTCTCAGCTCATCATTTATGTTTTTTTTTTAAATTTTTTTGCTACATATTAAAAAATATTTCTTTCATATACTAGAACTTACATATGTATTTACGTACTGACAAAAATGTAATATGAATAATTTTGTAATATCAATTAAAATATTTGTAATATCAATTAAAAAATTAATTAAATTTTCACCTATAAAAAATTTTATAATATTAAATAATTAATTAATTTATTAATTTTTCCACTCAAATTAATTGAATCAATTAAATTCTTCATTTTTTCGGTGTACATACATATGTATATACTATTTCTGCAGAATTTTAGAAAATAATATAAAACAGATACCTACATATATATGTATATGTACTTATTTGTATCTTTTTTAGAAAATATAGGTACATATGTATATGTATGTATGTATATGTAATTAATTGAACTCAGTCAGCGAATCAATCCCTACCGATTGCCTATATATGTATGTACAAACCACACCAGCTTAATTAAGCACAAATACTTTTTTACTAAATTTATTGAAAAAAAAAAAGAAAAACCACATGAATGAAAGAAAATAGCAACAACAAACACTCAAACACCTTCAAGCAAACAATCTTGTCCACTTTAAAATATTTATAAGACATCCATGATCTTTAACAAGGGCTTACTTTTTTTTAACATACATATGGGTAGATGCATACATAATATATACATTAGCAAACGAATTTATATTTACTTGAGCATATTTATATCCATACGTATATGTACTCGTATGTATGTATCAATATGTCTTTAAAAAAAATCCGTAAGTTCTGAACACAACAACAAGCGTTTGGGATAGTTTCATTGTTGCCATTTTAGCATTTTCACTGCTAGATCTGGCATTTTCATTAGTTAAACAGAATTCAACTTTCAAAATATTCTGCTCAACGCTTTCTGGCAGAATTTGTTGGAAATTAAAAATTTTAATTTCTTAAAAAAATTCTTCTGCATGTAGGATTTTTCTCATAAATGTACATGTATTGCAGGGTAAAGGTTCACTGATGATCTGCACTAGCAAAAGTGAAATGCGCATTGGATCCAGCTAACCCATCAATAATCAATTTCAATGTATTTTTAATATACAAATATTTTACTAAATAAGTAAAATAATTATTTAAGATTATTAGTGCGTTAAATTTTTTTTAACGTAATTATAACATTTCCAAAACACACCAATTATTAACTATTTTATGTTTGTATGTGCTATAAAAATACATGTAAATACTAATGAGTTTGTACAAACATGAAATTCAAAGCTGTTTCAATAATTTTTTCTACATTTAAACCTAGCATTATACTTTTCTTCTGTAGAACATTTTAGCAGAATTTTTTGACCGATTTAACATTCTCTCATCAGCATTTTCTGGCAAAACTGGATAGTTTGCTACTTCAAGTGTTGATATATATATGTGCTTACAATGGTATGCATGTATAATGTGTACACCAACCACTACTTTGATACAAAGCGAGCACGTTACTAACCAGTGGGAAAACTCAGAATATCTTCTTACTTCAGGCCTTATTAAAGGCATTCTTAGGAATTTTTTTGGTTCAATTACTATTTTTATCTAACTGCTAAAGAATGCCTAATAGAAGACCGCGACTCTTTTGCATAAAAGATAAAATACACATTCCACATTTCTAATAGAAGGGGGAAGAGAAGCAGTAAAAATTTTTGCGTGTATTTTTACCAAATCAAAAGTAAAATCTATTAATTTCAAGACTTTTCAGAATTGCTGGAAAACATGGCGAGAAGGGAAGGCAAAAAAGATATAAGAGTGGAATGGAGCGAGTAGGCCTTGCACATCCAAAAGAAGGAGTACAAAGGCCTTCTAGAAGGTATCCTTGCTCTTTCTCTTTCTGGGTATAAAATTGGTATTTGCAAACATGTGTATGTATGTACATTCTCGTATGTATAGGGTCCGCCAGATAGCTTTTTTTTTTTAAAACAGGGCGCAAAACATCGAGTGTAGCTTCGGCTGTGTGGCACGTAGCGCCGTCCTGTTGAAACCAAATGTTACCAATATCCTCCTCTTCAATTTTTGCGAACAAAAATTTTTTCAAAATGGCCCGATAACGATCGCCATTGACTGTAACAGCCACTCCTTGCTCATTGGCCCAATTATGCCTCTGGACCAAAATCCACACCAAACAGTGACTCGTTTTGGGCGCGAGTTAATGCACATGGTATAGTCTACATGGTAACATTGACATAAATAGATAAGTAAACACACACATCTTCATAATGGGGAACAAAGGTCAACATCAATATTATCACTTACATACGTTAGAACAAAGACTTACAACAGGGAACAAAGGTCAACATCAATATTATCACTTACATACGTTAGAACAAAGACTTACAACGAGACCACTATCAGTCAAAGTAAACTCAAAATATGTTTTAATAATAAAAAGATACTTGTAGAAAACATATTCCGAGATAAAAGACAAAGAAACGATAAACATAATTATTATTATAAATAGATGTTAAGAAAATATTGTAAGTAGTCTTAAAAATATAAATAATAAAGAAACACACGTTTCGGTGAAAAAAACTTTATTTAAATTTTTTTGATTCATTCCTTCACCAAGGAATTAACTGGGGGATGCAAGCGAAATAATCTTGTATTACCAGCCAAATAAAATTTCCACGATCCTGAAGAAGGATAAAAATAAAATTCCTGAAAAATTGGAAATAATAAAAATAAAATTCCTGAAAAATTGGAAATAATAAAAATAAAATTCCTGAAAAATTGGAAATAATAAAAATAAAATTTCTGAAAAATTGAACAAAAATTTAAAAGAAAAAAAGGTAAAAGTTTTCAAATACTTTGAGAAAGTGAACATTGCAGTGAAGGTGAAAAATACACACTGGCTTCGCACGCAAAACGACAGCAAATATTTAACTCAAGACGCCTACTAGAAGAAGATATCAACATGACTGAAGCTGCAACACTCCAAGCTCATATTCAGACTTCGAAATATTGAAAAGCAATACACCATTTGTTGTAACCACCATTCAAGCAACGCCTTTCCTAAATGGAAAATATTAAACAATTTTCAAATAGTTGCGAATACTATAACTGTGTATGCATTATACGTAGGAAAATTATTGGCGCTGCATCAAAAGTTTTATCCGTAAACGGAACAGAACTAAATTTCTATGAAATAATAAACCGCTCAGACTTTACGTATGCGGATAAACGTCCATTGTACGTATTAAAAGAAATTATGACTAGAATTAAACAGGGGAACAAAACTCTGACCGAATTCCACGATGAAATCCATCAAGCATTAACCCTCATACAACAAAAAATCGAAACCTCAGATGAGAGTATGAGAAGAGGAAGACTATCAGATGCCAAAGAGGATGCGATCCGCACTTTTATGATGCGATTAAGAAGCAATTACACAAAAGGAATCCTCTATGCAAACCAACCAAAGAGTCTGGGAGAAGCTTATGCCATTGCCTGCACCATCTACCACGACAACGAAGATCGTCATTTTGAAAATATCAACGTAAGACGGCAGGAACACCGTGATGAACAACGGCATATACATCATGGAGGTAACGAACACCGCCAACTAAAGCCATCACATCAGGCCTAAAAATTTCCCGCAACAACAAAGATGGGGTAACAATAATCCTCAACAAAACACTACTACACATCATAATCCATTCCGCAACAATCAAAATCCTGTGAAGACGGAAAATAATTTTTTAACCCACAACTTTAATAAGGTTCAACGAGTACACCAAATACAGGATGAGGATCTTCAATCACTCCAGCCTCAATACACCGAAGACGATTTTGAAACCGGAAGTGATTTTTTAGGCGAGTGAATGGTCTGCCATGTCTACAACGCACTTGCAGAGAAACAGGTAGATCAGTAAATATTTTAGTAGATACGGGAGCTACAAGTAATTATATTAGTACTAGTTGTAAGATAGGGAAACCAATAAAAATTAATCCGGTGAAAGTCAAAACACTTCATGGATATTCAATGGTAAATACGATAAAACTTATTACTGTCTTAAACCACCATTTAAATTTCTATGAAACAGAGACCCTTCAAGAATTTGATATGCTTTTAGGAGAACAGGGGTTAAGATCAATCAAGGCAGAGATCAATCTCTTCGACTATAGCTTAAAATATAAATATAACGAAAATTTAGGAAAAAATGAGGGAAAGATAAATTATACAATTAACAATGATATTTACAGGAAAGATATTGAAAAAATAATGCAAAGGAATAGGGAAACTAACGAAGTATTGCCATTTACTACAACCATTCAGGCATCTATCAGAGCAAAATCTGAAGACCCTATTTATGTAAGACAATACCCTTATCCAATATCGGATAACGAGTTTATTAATAATGAAATACAAAAATTACTGGATAATAAAATTATTCAGCCAAGTAGGAGTCCGTACAATTCCCCCATCTGGAAAGTCGCAAAAAAGGGTACCGATTAAGAAGGAAAACCCAAAAGGCGAAGAAGCTAAACGCTCAAACAATTACCGACCGTTATCCAATTCCAGATGTTGGTATGAGAATCCAGAACTTGGGAAAAGCAAAAGTATTCACCACGTTAGATTTGGAATCAGGATTCCATCAAATTCTTATAAAAGAATCGGATAGGGAAAAAACAGCATTCAGTGTGAACGGTGCAAAGTATGAATTTTTAAGGATGCTGTTTGGTCTTAAAAATGCTCCTTCCATTTTTCAACGATGCATAGACGATATTCTGCGTCCGTATATAGGGAAGTTTGCATATGTTTATATAGATGATGTGCTAATATATTCCTCCTCACCCGAAGAACATATGGAGCACATCTCCATTATAATTAATGCACTCCACAACGCCAACATGAAAATTTCCGATGAAAAATCGCACTTCTTTCAGGATTCTGTAGAGTATCTAGGACACATCATTAAGCACAATAAAATTACAGTAGACCCTAATAAGGTAGAAACAAGTAGAAACAATAAAAAACTATCCTATTCCCACAAATTTAAAGGAACTTAGATCATTTCTAGGCTTAGCAAGTTACTACAGGAAATTTATTAAAAACTTCGCAGCTATTGTAAAACTACTCACAATACATCTCAGAGGAGATAATGGCGGAATTAGTAAAAATCAAAGTACAAAAGTAAAAAATAAATCTCCTCCAAGCAACACTAGACGCATTAAATAATATAAAAGACGCCCTTCAGGCACAGGTCGAATTATTCCAAACTGAATTTTCAGAACCATTCGAGTTAACCACCAACGCAAGTAACTTTGCCATCGGCGCAGTTCTTTCCCAGTATAAGAAACCAATAGTATTTATTTCACAAACTCTAAATGAAACAGGAATTGTTAGCTATCGTTTGGGCTTTACATAAATTGAGAAACTATCTTTACGGTATCGCTGACCTAACAATATACACTGACCAACAGTCATTAATATTTTCTATCTCGGACAAGAATCCAAACATCAAACTTAAAATATGGAAAAACTTCATAGAAGAATATGGAACAAAATTAGTGTACAAGCCTGGGCATCAGAATGTTGTTGCAGACGCTTTATCACGGCAACAAATTAATAATACATCCAGTTGTTCACAACACTCAGCTCAAAGTTCACCTTCAGAAGGTATTAAGAGAGTCAAACAACCACTAAATGCTTTTAGGAATCAAATAATACCAATATTTGATGAAAATGAAATAAATGAAATAGATACATGTACCATTTTTCCAGATCGAGTTAGGCATACCATATAGTATAAAACAAAACACGAATCGATAGACAGACTAAAGCAAATAACAAATCCCAAAGTTCAAAATGCATTAAAATTAAGCGAAGAAACATTATTTCATCTACAAAATGATATTATCACTACATTCCCATCCAATTTGTTTGTTATAACACAAACACAATTACAAGATGTTATTAATGTAGAAGAACAAAAAGAGATAGTAATGCGAACACATAGACAAGCACATAGAAATTATAAAAATAACGCTCAAGAAATATCGTTAACACACTATTGGCCGAACATTCGAGATATGTGTAAAAAAGAATATATAGATTGTAATATCTGCCTACAAAATAAATATGAACGAAGACCAAATAAACAACCAATGGGGAAAACACCAATACCCACGAAAGTAGGAGAGTAGAATAGAATAGAATAGAATAGAATAGGGGGAAAGATCTGGTCCAAAGACCGGCACTGCGACACCTGATGGATCTTTTGTACAATAGATCTATGAGTTTATTTAATTCAATCTCTGTATGACTTTCCTTATGAAGGTCAGTACAGATATTGGAGAAGCTCGCCTTATATCATCTGAACACAGAAACTCAAAATGAAAAACACTCACACAAAGAATGTGTGTCGTCGTCTCGTCAGAGAGGAGAGTACATACAGATGGACATATTTTACATGAATAACCAAACATACATCAGCACCATTGATAAATACTCCAAATACTGTTACATACGCAAATTACATAGCAAAACAAACTGTCATGAGTACATAGAAGAAATTCTCACACAGATCTACCCAAACGCCAAACATTTAATGACTGATAATGAAAATGTATTTATTAGCATAGTAGCAAAAAGCGTCTATGAGCGACTATCAATACCAACAGTCAAGTTGAACGTGTCCATAGCACTCTGATCAAAATCTCAACAGCATTGGCACAACAGAATAACACTACACCAGGAGACGAGTTATTCAATGCAGTAAGATAATATAATAAAACGATTCATTTCACAACAGGATATAGACCTGAGGACGTGTTTTTCAACAGAGAACGATATTCTGACATTAAGGAGAAACTCGAGGACAAACAGGAAAAACTACTCAATTACCATAATAAGAATCGACACTCACAACACAAGGTAAAAGAAGATCGTGGGGACACAATCCTAACAGCGAAGGGTAAGGTTATACATAAAGATAGTATACGCAGACAAACTACACTATGAAAAAGTCAACAATAATTGGAATTGTATTTCTCGAATTTGCTTTTGGCGACAACATAACTGATTTAACAAACAAAAAATATGTTCTCATAGAAGGAAATCCAGCCTATGTGTTCGAAGACACATCATATCTGTATCACGTAGTTAACTTAACAAAAATACTGAGACCATACGATGACATAATGCAAAACATGTATAATACAGAACAAAGCCAGGAAGAACAAATATTAATAGGTAGAATTGAATCTTTAAAAACGCAATTAATACCGAATACACATCGCGAAAAAAGAGCACTTTCTAGGTTCAACATTCAAATTTTTCACCGGGACACCAGATCACGACGACTTAATCGAAATAAAGACAGGACTTAATCAATTAATAGAAAACAGTAACAGACAAAAAATTGTAAACTCACGGTTTGAACAAATCTTAGAAACGTTAAATCCTAAAGCTATCACAGATAATATTATAATCAATGAAGTATATCGTGAACTTAAAGCTATAACAATTACTATAAATTTTGTTAAAAATGGAAATTTTTATTCAGGAATATTGAATCTAAATGAAATAAAAGATATCGTATCTAATGAAGCTTTTGACTTACCATTAGTAAACATCCTAGAGTATTCAGATATCCATACATGTTTTTACAATCAAGCTTTAATTACAATTTATAAGTAACCTATATTGAAAAATATATGTAAATTATATAATATATTCCCACTAGCATATAAGCATGAAATTAGTATTGGACAAACAAATTACTGTTTGTAATGGTAATTATACTTCAGTAACACAATGTAAAAATCTTTTAGGAAATAATATTTGTAAAATAAACAAAGCTAATAACTGTACTATAAATATATTAGAAAATAAGCCAGCTAAATGTGACATAATTCAAGAAAATAACGCACCACTCACAATACTAGAGAACGGCTGTAACGCCAAAAGTCGCCGCTCGTTTTTGGACTACATTAATATGTATTTTAATTCTGTTCTTTATTTAATTAAACGTATTTATATATATAAATATATAGACATTGACTTAACGGCTAATGAATAGCATTCTTTAGGTACTATTTACTTATTTCTTTTCTTTTTGTATTATTATACTCTTATTTTTTTTATATACTCGCTATTTAACAAATGGCAAATAAATAGCATTTACGTACCTGTTATTTGCTCGCGAGAGCGAATTGTATTTACCTTAGTTTTTTTTGTATAGTATATACATTTATAGTAGATTTAGTTATTGTAATATTTTGTTTTGTATAAGCATCACTTAAATACAACCACAATGGTGGATGGTGTATGTAACAAACAACGACGAATAAGCACCGACTGAGGGAATGCTCACACACACAACAAGATCGTGTGTGTGCCAAAGCAGCATGTATGCAAACTTACTCAGACATGTGCGTGTCTGACCATCACAGAGAAACTTTGCTATAAAAGGCCGGACAATTACGCATAGTTTTTCAGTTTGCTTACGGCTCGCAAAGTAAGAACATCTTCTGGTAGCTGCGCTTGCACTGCCAATACGACTTCTTTGTTGCGAGGCGAAATCAAGCTCCACAATAATATTGGTGGCTATGTGCCGTTGTACATAAGAGCCAGGCCACACCATAAATAAATACTATTTAATTGATAAATCTAAAACTGTAAAAATAAATTTTAAATTGTCAATAATGAAATAAAGAATTTGAAGTTGTACATAAGAGTCAGGCCACACCATAAATAAATCCTATTTACTTGATAAATATAAAACTGTAAAAATAATAATTTAATTTGTTAAGATTGAAATAAAGAATTTGAAAGTTATACGAATTATAACGTTGAAAGAAAGTACGTGTTGTTTCTATAAAAGAAGACAAAACCATGACTCTGGACCCGACTGAGCTCTATCCCAGCATAAAGCATTTGTCGTGT